>OX596011.1:64163936-64425463 GCA_951394025.1 Heteromyza rotundicornis | reverse complement strand
TGACATGATTCATCCAAAAAATGTCCAAGGACGCACTCAGAAGCTGTTAAAATCCCAACTGACATGATTCACCCAAAAAATGTCCAAGGACGCACTTAGAAGCTGTCCTAATCCCATTTGACATGATTCATCCATAAAATGTCCAAGGACGCACTCAAAAGCTGTTATAATCCCACCTGACGTGATTCACCCAAAAAATGTCCAAGGACGCACTCAGAAGCTGTCCTAATCCCACCTGACATGATTCATCCATAAAATGTCCAAGGACGCACTCAGAAGCTGTCCTAATCCCACCTGACATGATTCACCCATAAAATGTCCAAGGACGCACTCAGAAGCTGTCCTAATCCCACCTGACATGATTCACCCAAAAAATGTCCAAGGACACACTCAGAAGCTGTTATAATCCCACCTGACGTGATTCACCCAAAAAATGTCCAAGGACGCACTCAGAAGCTGTCCTAATCCCACCTAACATCCCATAGCTACAATTAAACTTTTGCCCAAAAAGTGCCAAAAACGCAATTGGGGCAGATAGGTAATGAAGTAATGAAATTTCATTACTTCATTATCATTACTATCGCAATGAAATAATGGTAATTTCATTACCATTGCAATGAAATTTTCATTACTTCATTACCATTACCATTACAATTACCATTGCAGTAATGGTAATGGTAATGAAATAAAATTTCATTACCTGTAATGGTAATGGTAATGGTAATGGTCGCTCAATTTCCCAAGTCTGGTACCTACAAAGTTAGCACAAAAAATGCATCTAAATATTTGCATTTTTTGACCAAGCCACTGAACAGATTGGAACCGGACCCTCTTAAGTGCACATGGGAAAGATGATAGAATTTTTTGAGACCGACATCAAGATTAAGAAATGCTGCAGAAAGCCGCAGGAGCGTTCAAAAGTATTGCAAAAAATCATATTTTCCAATATTTGAGGTCAGTTTTCTCAGAAACCATAAACGTTGTAAACTTGAGACCTTAAGTGCACATGGGACCTTGTGATCTTTCAAAAGAGTCATCAATGACGTTGTTACCACAACTGGGAGCAGCGCTATTGCTTTTGAAAGATTGGCCTGATAACGAAATACACCCTTAAATTTTAGGTTTTACAAAAATGGCCATAATTTCTGGGTAAATCAAGTGTCCATCCAAAATCCACCCATTTCTAAGTGGTAATTAAATGTCCTTTCTTGCAAAAAAAGTCCTGGAGTGTTTTTGGTTAAAAATCGGGTCAAAGTTACAGCAAAATTTCGCTTTTGAAAGCGTACGGTTTTCTTAAAAATAACGGTATCTGATAACGGTAAAAGGTAATTTCAAGGACATTTTATTACCTTTCCAAATACATCAAACAATTTCAAATCGGTTGAGATTTTTCTCTGTTCTCTGTTTCGCTAAAATTTCTCAAAATTCAAAAATCCAAAAATCCGTCAAGAAATGTTTTTTTGCAAAACGGTTCAAATTAGTATCTTAAATTGACGAGCCTTACAAACTGACAAAATTTCAGCCAAAGTCCGGATGGGTGGTCGAATTGACATATAATAGCCGATCTATTTTCCTTTCTTTTGCGACATTTTCAGGCATCATAATATTATAATAAGCATCACATAATTAAATCGTTTAAGAGCTCGTAAACGAAGATTTTTTCGATCAGAAAGCGAATAAAACAATCGTAGTCCGACTTCGTTCTAAATTTTGCATCGAAACGAATAACCTTTATCGAACAAAAAAGAGCTCGTTGATGAATTCGTAAATGATCTCGTAAACGATCATAATTACAATATTTTTAACAAAACCTAAAAAAAATATTTTTTTAACTTTGAATTTTTTTTACTATATTTTTTTGCCGACTTTTCCTTAGAATAATTTGATAACTTTTTCAATAAGTCGGACCCGGGATTGAACTCACGTCCTCCGGATTTTAAAGTATGTGCCTAGCGTTACCGTTGTGCGACTAAAGTGATACCACTTTTTCCAAAAAGGCTGAATTTGCCACTTTTTAGCATGTTTGTGCGACTTTTCCTCCTTTCATTGATTTCTTATAAAAATCGAAGAAAAACATAGTTAACAACATTGGTTTTCAATATTAAGATACAACAAATTACAAAATTAAGCACTTTGTACAAAATATCTGAATATTATAAAATACATTGAATTTAATTTTTAAACCTCTGCAAATTGTCAGTTGGCGGCAAGACCATTAATGTTAGAGAAAGCTATAATCTATTCTTCAAATAGCAAACAGAGAGTACCAATACCAATAAAGTGACGATTTTCATTGGTTTGCTAATTGAAGCACAACTTTCTGCAAATGTATACCTATCAATTAAAAAAATTTTAAGTTAATTAAAATCTCCAACACTTTTACCATCACCTCTCCAACGGATTTATTTTTATACTTGATGCATCCATTTCCAAAGCAAACCATATTCAATTCTACACATTCTGAGAAATTTTAATATTTTTGAGAAATTGTTTTTATATGGATTTTGGAAAAGTAATCAAATTGTTTCTTAATTTTACTACGAAAAACATAGAAATTGACGCTTCATGAAATTAACTGCTTTTGTCAATACTATTATGTTTGAGCGGTTTTTTATACCCCCACACTCACTGTGGCAGGGTATACTAACTTTGACACAACGTTAGTAACGCCCATAAGGGGCGTGTCCGGTATGGAAAAGTATATATATTCTTGATCAGCATCACCGCCTGAGTCAATTTAGCCATGTCCGTCTATCTGTCCGTCCGTCCGTCCGCACGATAGCGGTCGCAGTTTTGGAGATATCGACTTGAGTACATGTTTTTCTCGTAAATACTGAGATCAAGTTCGAGAATCAGCCAAATCGGACAAAAACTGGGTGTGGCTCCCATACACCGAAAAAAAGGTCAACAGTTTTCAAGTCTTTTTTATTGCTGTATTCGATTGGAAATGTTTAGAAACGTATTTTTGACATGGTCCGAGGTTCCGAAACCACATATATAAGGGTCAAAATGGGGTCTTGAGACCAATTTTTTTTTTTGGTCGATTTGATTGGAAATTTTTAGAAACGGATTTTGGACATGGTCCGCGCTCCAAAACTATTTATAGGTGGATCAAAATGGGGTCTTGAGACCACATCATTTTATGTTCGAGATACTTCTTCCTACTGTGTGGGGTGTTTCAGCTTCGGCATAGCCGAATATAGTCCACTCTCTAGTATTAAAATAAAATACATTGAAAAAATGTGTGCCACCTTTTTATGACAAATCCCCGTTTTTTGCCACTTTTTCAAAATTTTCAACGGTAACCCTGGTTCCGACCGCTTAACACATTCGCCTAACTCAGACATTATTGAACAAGCGTTTAAAAGTATAACTTAACAAACGTTTTAAAATTGTTTCCTAACAGTTTGAAAAACACTGATTCTAAAAATAGAAATTATCTTGCTGAGAATTCGTTATACACCAGTTTGAAAACCACTGGTTCTAAAAATAGCTTTTCAAAACGATCATTTCGTTCGTTAATGTACTCGTTAAAGAATTCTTTAACAAAGTCGTTAACGATTTCGATTACGAAGTCGTTAACGATATTTTGTCGAGGAAATTACGACTATCGTAATATACGAGTGAATGTTGGACTTTTCTCGAATATTTTTGATAGAGAAAAGTTCGTAAAATACGATCTTCGTAAAAATTTCGTTCAATAACTGGCTGGGTATTTTATCAATTTTACATAATACATTAATTGAAACATCTTAATTTTTATGTGTTCGTTTTTTGTAGTTTCTAAAACGAATACATTTCTCATTTTCTATTTCTCCATTTTCGTAATTATTTTTTTGGAGCGAATTATTACGTTGAATCCTTATCAAGATTAAGTTGGTATCCCAGCCCCACTCTTTCATAGAAATGATAAAGATGTAGTATCAAATTTGATATGTATCACTATCGGTCATATTTTGTCAACGAAATTTGAAGATTTTATGGTACTTTTAGAATTCTTTTGGTTCGGTGTAAACACAAAAAACCCACTTTTGTAGATTTAGTGCTACTCACACGAAAAAAATTAACGACATTTTTGTCAATAACGGTTAAAAAAAAATTTGTAGCGATCTGAATAAAAATTTTTCAATTTGAAAAAATTTTTTTTTCACAAATATAATTGATAAAATTATTTGGTTGACCGTATATTGAAAACTTTATCAATTGGATTGTGTGTATTTTACAATTTCAAAGGTTTTGAACAACTTTTAACATTGGTGTATCCGTTTCCGCTATAATACTAAAGCTACTGAAAGTGAGTTTTTCGTGTTTTGCATGAAATGACAGAATTATATGATTATGAATAAATAATAAAGCAACTCCATTTAACACATAAAATGTTAAATTTGTTCGATCAGTGTAATTTAAAATTAATCACTTTTTGTTTGACTTTATTTATTTTCAATATTATTTGTTTTATTTAATGTAATATTTATTAAATATTATTTCTTTGTTGAATTAATATGAAATTAAACTTAAGATATTGTTGCAACAGTTGTATATAAATATAAAATATATACAGGGTGTCCCTGAACAAGACAATAAATCTCGAGGTTGAGGAACGAAAGAAATCGTATGGGGAGGGGGGACCGCAAATGACCCTGTAAGGAGTTAAAGGGTGATTTGTGCGAAAAAATTGAAAAAGAAGTGTTTTCACTGTTTATTTTCTTGTTCACTGTTGTAATTCAGAATACTGTAGCTAGAAGGCTATTCTTATAATACGTTCGGACTGGCTAGAAATTACTTTAAATTAGAAGGTAATTTTGAAATTACGTAGAAGTGCTCGCACTGCGCTTAGGTAATTTAGTTTGAAGTTTCATTTTGACAGTTGAGAAGAATTTTTTTTAGACAACAATAAAAATGAATAGAGCAACTATTTTTAATATAGCGTTTCAAAACAACAACATCTGGGTTAAAGATGTATTAACGAGTATTAACGAAATGCATTTAAGTGCAACTGAATGCCACAGAAAAAAACGAAAATGGCATATTCGTAATTTTAATTTTTATTTCCCCGGCTGAGAAACAACAATTAAACTTTTCCAGGGCGCTTCGCATCTCTTCATAAATGTGCCCGTTCCTTCGAGCACCACTTGAATCCCCTATTTCATCTGCCAACAACTCGATAAAAATCTGCTCATCAAAAGCAGACCAAAATTTATTTTTTTATAGGACTTTCTTTTATTTTCCATTATTTAAAAATTTTTTTAAATCTTTTTAAATTTATTTGCGGTTTTTTGTTTTTTTTTTGATAGTTTGGACTTAGGTGAATTTATTGTGTGTGGTAAGTTTTATTTTCAGAGTTGTATTCAAATTTTCTCGTCAATTCAAACGTAATTTTGTTGATATTACTTCATTATTGGTAATTTGGATATTAATCAAATATATGGGAAATTACCTCATTTTGAGAGTAATTTGTGACGAAATTACGAATGAACTCAAAATAAGTTAATTTCGACGCAGTCCGAACACACTATTAAGCGGGTTGAAAAGCTAAGTGGATAACAAAAACAACGGCCTCAAATACGTAAAATTCCGATCAACATAAATAGCCTTAATTTATTAGCAAAGTCAAAATATAAAATTTTGTTTGTGAAATTTTTACTTTAAGGGTGTATTCCGTTCTGCGTGAGACATCTGTAGGGAAAATATGGAACTAAAAAAAGGTTTTTGTATATGGTTTTCCCCTCAATTTGTTCTTTGTCACTTGGAAATATTTACAAAAAAATTGTTTTCACAATATAAAAAAAAATTCATTTTGATAAAATTTTTTTACATTGGCTTATTTCGTGCACCCTAAATATGTACAGTGACCCAAAAAAGTATTCGACATACAGTTTTTATTAATATACAGCACTTTCAACATTTTTTATAATAAAAACCTTAGTATCATTGGAAAGGTCTAATCAATAGCTTTTGAATGACTATCACAATAATCCGTAAAGCACACTTCGAGAAAACCAGGGTTGACAAATTATCTATTTTCCGAATTTTTTTCCTGGGAGTATACCATTTTTTTTTGGTGCTGCAATGATACCAAATATTCACATTATTTAATTTGCGGAAACCATAAATATAAAAACATTAAGGGTGCACGAAATAAGCTGTAAGCCACTGTTGTGAAAATAATATTAACATTAATATTATACAGTCGAGATGGTCCAATAGTTAGAAATCGATTCGGGATCTAAAAATATGAAAAAAATGTTATGTGCTCTTATGGCCAATTCGCCACCCATTTCATTTTAATAATTGGTAAACTTTTTTATTAATACAAATTTCTGTTTTTTAGGTTTTTGTGAATTAACCATATAAGATAGAAATACACTTATCGGCTCATTGAAAAGGCCTTATATTCGTATGTTAGACCGTAAAGTTTGTCTTAAATAATATGGTTTATCCTATTATTACATATTAACTCTATTCTTTTTTTAAATAGTAAAGTGGAACTAGTGATTTCTGTTAGAAAGAAGACGATATATTACACCGTTCGACAAAAAATTTTGGCAACGCACATGGTCGTTACCGACAGATTCTATTAGTGGGGGCTAAAAAAAAGTACCCGTGTCTCCCAGTTGTTCTAGATCAATTCTTAAAACCATTTAAATCGCATTTATGCATTTTACTCATGTACATAATAATTCTTCAAAAATGCAGTTATGATTTAATTTTAAATATGCATTTGTTAGTGGAAAAACATACCTTTAAAAAACATGTACACTTTTTACAATCGGATGTAAACTCATTGCGCTAGACTAGAAACAATTCATTAATTTTATTTTTTTTTACCTTTTTTCTACTTTAACATAAGCTTTTTTGTAAAAAAAATTGGAAATTTCTGAATTGTTTCTAGTCTAGCTAGGTTTTTTGAGAGATGACTTCAGTTTTTCAGTCATTATTGACGATAGAGTTTTACACAAATATGCATATTGTAGGTAAGAGTCCAATAAACAAATCTTGTGAACAAACTATATAGTTAGTGTTTTGGAGGCAAACGTAAATCTTTTCCGTAATTTTTTGAAATAAATAAACAAAAAGTTAATTCATGAATTCAGTTCAGTTTATTCTTGTCTTAGTACAATTTTTTCATAAATTTTTAGATTACGCACAACATTGCAATCAATCATCATCTGCAGTTTCTTCTAGCAAATTCCAACAAATGTCTCCTTATAAGGCATCCAATTTCTTCCCGCTGTACCAATGTTCCAACCTTGCCGTCACTTGGCGGAATCGCTCTCCGTGCTCATCAGATTCAGCGGTTGTTTGTTGAGAGAATTTGTCGATATGAAAATGCAAGAAATGAATTTTTAGAGACATTCGAACATTGATGTTTTGGAAAGCGGTAAGCATATCAAGGACTAAAATTCGCCAATTTTCGGATCGATGAATCCCGAGAACGTTCTCAATGACCGCCTTTACACAATTCCATGCTACAAGCTCTTGATCACTGAGGGCACTTTCAAATGCTTTATCCTTCATCAAACGACGAATATCAGGCCCATTGAGTATTCTGTGAAAATATGTAATATCACTTAATCCATACTTAGATTCGAATATATTTAAATACCAACCTTCTTTTATTTTCATTCCACTGAGCCGTGGAAAAATGCGACGCAAGTCATCAAAAGCCTTTCCTTCAGTATCAAGCACATATATGAAGTTTTTAACTATTCCAAGTTTGATATGAAGAGGTGGCAGCAACACATTTTCAATTGGAACAAGTGGTTTCTCAACAATGTTGTCTCGTCGCAATCTAACTTCTCCACATGACGTCCAGTCCCATTTAGTGTATTGATCGCATGCGTCCCACAAGCACATAAAACACATGTTTTTGGTATAACCCAATTGTATGCCTCTCAAAAGAGCCACCACTTTTAGGTCCGCACAAACTTTCCACTGATAGTCGTTGTATTGAATTAAATCAATAATTTTTTTCAACTACGATTAAGTTTCTTTTGTGTTAGAGCTGAGTGCAATCGTAAAATTGTCTAAGTATAATGCGTATATTCAAAATTGAAATGCACTAAGTGCTGAAGGAAATCTATGTACTTGGTGCATTTCAATTTTTAACAAAAAAATGAAAACAACGTCGACGTTGATCTTGAAGTAATCTTTGTTTTCCTTGTTGTGCACACAAAAAAAAAGGAAACAATAGATCCACAGAAAAAACTGAAATGTAGGTCAATGAACTTATGAAGTTATCCAAACATATGTATTGCAAATATGTATCAAATGAAATATATTTACAATGCTCATATAAAAATATTAAATAAAAAACATGAAAATCAAAACTGAATAAAATTGGGAAAATGTTTGAAATGCAAGAATTGTGAAAATCACCAAAATACAAGAATTGCAAATTGCTTAGAAAACCCAAAACCGGTCCGACTAAAAAGCAGAAAATAAATTTTCTTTAAATTAATTTCAGCAATTTCTATTTAAAATTAAGGGTTTTTGGGTACTTTCCTCCGAATATCATTGCAGGTTTTATAGTCGCCAAAAACCCTTAATTTTAAATCGAAATTGCTGAAATTAATTTAAAGAAAATTTATTTTCTGCTTTTTAGTCGGTTAATGGGTTATATTTTAAAAAACTTGTTTTTACTCTGTTTTTTTTTTTTTTTTTTTTTTTTTCTCCCCCTTTTTTACTCTTTTTCTCGAATGCGAACCTAAGTAAAAAATTTCAGCCTTGTAGCTTACAAAATACGAAAGTTAGGTCTTTAAATTGGCTCCATCCCGCTCCCCTTTGCACCCACACCCCTCTTTCCAAAGGGTAAAAAATTTCATTTTGTCAATAAGAACTCACCTACCAAATTTCAACATTGTAGCTTGAAGGAATTGGAAGTTATGCCATGTTTAAAAAAAAAAGTTTGAGTCTCCCCACGGCCCCCTACGCCTCTGATGGACCCCAAAATATAGAATGCATTGTCACCGGAGTTCTGTCAGTGTTCCAAATTTCAGCGCTCTAGCTCATGTGGAAGTGTATGAAAAAGCTCGCCGCAGATTTGAGGATATATATATATATATATCAGACTTGTAAAGTAATGAAATTTTCATTACGCATTACCATTACCATTACCATTACAGGTAATGAAATTTTATTTCATTACCATTACCATTACTGCAATTGTAATGGTAATGGTAATGAAGTAATGAAAATTTCATTGCAATGGTAATGAAATTACCATTATTTCATTGCGATAGTAATGATAATGAAGTAATGAAATTTCATTACTTCATTACTTCATTACCTATCTGCCCCAATTGCGTTTTTGGCACTTTTTGGGCACTTTTTGGGCAAAAGTTTACTTGTAGCTATCACCAAGTGTGTCCATGGTCATGTTTTGGATGAATCACGTCAGGTGGGATTGTTTGGATGAGTGCGTCCTTGGATATTTTTTGGGTGAATCATGTCAGGTGGGATTAGGACAGTTTCTGAGTGCGTCCTTGGACATTTTTTGGGTGAATCATGTCAGGTGGGATTATAACAGCTTTTGAGTGCGTCCTTGGACATTTTTTGGATGAATCATGTCAGGTGGGATTATAACAGCTTTTGAGTGCGTCATTGGACATTTTATGGATGAATCATGTCAGGTGGGATTAGGACAGCTTCTGAGTGCGTCCTTGGACATTTTTTGGATGAATCACGTCAGGTGGGATTAGGACAGCTTCTGAGTGCGTCCTTGGACATTTTATGGGTGAATCATGTCAGGTGGGATTAGGACAGCTTCTGAGTGCGTCCTTGGACATTTTATGGATGAATCATGTCAGGTGGGATTAGGACAGCTTTTGAGTGCGACATGATTCACCCAAAAAATGTCCAAGGACACACTCAGAAGCTGTTATAATCCCACCTGACGTGATTCACCCAAAAAATGTCCAAGGACGCACTCAGAAGCTGTCCTAATCCCACCTAACATCCCATAGCTACAATTAAACTTTTGCCCAAAAAGTGCCAAAAACGCAATTGGGGCAGATAGGTAATGAAGTAATGAAATTTCATTACTTCATTATCATTACTATCGCAATGAAATAATGGTAATTTCATTACCATTGCAATGAAATTTTCATTACTTCATTACCATTACCATTACAATTACCATTGCAGTAATGGTAATGGTAATGAAATAAAATTTCATTACCTGTAATGGTAATGGTAATGGTAATGGTCGCTCAATTTCCCAAGTCTGATATATATATATATAGTCCGCCCAAAGCAAGTTAATATAAGGGTTATAAAAAAGGAAACAATAGAACCAGGGAAAAAATTGAAATGTAGGTCAATGAACTTATGAAGTTACGCAAACATATGTATTGCAAATATGTATCAAATGAAATATATTTACAATGCTCATATAAAAATATTAAATAAAAACATGAAAATCAAAACTGAATAAAATTGGGAAAATGTTTGCAAGAATTGTGAAAATCACCAAAATACAAGAATTGCAAATTGCTTAGAAAACCCAAAACCGGTTTGCATAATCAAAACAAAAGCTCAAAACCAACCAATTCACAAACAAGAAGGAGAACTAGAAAAAACCACCACCTTTTGGTTGCGTTCTTTTTTTCTTACTTGTTTTGGTTTCATTCACATCAAAATCCAGTCGAACTTAAAAAAAAACTTGATCGATGTTCGACAGCAAGTTCCTGAAAAATCTGGCCCAAAATTCCAACCACAATTTAACAGAAATTCCTTTATGCACCTTATCTATAACTAGTAAATTTGCTCGTGCCATGCACGGGAAAATAAAACACTAATTTGAAAAAATTAATGTTTACTTTATTGTGTAATTTAGATGCAAAAATATTTTCTATGTTTTCATATGTAATTTTTTTTATAGAAATTTGTGAATTTTGTGAACTTTTATTAAATTTTGTTTGATGATGTAATTGTCGCCTAATGTGTAAAGTTGAACTGTTACATTAAAAAAGAATTAAAAAAGAAAGATAAAAAAAATATGAAGCAATGGAATTAAAAAAAGAAAAACTTCGGCCGGCACCGGGCTTGAACCTATGACTGCCGCAGCCAGCTATAAGATAATTTCAGCTATTGGTGATTAGGTGAACTCCATAATCTATATATGCATATAAAAATCATTTGTTTTGTGTAATGTGCAATATGAAAATCTAATACACCACCGTAATAGGTGAAAATAGTGTTAGGTGGCAACGCTAGTTATTTTCTTAAAGGTGGCAGCTTTAAGTCAAAGCTATTTTTGTTTATATATCAAAGATGATTTTGTATGTGTGTATATACATGAAAGCGTTTTGCAAGCGGTTTGATGAAGTTAATCGATATTAGGTAAATATGTATGGTATTGTATGAGCATTAGTGGCTCTGGTGAGAAGGCGCTTAAGCGCGAAATAATTATTTCGCTACTTCATCTTACTTACAATCGCTGCGTTGTGGGTTCGATACCTCAGAAAAAATATATGTGTGAATATATTTGTAAGTGGCTCTGGTTTCTTCTCACGAACGCAGCGTCGCACATTGGGGCACAGCTGCCAAAAAATACCTTTTTCAACTTTGTTTTTTCGAAAATGTAAAAATGCAGTTCTATAGCCTAATATCCAAATAGTAATGTTTTAAAAAGATTTGGTTTACGATTTTCTGCTGCAAAAGGTGGACATAATAAAAATTTTTTAAAAAGAACCGTCTAAGTTTTCAAATCTTTAGGTTCGGATATTTAGTAAGTATGGTTCTTTGCTAATAATTTCGCGTTTATGCATTTCAATTTTCATAGCTATTTAGTTGTAAATTTTCACATTTGCTTGAATGTTTCAAAAAGAATTTTACAAAATTACATAATGGCATTTATGTAGGTGAATATGCCACTTATTTCACATTAATCTTTGGTATCAAATCAAAGGTGAACATGTCCACTTTAAGTTTCTTCCAAATCTAGGTGCCCGTAGGTGCCCCCCGCTTTTTAATTCATAATTATGTCTCACCTTCTTCGAAAAAAATTGGTTGTTATTTCAAAAAATATTTGGTGCATACTTTTAGGATGTGTGCTCTTTTGAGACACAAAATAGTTTAATATACAAAGTTTTGCACTAACTCAAAATGTTTGCTGCCAAAAAGCACACTTCATAGTTTTATTATTAATACTGAAAACTTTTACATAATTTACGTTTAAAAAATAAAATGTTTGCTTTCATCTTAAAACATTCATCTCGACATATATGACGCAGACCTATTCAACGCATATTATATTAAAAATTTTGGGCATATAACATTTCAAATACCATTTTTACAGTTGATTTATTGGGATTTGTACCATGAGCTGGGTGAAAAAATCAACCCACCACGCCCACTTTAGATAATTCAGCTTGTCATATTTGCCAGTGTACGCGACCAAAATTTTAAGTTCATATGTTTGGAACACATTTTATGGTGATTTGCATTTTTTTTGTATGGAAGGTAGGCGTTAGAATTGACCGACCACGCCTTTTTTTGGTTTTTTTCTTGATTTGCACACAATAATTCGACTCCCCTTAAGAAAAGTATAATGTTTCATTTGCCTTACGAAAAATATGATGTTTTTTTTTTGCATGGAAAAGTAATATGTTTCGTTTTTTGGGATATTTCGCCTATTACACAGAAGAGTATTATGTTTCACTGTATTGCTACAAAAACTATGATGTTTCGCTCATTGCGACGAAAACTAATATAATTAATTGTTTTGATATGGAAGGGCCAATTTTTCACGCCGTTTAAGCCAAATTGAACAACTGCATTTTCTATATTTCTATTTTTGTAATAATATGCAATATTTACTAAGGTTGACCGAGGTAGTACGGGGGAAATTTTTTGCTGATATCTCTAAATCCAAGTGCGGGATGAAAGCTCCAAAGGATTCGCAGTAATATATGTAATTAGGTCTTGTATCACTTCACCTGCACTCAGGCACACACACACATTTCGGTCCTGGTCATGTACTGTTGACCATCATATTTCCAAACATGCTCCCTAAGACACTTTTTCGCCTTCATATCAATCCAAAAACGAAAATTTTATTTTTTTAAACTGACATATCAAAGTTTTTTTAGCCTGAAATATATTACTTTTCGTAAGAAAAATTGAAATGTTATAGTCTTCGTGGCAAAACTGTGAATCGTAATAGTTTTCTCGGGAAAACTCAAAATATAATAATTTTCGGCAACCAAGTTGAATCGTAATAGTTTTCTCGGAATATTGAAAGCATCCGCCTCCGCATCCGCGGAGCACCCGCACTAAATTGACACCCGCATCCGCAAATCACACATTTAAAACATCCGTACCCGCATTCGCATCAGCGACATGACAACCGCATGCACCTTTTTGAAACTTTTTTACTATGTTTTTTGTTTTTTCTCAGAAACTATAGGCATAAAAATTAAAAAAGTGCAAAAAATTAAATTTTTTCGAAAAATTTGTTTAAAACATCCGCACCTGCATCCGGCTCCGCAACCGCGGATGTCATTTTCAAAATCCGTGGAAAATGCTACTTGCCTCACCTGGTTTACTACACCGTGATTCACCAAAGTATCCCGAATACTCAAATCACCGAGGCTTTATCCAGAGAAAAAATCGTGTTAAATTAACCAATTTTTAACCAATTTTGCGGTCAATATTTTTCAAACCGATCTTTCAGGTTGTTTTAACAAGATGCTATTGTTAAAAATTCACTCTCCTATATGTGTACGTGTACGTGTGAAGAGGTTTGTGATTAAACTGGGAAAACTGGTAAATATGCGTTCATTCAAATCATTGCCGGTAGCTCAGGGGTTTGGCAGTCGGCCTCATAAACGGAAGTACGGGGATCGAGTCCCCGTTCCGGAAAAAGTTTTTTTAATTAAATTTTTTTTTATAAAATTGTAAACCACAGTTTCTTCTTATTTACCATTCTTTAACTTATTTTCAAATTAACATTACCATTTCAAATAGATACCTTTTCACACTGAAATGGATTTGAACGCCGGACCTTCGGATCTTGAGTTCATCACTTTACCCTCTGTGCTGCTGCGCTTCATAGACTCATATCGTCGAAAGACCAATCTAAACTTGAAATTTAAAAGTTTCCATTTTAAAAACTATTTTCAGCCCAGACGAGATTTGATCACGGGACCTAAAGTTTATAAGTTCCACATCTACACGCTGTACCACTGAGCTTCTTTCGTGCAGGTCAACAAAAACAAATTTGTTTTGAAATTCAAGGATTTCAAGTTTTCCATTTGACAAAAATGTCAAATATTTTTTTATTTTCCAAAAGAAAATTTCTCATTTGTGTAAATGTGTGCGTTTTTTTTCCAAAATTTTTCTCATTTCTGTGAATGTGTGGGTTTTGCTTCTATTTTTGTCAATGTAGTGGTAGTTTCGGTAGCCCAGGTTGGGAGGGAATCGACCGTATATCTAACTCCCGAGGCTTCATCAGTAGCCGTAATCAGCCGCATATCCAAATCACCGAGGCTTCATCAATAGCCGTAATCAGCCGTATATCTACATCACCGAGGCTTCATCATTAGCCACCGCTTAATTCACCAAGGTATCCCGAATACTCAAATCACCGAGGATTTACAATAGCCATAATCAGCCGCATATCCAAATCACCGAGGCTTCATCGTTAGCCACGCTTAATCCCCCGAGGTATCCCGAATACTCAAACCACCGAGGCTTTATCAACAGCCATAACCGACAGCAGGAAACCATTCGCCGACAGGAATAGTTTATATTGGTTATTTGGAAACATTTTCATTGTTACCGAGTCCCAAGGAAAGTCAAAAATGTAAATCGTATTCGTGGCCACCGCGGGCGTTCCCAAATTTTCATAGGAAAATTTTAAAACGAAAATAAGTTAGTAAAAATAAATAAATACGTGGGAGGGGCTAGTGAAAGCGACTGATGAAAATAACATAATTGGCAGTCAACTAAATGAGTCGCTGATGATAAATCTGGCAAATTTTGAAATAGCTATACGACTCAAGCCATGCTTGGACTGTTTCCTTTTTTCATGTTGCTACTTTCCTGTTTGCTTGTTCAAGTGATCTTTTCATTGCATACAACAAAATTATATACTAAAATCAGCCTGACACTCAAAATGCATAATAAATTTTATTTTAAACTTTTAAAAACGTTTCACAAATCGAATGGGGGCAAGTAAATTATTATATTTCAAACTGTGTCACATGCTTCCGAGCAAGTTATGGCCACAAAAAAATGTCCACAGTGCACAGTGTTTCGTTTCTGACCAGAGAATACGCCACCACCTTGGCTGGCATACCCGTGGCCGTTTGCTAATTGCCATTGTGGACGATGGATGATCGAATGTATTTTTTGAAATTCTCATTTGCTGGTGGCTCTTCAATAATATTTTTAATCAATTTTCTATTTTTTATTTTAAACTTTTTATTGTAGTTGAAGTGAAATAATCCATAAAATCAAATTTTTTTCTATTAACGGGTGAAATGAGACTTTTTTAAAAACACCATAAAAAATCTTTTTTTAAATTTTTATAAAGTTTTAAGTTTATTATAACAATATTTGTAAGCTATAACAGGTTAATATAAAATTAATGAACGGTTGAAAAAGGTCCTTGATCAGACGTACGGCGAAGCTGTGTTGGAATATCTCTGAAAGACCGTTGGACAGCAATTTTGTCAATTACTATATCAATACATGCATGAATTCATTTTTCGAGTTCTTGGCAGTTTTTAGCTCTCCAATTGTTCTTGTATACCAAATATACTGGGACCAGTATATTCGTACTGAAATTCCTACAAAAAGCATCTAAGAATCCTTTTGTTTTTTGTTCAGAACCAATGTTCGGAAAGTCAAATTTTCTTGTCCGCCTTCTTGTTTGTGACAAACTATTCAGTCTTACTCTTCCGTTGCCAATTTTTCTTCAAGAAAAGTCCATGTATTTTACAACACCGCTTAAAAATGCAAACATATTATTGGATACCGTACAAAAGTATCGGTAAAATGCCGAAGAAATTTTTAAGTCACATTTAAATTTTGCTTTAAAACTGGGCGTAAATATGGACCTACAGCTTCCAAAACTTCCCAAGCAGACATCACGGTCACATCCTGGCACTTCAGCCGTTGAAGAATATTTTATATCTTGCATTGAGGTTTAATTACAATGGTACATATTTTCGTACAATAAAACACCTACTCGCGATTTTAATGACAATAATCTTAATAACAGACTGATTGCATTATCCACGATCTCATTTCACTGGGATGTTACGACTAATCCTCCAAAAAGTTATCAATTATAATAATAAAAAAAAAATTTTTGTTCAAGTCACCCCCCCTCCCCCCCCCAACTGAAATCCTGGCTACGGGCCTGTAATTAATATAAACTATTCCTGTCGGTGGAAGTCTTAAAATTGCTCGCGCGCCAGATAATTGAGAAAAAAAATATATTTTTCAATTTTGAACAGCTGATCTTTGCAAGATTCATACGCTTTATCAACCAATTCATACAATGTTAATCAGCCTTAATGCATTAGACGTATTTTTATTTATTTTCTTTCCGCGAACTGAGGATTAATTTTCTGATTTTTCTCATTATTTTTCAGGTTGATAAGAATGAAAATATGCCACTTTTGAGACCTATTAGAAGTGGATAAGCGAAAAATTTCGTTTTTCGTCCCACCTTAATATATATATACAGTGGCGGCCAGATACTTAGGGACAGCATATTTGAGTTATTTTGAATGACTTCCAAAATTTTAAGAATGTTAACTTTTGTTATATTGTGGAGCCCGTTCCAATGAGTACAAGGATACATTAATCCGTTAAGTACCTCTCAAGAAAATACCTGTTGAAATTTGAGGTACTTTTAGAACTTTTTTCCTGGGGACTATAAAATTTTTGTTTGAGATGCAAAAAGTTGCGTGGCCAAAAAAACTTTTTCCATGCTTTTGGACGATGTAAAGGAGGAAAAATCTATGCAATGCTTGGAAAAACACGAAAAATCGTAAAATTAGTTGAGAATTTCTGATGGAGCAGTTATAGAGATAAATAACAGATGGCGCTGTGATGGGATCATCAATGTCTCAACCCGATAGATGGCGTTGTACGTTGACTAAGGCGTTGTGCGGTTTGACAGGTGTCCTTTTCGCATTGACATTTTCTATTGAGCAAATGTGATATTTTTCTTGGGGCGTGGCACCGCCCATACAAGTCAATATTTCAAAATGCTGTAACTGGCCACCCATTCAATGTTTTCCAACGAAATTTGGCCAAATCTTTCTAAGCTAAATGCAGCGTATCGGCGTAACTTTACAAAAGAGAAAGGGCCAAAACCTCAATTTTGAAGTTTTAAAACCTTTAGAATTTGTTCTTGTTTTGTATATATGTATAACGGTACACCGCTGTATACCGCTGGTCGGTAGTGGTGGAATTTATTTTCTACAGTTCATTTGCCATTTGTGAGTGAAACAAAGTGGTAATAGTGAAAAATCAAAGTTAAACTAGTAAGGGAATTATCTTCAGTCTGACCGAAGCTATAATACCCTGCACATGCGAGTACGATACATTCTGAGACCATATATTAGTAATTTTATCGAAAATCTGATATTTTATCGATAATTTTTAGATTTTTTATTGATAATTTTTCGATAATTTATCGATAATTTATCGATTTTTTATCGATAATTTTCCAATATTTCTTGATAATTTTCCAATATTTCTAGATAATTTTAGTTTCTTGATCCATTTAAAAATTTTGTTCCAATTCCATTTTGTTCCGGTCCAATTCCATTTCGTTCCGGTTTCATTCCCATTTCGTTCCCGACCTCATTTCCAACCCAATGCAAAAAAACCGCATCCAAATCGGTTCAGTATTTCTCAAGATAAACGAAAATAATACAAATTCGGCGGCCATTTTGTATGGGAGGTAGGCGTGGTTCTTATCCGATGTTGCCCACCGTCCAATCATTCGCCAAAATAAGAGAAATCCCAAAATTTGAGGTCGATAGCTCAAAAGCTACGACAGTTATCGTGCGAAATGTCAGACAGACGGACAGACGGGCAGACGGACATGGACTAATCAACTCGGGAGGTGATGCTGATGGGGTAACAAACGGTGTGACAAAAACAATATAGCCTTGGACACTAGTGTGCAGAGTATAAATATTTGCATTTAAACCAAAAGAAATCATGGATGAGGATAGAAGTATTGATGATAAGTAAATAAATTTCCATACAAAAATTAATGCTAAATGCTCTACACTTAGCGAAATATGAAATTTGTTAACTTTATTGAGCTTTTTTAGACCTTAAGAAAATTTAAATCGCTTCAATACTAACGGTTAAAAGCACGTGGTAGAGCAACATATTCTGCACAAAAGCTAACCAGTTTCACATGCTTCTGCTGAACAAAACTCATTAAACCCTAAATCCTTATAAATTAATTGTGAGGTTCGGGTTATTTACTTTGGTCGGACCGCTAATAAGAAGGCGTGACCGGTATGGAAAAGTATATATATTCTTGATCAGTATCGAAAACTGAACCTACTAGCTATATAGGTATGTCCGTATATCTGTCTCTCTGTCCATTTGTCCGTCTGTCCGTCCTATTTATTGGTAAGCACGATTCCAGGAGCTGCAATTAATCTAGGCGGTCCAACTTTGGATTTATATTTTGGAGGTCCTAGAATGAGTTGGTATTGCAAATGGGCTGAATCGGGTAACTTTCACGCTTACCTCCCATATAAGTGAAAAACCTAGATTCGCTGAAATAGTATCGAAATTGGTATGGGTGTTTTTTGGGGTCGCTGATTTCGGATTTGATATTCGAATTTCTAAATTCAAGATGGCGGATCCAACATGGCGACCGGAATTACAAGATTTTATCGAAATAGTATGAAATTTGATAGTATGAGATTTGATATGAGGTTCACGCTCACCTGGGATCTGATTTTGCAAATATATATATACTTCTCTATATTTTACTTACTATTATACAATTTATTCCGTTTTTTCCATTTTTGAGGTTTTTACTAGAAAAATTTTACCCGCACCGAAATTTTTTCTGGTTACGGCCCAGTTCGACTTGGGGGAAAAAGGGAACAAATTTATGTTAAAAAAACAAAGTGGAAAAAAGTGTATAAAACAAGTTTTTCAAGAAAATAAATTACCTTGAAATTAATTTCCGCAATTTCGATTTAAAATTAAGGGATTGTGGCTAAAATCCTTTAATTTTAAATCGAAATTGCGGAAATTGAATTCTGCTTTTATATTTGCTGGTTATATTTTTAAAAAATAGTTATATACTCTTTTCTATTACCGTTTTATTTATTTTTACAAATTTTTTCTAATTTTTATACCCCCACACTCACTGTGGCAGGGTATACTCACTTTGTCACAACGTTTGTAACTCCCATAAGGAGGCGTGTCCGGTATGGAAAAGTATATATATTCTTGATCAGTATCACCTCCTGAGTCGATTTAGCGATGTCCGTCTGTCTGTCCGTCTGTCCGTCCGCACGATAGCGGTCGCAGTTTTGGAGATATCGACTTGAAACTTTGGGTACATGTTTTTATCGTGAATACTGAGATCAAGTTCGAGAATCAGCCAAATCGGACAAAAACTGGGCGTGGCTCCCATACACCGAAAAAAAAGGTAAAAATTTTTTATTGTTGTATTCGATTGGAAATGTTTAGAAACGTATTTTTGACATGGTCCGAGGTTCCGAAGCCACATATATAAGGGTCTAAATGGGGTCCTGAGACCAATTTTTTTTTTCCGGATTTGATTGGAAATTTTTAGAAATGGATTTTGGACATGGTCCGGGCTCCAAAACCACCTATAATTGGCTCAAAATAGGGTCTTGAGACCACATTTTTATATGTTCGAGGTACTTCTTCCTACTGTGTGGGGGTATTTCAACTTCGGTATAGCCGAAGATAGTCCACTCTCTAGTTTTTTACTGAAATAGTGGGAAAAGTTAAAGTGTATGATAAAAAAATTTTTTCGTTGTGGCTAACTTCACGAATTGGTTACGCATCAAAAATCGTATATTTTTTGTTCTGTGGTTCAATATAATAACAATTGAAAATATTATAAACATTTTATTTATATTCTCTTTACAAATTTGCTAACTAAAAAAATTACTGTTTGAAGACTAAATTGTCTGGCTGTGCTTTGTTCATTGTCTTTTCAGCATTTAAAGCTCGGAAATATCTAGGAAAATATTCTTAGTATCAAGAGATTCATGGTTGTCATGCACTACACCTTGTAAATGTTTGCTTTAGTTTGTAACGGAGTTAACATCAAAAAAGATGTGCATCTCATATACGTTTGTTTTTTTTAGTCATAAATATAATCTGAGTTAGGTGACTCATGCCCGGGAGCACATCCCATCATCACTATTGTTTGATTATAATCAAGGCTGAGGTTTGGCATGAGATTGGCATTATATTAAATTTGTTCATTAATGTTTTTAAAAATTTGTTACTTTCATATTTAGACATATTGGATACAATTTGTTTATATGTGATCGTGTAGCAAATGAATGTAACTGTGTCAAAATCAATACTAATGTCCAAATATTTTGATGAATGAAATGTAATAAAGGTTCATTAATCTTAGGGGTAGTGCATTTCCAATAGTCGATATGAACGACGAGTAAAGGTCTGTAAGCTGTGCGCGATGCCAATATACAACAACATTAATCTGATTACAGATCTCATAAAAGGTTCTGCCAGGTCCTGGTCCTTATAACATCTCATACTAAGTTTTTCTGGATTAACTCAAAGTGATTTCGTGTTAGTATTTTCGAAAAAAATATTTTACTTAAATCTAGCTACAATGTTACTGAACAACTTAGCCCGCTAAAATCAAATTTATGGGGTTATTAATAATCAAGAATATAAAAAAAGTTATTAGAAAATTGAAAATAATATTTTTGTATTCCAAATGTTGACTTTAGCGGGTTGTGTTCAGCAACAGTGTAGCTAGTTTTATTAACTTGACATCGTTTACCGTTAATCAAATCCATGCGCAGGAAAATTTTATTTTTCCAAACTTAATTGTTTTGTATATTGTCCCCTAATCGCGAATTTATCGTACGTATGTATGACGCGGCTGACTAACTTTTGATGTTGTAAACATTAACCTAATTATTTGATTATGCTTTTCCGAAAATTCCAAAATTCTTCTGAATTCCGCTTTTTTTGGAAAGTTTTATAGGTTTCTGCTTCTGTGAGAAAAAAAGTTCCACAAAAAAATTAGTTAGAATCGAATGTGTGTACATACATTTAAAATGTTATTTGTCCAAAAGAACCATACAAAATTTGGGGCTTTGACCTTTCAGAATCAGTTATCAGGTCAGCAATCGGAATTTGGTATTGCATAGTGTAATATTGTAATTTAATTAACGTGATGACTAGAAATATAACTTAAGAGTAGATTGTTTTCTCGATCCACTCATCCATAGTAAATGTAGCTGTGTCTGTTTTATCAGTGTCACGTTCTTTGAAGATATCTGTAAAAATTTGGTATTTTTAATTGCGATGATACCTTTTTAAATATATATTCACTAAACTCACCGATGTATGTTTTTATCTTTATAGTACACATTAAGAAATCGTCAAATCCGATCTTTCCGTCACGTGAACCATAACGATGTGCCAAAGCATTGAGAATACGGTTATTCAAATGGTACCCAGCGGACTTGAGCGCGCTTCGTAATTGAAATCCATCAATACGTCCGGTTTGCTCCTGATCGTGCAATTTAAAAACTGCCTTCCATTTGGCGATGTCTGTAAGAAGCTCCTCAAACTCCTCAAAGCCTAATTTTCCTGATTGATCTCTGTCCAGCATCGCAACCATAGAGCGGCACACATCCTTAGAGAAGCCGTTGCCGTCTTCGTGCATAACTATTTAAAGATAAATGTGTATTGCTCAGACAAATTTTTGTGCGATGATAGTATTGTATGTGGGAGCCCAGCTGGATTTTGCTCCATCTTATCAGAATTTTAGACATCATAATATTTTTTTTTAAAAGCTTTTCATTAGTAATCACTATTTAGCGGTTGAACTGATTTAGATAGTCCCGTAATCTTTTTTTTTGTTGGAAAGGTAATTGCTTGATCTTTCCTCCAGTTTTAAGGACTTGAATCGATCTAGTAGTTGTTGAGAAATTGGAATTTGAAAGATCGATTTTCAATTCCTTAAAACTGGAGGAAAAATAATACAATACTATCATCCCACAAATTGGTTTAGTCCCTAAAAATATCGTGAATTTTAAAAATAATTTTTTATTGCAGACAATGATTTTGTTAACGTTTTATCTAAATAGGATGACTAGACCACTGCGAAACAAATGTTCAGTTTGAACTTCGTTGTTCCCAAAAAACACATAAAAACAGCAACTATATATAATCAAAAGTCTCACAGACTCATTTTCCGAGCGTTTTCAGCTCTCTATTTAAATTTATATTTAATTTGTATTAAATTTAAAGTATAGGGCGTTAAATTCTAAAAATTTGTATCAAAAGCAAAATTTTGTGTATGTAACGTTTTATTTATATTCATAAAATTAAAAACTAATAATGAAAATAATGAAGAACTATTAAGAACAAATATTTAAATATTTTGTTAAATAATATCAAAATTGAATGACAAGTAAAATGAACATGTTCTGTGAAATATTCAGTTAGATTTCTCCTCCTCGCTTTTACGCAGTAGATGCATAAATAATGTACCTTTAAAAGTTAACTAATTCTAGTTAATCGAACAAAATTTAACTTAACTAAATGAAACAGTTAATGCATTTTGAGTGTCAGTATATAATTTTGTTGTATGCAATGAAAAGATCACTTGAACAAGCAAATGGTTAATGGCTTTCGAAACTAACTGAAACGTTAAGAGTTAACCAAAAATTTAACTTCGTTGATTAACTATTAACTAATAAACTAGTTACTACCCAACTTTGGTTACAATATGTGTGCGGCAATAGCTGCTCTATAGTTATCCGAATTGAATAAAAGTTTGATAAAATCGTTTTCTGATCCATAGATTGCTCCCACTTAAGTCGTTTTGCTAAAAATAATAAAAAAAAAATTTGCAGCAATTTAAGTACGTTTCCAATAAAAGTATTACATTTGAATGTACCGCAAGTTAAAAACTAATTTCTATACACAAAAAAAAGTAGGTAAATCTAACCAAAAAAGACGATTAAAAATGCAGCAACCCAAAAAACGTTGTAAATGGAACCAACCAAAGTTGTTCGCGTACCGTGAAAATTGGTTGGCGTACCATTAAAAATAGTGCGTATATTACTTTATGGAAGACAGAGAAAGCAATTATCCAATTGAGCGAATAAATTAAATAGATACATATTAGAAAAATAATGCAAGAAAAAGATAGCAGATGTGTTAGGTATTTCTGTAGATGTGTTGTATTGAAATATTTATAAAACTTAAATTAATTCAATGTATTATTATTATTATTGAACGGGATATGCACTGCGTCCAATAGTGAACTATTGTGCCCCGTCAAGGACTTATAGCAACTCTATAAGTCCTATCCCATTGAGAAATTGTAGTATCGGGCCTACTTCTAGGGATTTCACTGGTATTTGGAGGTCGCCCAGATATCTTTTCCGTTTTTGCATGAGTGCGGGGCACTCTCCTAAGATATGTTTTGAAGTTTCAGTGTCCTCCGTGCAAAACCTGCATTTGTCGTCCGATACTATTCTCAGTTTTGATAGGTGGTAGTTTAACCTACAATGTCCTGTCAAGATCCCTGTTATTATTCTTATACTCTTTTTTGTTAAGTTCATACATTCTTTATGTCGCTTTAGGTAGTAAATCCCTAGTAGTGTTTTTGATTGTTTCAGGCCTGGTAGATTGTCCCAGTATGATTTCCTTAGTTTATCTTCTTCTTCTTTTAATATAATAGAGATGGTCCCTTTTCCCATTCCACAGAATGGTTCTGGCCCTACGAAGGGAGTTTCCACTCCTTTCTTTGCTAGTTCGTCTGCCATTTCATTACCTTCTATCCCTCTGTGACCCGGGACCCAGTAGATACAAACCCGATTGTGCAGGCCAAGTGTATTCAGTTTATCAAGGCACTCCCACACCAGTTTAGAGCTTACCTGGTATGATTTTAGTGCTTTGATTGCCGCTTGTAATTCAATGTAAGCCCAAGACTTTAAAAACCAGATAATTTACATTTCTGTGCACAAATTGGTCGGGCAACATAATTTCTACTGCGAATATATATTATATTGATTACCTAAAACCAGTGATGGCATTTGAAGCTTCAATTCATTTGACGTCAAATGTGACGTAAAAAATTAGTCAAATTGACGGTTAATTTAAAATTATTTTGCCTAAAATTAATGCGCTTCCACAAAAAGCAATATTTCATTAAGTTTACAATTATATTGTAATTGAATTGGAGTGGAAAAGAATTCTGCATAATTCTTAACATCGTAAAAACACAATTTCCATATAATTCATAGTAACATAGTCATAATTTGATTTTGAAAATTGTTTTCGAAATATCAAAAAATTTTTTTGTATTCGATACAACCTGGTTTTTCTTGTGAATACTTTATACTTTTTACGATAATTATACCCCCACACTCACTGTGGCAGGGTATACTAACTTTGTCACAACGTTTGTAACGCCCATAAGGAGGCGTGTCCGGTATGGAAAAGTATATATATTCTTGATCAGTATCACCTCCTGAGTCGATTTAGCGATGTCCGTCTGTGTCCGTCCGCACGATAGCGGTCGCAGTTTTGGAGATATGGACTTGAAACTTTTTTTACATGTTTTTCTCGTGAATACTGAGATCAAGTTCGAGAATCAGCCAAATCGGACAAAAACTGGGCGTGGCTCCCATACACCGAAAAAAAAGGTAAAAATTTTTCAAGTCTTTTTTATTGTTGTATTCCATTGGAAATGTTTAGAAACGCATTTTTGGCATGGTCCGAGGTTCCGAAGCCACATATATAAGGGTCTAAATGGGGTCCTGAGACCAATTTTTTTTTTTTTCGGATTTGATTGGAAATTTTTAGAAATGGATTTTGGACATGGTTTGGGCTCCAAAACCACCTATAATTGCCTCAAAATAGGGTCTTGAGACCACATTTTTTTATGTTCGAGGTACTTCTTTCTACTGTGTGGGGGTATTTCAACTTCGGTATAGCCGAAGATAGTCCACTCTCTAGTTTTCATACAATTTTGATTTGAAGTAAAATCTCTGAGTAAAGTAAATGCGCGTTGCAATTGTTGTAAGGCGTTATTATTACAACCCAATAATTGTCATACAAACTTCCCTAAAATACTACTAATAGTATCTCATACTAATGGAAGCAAGTACATGATGAGTACTTCGAAGTGAAGTGTCGAATATAAATTACACAGTGCTACAAAAAAATGTACAGGCATTGCCTATACAGCTGATTTGGTACCTTAAAATAATGACTTTTGAAGTAAAATTGGCTACTTTTGGTCACTCTGATGGTCGTAGCTTATCTATTTTTGATCCGATTTTCAAAAGTTTGGTATTGTTTGAAAGGTGAAATCTTTTCCAAGTCCAAAATAAAGTATAAAGTTTTGAAAACCATTCGAAAATTTGCCAAATTATTTACTTAAATTTATTACTTAAGCTACGGTCAGATTAGGCAAATGGCTGTGTGAACAATTGCCCAACGAACAATCGCCCAAAAACCAAAAATGAACAATCGCCCAAAAATTTTGGGCCATTCTTCATAATGAATAAAAGCCCAAAAAATTATGAATTTTCGCCCAAAAACAAAATGAACAATCGCCCAAAAAAATGTTTATTTTTTTTTAATAATAAGAAAACATTTCAGAATGTCATATTTCAAAGAAACAAAGAATTTGGAAACTTCTGCTTTTATAGAATTCTTAAGCTGCGGTCAGATTAGGCAAATATTGGCCCGAATACACTCAGATATTTTTAATATCAACTAAAATCGTATGTGACTGAACCAGTATTTTATTTTTCTGAATGTATTTTCCCAGTATTTGTGCAAATATTTGCCTAATCTGACCGTAGCTTTATAGAATAGATTTGACGAATTTAAAAAATTTCCATTCTTGGAAATTATTTGTCCTAAAACTCCATTGTATTCTTCTACTTCAGATGTAGTTCATGAATGTTTTTTGAAAACAGAGAAATTAGAGTGCCCAATCTGTAAATTATGTAAAGCTAAGGTTAGATTAGGCAAATATTTGCTGAAATACTTGGAAAATACATTCAGAAAAATAAAATACTGGTTCAGTCACATACGATTTTAGTTGATTTTAGAAATATCTGAGTGTATTTGGGCAAATATTTGCCGAATCTGACCTTAGCTTAAAGAAAAAATACGGAACTAATATTAAACTTTTATGATTTAAAATTCTAATTACAATGATGCTACAACTACAACGAAACAGTTGGTGTTATTTTAATTTTGTTGTTGTAATGGTGTAAATTTTAACCAAAAATCGCTCGATTTTTGGTTAAAAATTTTCAAGTTTAAAAGGATGTGTGTTTAGCTATTACAAAAAACATCTTTGTACATCTTTTTTGGTGTGTCGTTAATATGAAAATTTGTATAAAAAAATCTCGCGATTTTATAATACTTTTGTTGTTGTAATTTTCGTGTTGATTTATGAATGAACATTTTTGTAGTGTTCACTCCTATTTTTGTGTCAAAAATCCAGCTATTTCAACAAAATCAAAAAATGAACAAAAAATATTTTTAGGCGATTTTTCATTTTTTGATTTTTGGGCGATTGTTCATTATGAACAATTGCCCAAAAAAAAATGAAAAAACACCCAAATCAAAAATGAACAATCGCCCAAAAATGTTGGTACAATTTTTTGGGCGATTATTCATTTTTGGTTTTTGGGCGTTGGGCGATTGTTCGCACAGCCTAGGCAAATATTTGCCCAAATACACTCAGATATTTTTAAATTCACCTAAAATCGTATGTGACTGAACCAGTATTTTATTTTACTGAGTATATTTTCCCAGTATTTGAGCAAATATTTGCCTAATCTGACCGTAGCTTTAGGATAAATACTTACTAGTGATGCCAAATTGAGGGTAATTTCCCATTTTGAGGTATTTTTTGGTCGGACTTTACCTAAAAGGGAAAAAGGTACTTTTTGTATCCATTTGAAGAAAAAAAGGGATTTTTCTACAAAGTATCTTTCAGTAATTTTTTTTCTACGATGAACATTTTTATACCCTTACACTCACTGTGGCAGGGTATACTAACTTTGTTACAACGTTTGTAACGCCCATAAGGAGGCGTGTCCGGTATGGAAAAGTATATATATTCTTGATCAGTATCACCTCCTGAGTCGATTTAGCGATGTCCGTCTGTCTGTCCGTCCGACTGTCCGTCTGTCCGTCCGCACGATAGCGGTCGCAGTGTTGGAGATATCGACTTGAAACTTTGGGTACATGTTTTTCTCGTGAATACTGAGATCAAGTTCGAGAATCAGCCAAATCGGACAAAAATTGGGCGTGGCTCCCATACACCGAAAAAAAAGGTAAACATTTTTCAAGTCTTTTTTATTGTTGTATTTGATTGGAAATGTTTAGAAACGTATTTTTGACATGGTCCGAGGTTCCGAAGCCACATATATAAGGTCTAAATGGGGTCTTGAGACCAATTTTTTTTTTGGTGGATTTAATTGGAAATTTTTAGAAATGGATTTTGGACATGGTCCGAGGTTCTGAAGCCACATATATAAGGGTCTAAATGGGGTCTTGAGACCAATTTTTTTTTTTTGGTGGATTTAATTGGAAATTTTTAGAAATGGATTTTGGACATGGTCCGGGCTCCAAAACCACATTTTTTTATGATCGAGGTACTTCTTCCTACTGTGTGGGGGTATTTCAACTTCGGTATAGCCGAAGATAGTCCACTCTCTAGTTTCTTATAAATCCGATTTTGTGAACTCGAATCTGATTTTCTCATACAAGAATTCATTCATGAAATGCTACAAAATTAAGGCCACTTTTCATCTTTAAAAAAATTTAAATACCTGTATGATAAAATCCGAGACATGTTCACAAAATTATTTATGACTCCATTAATGCCAAATTCCCAATTTATATATTTTAAAACAAATTTTTGTTAATGAAATTTGTGTTATTTTGTGGCGGAATTGTGTGTGGGAATTTTCGTGGGTATGATTTGTTGTCCGTTGAGGGAGAAAAGGGTTTTTATTTTTTTTTTGTGTGGAAATTTCGAGCAATGTCCCTGGCATCACTGATACTTTCTAAACATCTAGGGGTTTCCAGCTGTTTTTAGGAAATTTAATTTCCTTTTCAAAAATACTAATTCCAAAACTATCATATGAATTTTGGTCGAATTTATCAGTGGGTAGATAAGCTACGATCATCAGATAAGCTACGATCATCAGAGTGACCAAAAGTTGCAATTTAAAGTCTATAATTAAAAAATTCATTAAAAAAAAAATCGATGTGATAGAAATATTCTGTAATTGCAGAAAGTCATTATTTTGGAGTGCCATACTAACTGTATAGGTGGAAAAGCAAGTACAATTATAATTTAAAAAAAAAAAATTTTAATTTGTACCGAAAAATCAAAACAAGTTAAAAAAAAGGGGTTGGGGTCGAAATTCCTCTGGTACAAAATTCTTTTGACAATATTCCCCTTCACAAAATTCCCCTTTTCAAAATTCACCTTTTTCAAAATTCCCCTTGTCAAAATTCCCCCTTTTCGAAATACCCCTTTTTCAAAATTCATCTTTAGAAAATTCACCTTTACAAAATTCACCTCTACAAAATTCAAGGCTGAATTTTTTAAACATTCAAGAAGAATATGTTGATGTTCTTCTTGAATAAGAAGAAGTCATCCAAAAAAAGCAAGCTTGCGTTTTTGAAAAGAATTGCTAAAAATTTAAGCCTTTTTTAATGATATGTAGATTGATGTTTTTTGTGTTATTAATTTATGTTTTAACTTTAAAATTTTTTTGTTATTCGTTTTTTTTGTACTTTAAAATTGGTTTGAAGAATAAATAAAAACTTTGCTTTCTGAAGTTTAAAAAAAGTTAAATATTGTAAAAGGGAAATATTGTACGGGGGAATTTTAAAAAGGGGAATTTCATCAAGTAAGAATTTTTTCAAAGAGAATTTTGAAAAGGACAATTTTGAAAAAGAGGAATTTTGACAAGGGTGAATTTTGGCAAAAGGAATTTCGACCCGTTCCCTAAAAAGGATACCCACTGATTAAATTCGACCAAAAATCAGCCGTTCATATGCTAGTTTTGGGATTAGTATTTTTGAGAAGGTAATTAAATTTCCTAACAACAGCTGGAAAAACCTAGATGATTAAAGCCCGAAATACAATATCGCGTCGACAGCAACAGTAGCAGTAAAACTGATCGCTTTTTTCTGAATTGTATGTTTACTGCCGCTGCCGTATTGTGAATACTTCTATACAAAATAATGTATTCTAAAATTTGGAAACAGCTACTGCTTCTGTTGACGCGATATTGTATTTTGGGCTTAATGTTTAGTAAGAATTTTTCCTAAGTGATAAAAAATTTAAAATAAAAAAAATTTAATTTTCTTGTCATTTTTTTTTCAAATAACTTGGCAAACTTTTGACTGGTTTTTAAAACTTTATACATTTTGGATTTGGAAAAGATTCCACCTTTCAAACAATACCAAACTTTTGAAAATCGGATCAAAAATAGATAAGCTACGATCAGCAGAGTGACCAAAAGTAGCCAATTTTATAGTCTGTACTTCAAAATTAATTTAAAAAAAAAGTTGATGTGATAGATATCGCAGAAAGTCATTATTTTTAAGGTGCCAAACCAGCTACATAGGTGGGAATGCCTGTACCTTTTTTGTGTAGCACAGTGTTTTTCATAAATTATGAAGCACTTGTTGCTTTGAGAGCCTAAAGAAGTAAATTTTTGTGCGATAAAGCCGATTAGATCAAGTTCAATGAACACTGCTCTAGTCATTCGAAAAACAGCTTAATTTCTTCTAATCCGAACCAAGAAGCCGCTCGGATAAAAAAAATTATTCGCTCTGCAGCTCACTACCATATTCCTCAATCAAAATATTTCATTACAAACAAAACGGTTCCCTGGTGGAACTCAAATCTTGATAGCATTCGTTCAGATAAACAAAAAACCTGGTCCCAAATAAAAAGCTAGCTGGTTCCTACACGCAACTAAAAATTCCCATTTTAAAAACTCCAAACTGTTATTTAATTTCTTCCAACGATATTGCCAATTTGTTTAGCATTAACTCGTCCTTGTATTCATCGGATTCAAACATTCCTTCAAATTTCTATTCCTCCAAATACTCCCTATATTAATCCCATTCCTTTAACAAAAGATGCAAATAACTAGAAAAGCAAATCTCAATGTTTGAATTCGATGTTGTACTCTCCAACGCTAAGGGTAAAACTCCCAGTTTTGATATGATCTCATATCCAAGGCTAAAAAACGTTTTTCAAAATGATCGGTTGTCGTATTCGTAGTTGTTTACGTTAATTTTATTTCGTAATTTACTCACCATTCTATCGTAAATTTTCAAAATTATCATATCGAAATGATGCTTTCTGAAATATTCACTTTAAAGTCAATTTTGTCACTTAGATATTCCAAAAATACTTAATGTTATCCCATACATTTTTGAAATTATAGTGGTTCTGTGTACAATATAATTTAATTCCAAATTGTAAAAATTTTTTTGAAATGGTTCTGTTCGAAATACGTATCGCGCCCTACCTCCATTTTACGTCAACATAATCGCCCATCAGAGTAATTAATTCGACTAACTATGAACCGGTTTCGCACAATGATAATACGCATCCACAGAGACGTCGTACAGTGCATACAGAAGAAGCCATTGCTGCTGTAGAGCGTAGCGTAGAGGAAGACCCGAACATTCTATCCGCCATCATGCACAGGAATTGGATATGTGTCCATCCACTTTATGGAAGATTTTGCGGAAAGATCTTGGTTTGCGTGCTTACAAAATCCAACTCGTGAAAGAATTGAAGCCACACGATCACCTAGCAAGGCGTAGATTCGGTGAATGGACCCAAAACAAGATTGCCTTGATCCCGATTTTCAAAAGCGAATTTTGTTTAGCTCACTTTTGGTCGAATGGCTACGTCAATAAACAAAACTGCCGTATTGGAGTAAAGATAATCCTTAAGTGTATCTTCAGACACCGTTACATCCAGAAAAACTGACTGTTTGGTGTGCTTTATGGGCTGGTGGTATCATTGGTCCGTACTTCTTTAAAAACTATGCTGGCCAGAACGTTACAGTCAATGGTGACCGCTATAGAGTCATGATTACTCACTTTTCCGTTCCTCAATTGAACAACCATAATGTGCAGGAACTGTGGTTTCAACAAGACGGCGCAACATGTCACACAGCTCGTGCCACAATTGATTTATTGAAGGAAACGTTTGGTAACCGCATAATTTTACGTTCCGGACCCGTGAATTGGCCTCCAAGATCGTGCGATTTAACGGCGCTAGTCTACTTTCTGTGGGGATATGTGAAGTCGCTAGTCTACGCCGATAAGTTCCAAACGATTGACCACTTAGAGGACAACATTCGCCGCGTTATTGCCGATATATGGCCACAAATGTTAGGAAAAGTGATTGAAAATTGGACCTCCATATAAGATTACGTCCGAGCCAGCCGTGGCGGTCATATGCCAGAAATCATATTTAAATTATAATGCCAAAAGATTATCTTTTAAATAAAGTCAATTTCATGTCAATTTTAAAAATGCATCCTGATTTTATTCCATTTCAAAGTTATATATATATATTCCTCTAAATTGTATTTGATCAAATTCATATTCGTCGCATGAATTCTGATGCTTCATAATATTTTCTTTTAATTCTATTGTTTATTATCACGTTAATCTTATATTATGTTATGTTTGGAAGAATTCTCTCTTGCATTCATAACATAATTCGCGTTTTATTAATATGCGTTTTATCAGCTGATGATTTTAATCTGTAGCTGAAACGAATTTCCAAATATGTTTACCCGCGATCGGTTACACAGCGTAATCCGGATTACGGCTGTTCGGTCACCAAATCCGTGCGTCATGCGGATGTGCCCCTCGGTCGGTTGGGCGGGTTAGTGGGAACGTTGGGATTCGTCTTTAAAAAAAAAAAACACCCTTTACCTAAAAATGTTCTCAAAATATATGAAAACTTCTGAAACCCGGAGAAAGTTCTGCTGAACCCGGAGATTGATTTCCGAACCCGGAATCTCCGGGTCAAAATGACCCTGTTGGCAAGCCTGCTACCATCCCCTGGAAAAGTCCTAGAGAAAATAATCGCTTCACGAATTCTGTGGTTTGCGCTCAAAAACAAACTCATAACTCTTAATCAAGTCAAAGGGATAAGGAACATACGACGTCCTTTTAAATTTCGAGCATTTTATATCAGTTGCAATCTTTAATAAAAATCATGTCACTACATTAAGTTTAGATTTTGAAAAGGCGGTCAAATGCCTTTATTGGAGTTTGTGTGGTTCTAAGACAATCACAAAAGTGGCGTGTTGGTAAGAGGATTCCTGAGAAGAAGCTGAATCAGATAGGCTATAGTGGTTTGTGGGAATCGTGATGAAAGCAATTGAAAAATGAATTACTCACCAAGCCACTTTGACTTATACAATACCTTTAGTTAATATCGATTAACTTCAGCAAGCTGTATGCAAAACGCTTTCATGTATATACACACAAAAAAATCATTTCACATATAAACAAAAATAGCTTCGACCTAAAGCCTTTAAGAAAATAACACTGCCACAAGACTAACGTTGCCACCTAACACTATTTTCACCTATTACGGGGGTGTATTCGGTTTTCATATTACACTTTCCTATTACATTACATTTCATATTTACATATAGTCCCAGTACAACATTATTAAAAAATATTTGTTTGAGGTGAGAAATTTCATAAAAACAAATAAAAATGTGAATCATTTATAAACTAAAATTCCCGAAAAAAAATACTACAAAATGAACACTTTTCTTAGAAGTCACTCAAGAAATTGTAAAAGGGAAAATCAAAACTTTAAAAAATTTATATCTCGGAAAGCAGATTTTTGCTACAAAAAAAGATTCACATTCGGTTTTAGTACGTCAAAATACATAATACGAAATTAAAAATTGAAAAAATCCAATGATTAAATGCTTTGCAATAAAAATAATCGACTATCGGAAATAATGTTTAGCCGTAACAGGTGAAAACATTGTTAGGTGGAAACGCTAGCCTTTTGCCAGTATTATTTCCTTAAAGGTGGCAATGGTAAATCAAAGCTATATTTGTTACTTTTTGTGTGTATATACTAGGGCTTTCGATCCCGGTTCATTTTCAGTCCCGAAAATCCCGGGATATTTTTTCCTAAATCCCGGGATTTTCGGGACTACATTTTAAATAAATTAGTCCATAAAAAAAGTTTAATACAAGAAAAATACAACTTTTTATCGCTCATAAAATATTAAAAAAATCGTCTAAGCAGAAAAATAGTTTTTGACAACATTTGGACAAACCCAAAATGAAAAAAATTTAAAACTCAATACTTAAAAATTTTTAATTTATTAAAAAAATTCTTTAAGAAAAAATAAATTTATATTTATTTCAGAAGAAAATTGGTATTTTCAGTCTTTGCGAACGCACAAAAATGAATTACTTAAAAAAAATATTTAAGTAAAACTGAAAACTGATACAAAAGTAATTTCAGAAACCTTACTTAAGCATATTTTGAATTGAATTGTGTCTTTCCTAAAAAAACGGAAACGGAAAACGGAAAAATAAAAAAAAAATTCATTCAATAAATTGAAATTAATGTTTATGTTTATTTATTTACGCTAGATAGTTTTAGCGTTTTCCAATAAAACATATAAAAAAACTTTTTTTTGTTTTTTTAAAATGCATTTTGCTTGTAAAAGTATTAAATCCCGAAAAATCCCGGGATCCCGGGATTGCAATTTTCAGTCCCGAAAATCCCGGGATTGCGTAAAGCCTTCGGGATTGAAAGCCCTAGTATATACACATTCACCATACAGCTTGCTGAACTATATCGCCATTAGCTTAAGTTATTTTATAGCTGGCTGTGGTCTGTTGGTTAGAGCTTCGGCCTATGACTGCGGCAGTCATAGGTTCAAGCCCGGTGCCGACCGTAGTTTTTGTTTTTTTAATTCCATTGCTTCATACTTTTTTCTTTTTTTTAATCTTTCTTTTTTAATTCTTTTTTAATGTAACAGTTCAACTTTACACATTAGGCGACAATTACATAAAAGTTCATATATTTCACAAATTTCTATAAAAAAAAATTATATATAAAAACATAGAAAATATTTTTGCATCTAAATATACACAATATATTTAGTAAACATTTAATTTTTCAAAATAGTGTTATATTTTCCCGTGCATGGCACGGGCAAATTTACTAGTTGGAAATAAAAACCCATTTCCATACAAAACTGGTATGTTTGAAAAATTGTTTTTCATTTTCTAGATAAATTGACAAGGTATGGTTACCCTTTAAGGTTTCGATATGTTTCTTTTCAAAAATGCAATACACTTCACATATGCCGTAAGAGGAGTTGTGACGGATTTGATTTAGTCTATAATAGTATAAACATAAATAATGTAGAATCTCTCAAGATTTTAGGTATAATTTTTGATGAAACACTTAGTTTTAAGCAACATTGTACTTATCTTAAGACTAAGTTAACGACAAGACTGAATATTATCGAATACTTATTATCGAAGCATAGCTACGCTCACGTCTCAACTCTGATCAACGCTTCCAAATCATTGCTACTCTCAGTGATTGACTGTGGCCTACCAATTTATGGCCATTGTGCTAAGAGCACAATTAAGCAATTGTTTTCGCCCTACCATTTATGAATTTATCTTTCAGAGTAAACTAAAAACCGAATATGACATTGTTTTGAATTGCCGAAAGCATTTGTAGCTAGCGCTTCTTTCCTGTATTATAGTTATTTATAAGTATAATTCATTGTTTAAAATAAAAAATATTTCATAATTTTTTTCTCTGGTATTAAATGTCATGCTGTTTCAGAATTATGAAATATTGGCAGCATGGTTGGATTTTTTGGAAAATCTTTTTTTTTTAACTTATTTATTTTTTTATTTTATTAAACGTATTTTTATTCATTTGAATCTAACAACAATTATTCATAAATTCTTGAATTCAACTTAATTTTTAAAAAAATCCGCTTAAACTATGGTGTGAGATGTATAAATTGCGCTACATCCATTGATTTAGGCAATGTGGAGCTAGCGTATCTAATATATGAAAAATACATTATTTAAGACGTGAGGGATTCAGAGGTCTCAGTAAATGTCTAGCTAGAATGTTTGGATGAAACATAAGCTTCTGCTTGTACTTCGAGGTAAGTTTCGGAATTTCGTCTTTTACTGCAGAGATATTCAAATCATTGTGGATGTTTGCATTTATTATATACCAAGGGGCTCTGGTAATTTGTCGCAGGATTTTTGATTGGGTTTTTCCACGTTAGAGGGAGAGGCTGTATCCCAGAGATCAATTCTGTATGTCCATATGGGTTTTATTATACTTTTGTATATTTGGACTTTATATGTGAGATTTATCTTTGATGCCCTTGAGATTAGCCAGTTTAGCTCCTTAACTTAATCTGAGTTTTAACTTAATCTGAGTGATTTTAGATTGGATGTGCTTGTGCCATGTGAGACGGCGATCGAGATGCATTCCAAGGTACTTGGTTTCGGTACTTTGTTTTATTAAAAAATGTTTTTTTTATTGTTTCTGATAAAAAAATGTGTATTTTATAAAAAAAAACAAGTTAAATAATTATCTACGGTTCGACCGAATTCCTTGAAGCAAAAAAATGGTATCGATACCAAATGTTTGATCGATACCAAGTAACATACTCGTTAGAGGTATCAAGAAAAAAATACCAGGAAAAAAGTATCGAGTATGTACTTGTGAGTACTAGTATCGGAACAACACTAACCGTAATAGGGTCGTTAAAATTTTTTTGTCGACGTTTAGATAACTTTCAAAAATAGTAGTTGTTGTTGGTGTTTTCCATATAAAATAAAAAATAGTTTAATTACCACGTTTTTTGGTTAGATTAACCTATCTTTTTTCTTTCTGTTTTTATCGACCTGAACGAAAGTAGCTCTGTGGCACAGGGTGTAGATGTGGAACTTATAAACCTTAAGTCCCGTGTTCGAATCCTATCTAAGTTGAAAAAATGTTTATTTAAATGAAAATTTGTATTATTCAAATTAAGATTGATTTTTGACGACATGAATTAATGGGGTGCAATGGCACAGAGGGTATGGTAAAACGGCTTATAAAACCCGTTATGGTCTTGTAAGCAGTTATGGGTAACCTCTTCAAAACTAGTCACGGTTGATGTCTCGTAGACGTCGTTTTTTAAAATCATTTTATATAAGAAGTTAGTATTGGTTAACCCAATTTAATTTGGCTGTGGAACTGTTTCCAAAACAAAATGTTGGCTACGGCCTTGATAGATAACACTGCGTTACAGTCGCCCAGAACTTGGGACGCCACCTATTACACGTTGTAGGTATGTCCAAGAAAATGACATCTGCTTACCAGAAGTTTTGATTACATCCCCAAAATCTGAAGTTAGAAGAGGAAAACCAATTTTTACCTGTGTTACCCTATTTTTAAAGATAACTTTGGAAGCGTGAGCTCGATATGCACAAGCTATAGCGAAATTTGATGTATTTTAAATTTTTGTAAAAAAATAAGTATGGTGTTGTATGAAAAAAATTCTTAAATCGAAAAAAACCGTTAAAATAAATATCAAAAAATGGTGCCTGAGCGATGTTTTCAGTAATAACTTTTGTGTTTTTCGCCATATAAATCAAAGTTATACACTGATTAAAGCGTCTGCTTCTCTTCTTTTCAACAAGCTAAAGCTTGTGAAAATCGAGCTCGCGCTTATAAAGTTATCATTAAAAATAGGGTAACACCGACAAAAATTGGTTTTTCTCTTCTAACTTCAAATTTTGGGGGTGTAATCAAAATACCTGGTATGCAGTTATCATTTTTTTTAACATACCTACAACGTGTAATAGGTGGCGTCCCAAGTTCTAGGCTTTTTTTTTTGTAACGCAGTGTAATTGCATCAAAAACCAATATTATTATTTTACGTCGTCTTCAAATTGTCCGGATATTTTTCCTTCTCGTGCACGTGCAATGATAGACTCAGCGTCAGAAGCATCTTCTATCTCTGACCGCATTAGAAAATTACTAAAACTTCCGTAGTCTTCGACTCAATCCCGAGTCTCTGGTATTAATCAGTCTATTTCTGCTACCTCTAGCAAACAATGTCGCTTTACACTCGGTTCTCCTCTTGATTCCAAGGTACAAATTGAGGCAGTAACTCTTGTTTTGCCTAACATCACAAATAATTTGCCATCATTTAATCTTGCATCACTACGTGATCATTCAATTCCAAACGGCGGTGACCTCTATCCATATATACTGCTGGATGGAATCAAGCGTAACGTTTTTGATAGTCTCACTGCTCAAGAGACTATTTTCGGTTCGATCCTTACTGGTCCTGTACCTAAAAACCAATTTCGTGCTTTGCCACTAACGTTTCTTTCTCAACGGAGGAGAGCTTAGACCAAAACTTAAAAAAATTCTGGAAGCTTGGAGAATTTAAAGTTCTCTACGATAACATTGTAACGGAGTATGAGGACCTTAGTCATATGAAGCCAGTCACTGCTCCCGAATTCGAAGCCAGTCCTTCTCATTGCTATTTGTCGCATCATCCGGTTATCAAACCGGACAGTCACACAACAGCGATTCGTGTTGTTTTTAATGCAACTAACTCCTCTTCCAACGGCTACAGCTTAAATGATATGCTGCATATCATTTACCTTTCTTAATTCTCCGATGGAGGTTGTACAAATTTGTTTTTAATAGCGACATCCAAAAGATGTACCGCCAAATTCTGATTGATCCAAAGCATAGGCCCTTTCAACGGATTTCATTTAGACGTTCTCCGAGCGAAAATGTTTCTGACTTTGAGCTTCAGACCGTAACCTTTGGGGTTAATTGTGCGCCTTTTCTTGCGATACGCACCCTGCTTTTGCTTGCGAGCGAGGTGCAAAAAAGCCTCCCTCTAGCAGCGCATATTCTCCGGAAATCTATGTATGTAGATGATGCGCTCGCTGGCGCTCACGATATAGCGACAGCTATCCAGGCCCGTGATGAATTGATCTCTGCTCTGGCTTCGGCTAATTTCTCGTTGCGAAAGTGGACATCGAATTGTAAAGAGGTTCTTCGAGATCTCCCTAAAGAGCACTTCTTAGATGAAGATTTCCTGGAATTTGAGGCCACTAGTAATGTCAAGACTCTTGGGGTGCGCTGAAACGCGCAGCTCGGCGAATTTTATTTTATTACTCCCCCGTTAGAACCGAAACTTTCGTATACCAAACGGGAGGTTCTGTCTCTGATAGCCAAATTGTTTAATCCAGTGGGCTGGCTTTCGCCAATCGTTGTTGTTGCAAAAATTTTGATGCAGCACGTTTGGCTAGATAAGGTTGAGTGGGATGAAGCGTTGCCTTCCGCAACTGAGAAAAAATGGCAGGAGTTTTTAGCTAATTACCCCTCCATCAGCCTTTTCAGAATTCCTCGGTTGGTTAATTTCACCCCGCAATCTACCGTTCAAATTCATGCTTTTTGTGATGCGTCCGTAAAAGCATACGAAAAAGCGGCGGTCGTCTATATTCGAATTCAAAAATCTGCAACGGAATTCACTTTTGTCGCTAATCGGGGTTGTAAGATACAAGAAAACGCTTGTATCCATATTTGGTCTCACGTCGATACTCATGACAACCTTGCAGACTTGGGAAGTAGGGGAGTTTCTCCTCAAGATCTTCACAATAGCTGTCTTTGGTGGCACGGCCCTCAGTGGCTTAATTTGGAACAAACCCGATGGCCAGCTACTTCAGTGGACAATCTTGACACTTCAATCGAGATGGAGCCCATTAAGTCACATGCCACGTTTTTCCGCAATTACGGGGATATCCTTGAAACATTTTCGTCGCTTCCACGTGCGCTGCGCGTCATGGCCTACATGCTCCGTTTCTCGAGGGAAGCCCTTTCACCAACTCTGACGTTTTCCGAGAGACATCCCACGCTTTTACCCTATAAATGTAAATTCACACAGCTGCTTGTGGAATTTACACATAGACTCACGTTACTAGGGGGTAACCAACTTGTATTGGGTACCAAAATTGCAAAACCTTATTAAAACCACCATCCATAAGTGCAAAACCTGTCTGCTGCAGAAAAAAGTAAAACATACGCAGATTATGTCGGCCTTACCGGCTGAGAGAACCACCTTAGATCGTCCGTTTACCAATCCGGGTGTGGATTTTGCGGGTCCTTTCGATATTAAAACGTACACCGGCCGTGCGTGCCGTATTACGAAGGGATATGTTTGCGTTTTTGTTTGTTTTTGTACGAAGGCTATTCACTTAGAAGCCACTAGCGACTTATCGACTCTCGTAGAGGTTGCCCCGATAAAATATTCTCCGACAACGGCACCAACTTTGTAGGTGCTGCTAAAACCTTTAAAAAAGAATTTTCCGAATTTTTGCGCGATTTTCAAAACTCTGCTGTAACATCTTTCCATCCCCACAATTTGTCCTCGAATTTTATTCCTGCTGGAGCTCCTCACATGGGTGGGCTTTGAGAAGCTGGCGTTAAAAGCTTCAAGTTGCACTCTTGCAGTCTTGCCAACAGGTGGCAAAAGCTTAAGGCCGTAAGCCAACAATTTAACTTACGATGGAAAGAAAAATATCTGAAGGAACTTCACAAACGGTATAAGTGGAAGTTCCCCACGCGAGATTTAGAGTTTAACGATTTAGTTGTAGTCCGTCACGAAAACCTTGCTCCGACCGAATGGCGGTTGGGGAGGGTGGTTAAAATTTATCTCGGCCACGATAAACGAGTCCGTGTCGCGGACGTCAGGACGGCACGTGGCGTTATTACGCGTCCGTTAGTCAAACTCATCGTTCTACCCAATTAAATCTTCGTTACCCCTTTTTTTTCCTTCTCTTTTAGCTTAATATGGATAAGTCGGCACCAAAATCGACCTTGGGTATAGCTGCAAGTTGTGCAAGCGAAACCATCAACTGCGATTTTGTCGAAAGTTTTTGGCCATGAACGTCGAAAAGCGTCTTCGTGTCATCGTGATGTTCCGGTACTGTGCTCGTTGCTTGGTATACTCGCATACGACCAAAGAATGTCGCAGCACCTCGCGCTGTCGCTACTGCGGTGGGGACCACCACTCCGAGTCATCGTTTGACACGTCGCAAAAATCGTCGCGAAGAAGCAGCAGCTATGGTTCCAATGCAACGCATCCTCACTCTGTCTCCTACGGCTTCGGTGAACATCCGGTTGCAGGACAATAATCATTTGGCCCGCGCTCTGAGGTCGTTCCGCCGTTCGTGTTTCGCACTCCGCTTCAGGATGTAGGAAAAGCGTCGCTCGCAAGCTTCTCCAACATGATGCTGGCCGATCCCCGGTTTTATAGATCCACCGCTGTCGCGCTCGTCCTCGGTTCAGACATCTACCCGAAGGTGGTGCAAACTGGAATAATTTGTAATCCTGGTGTTCCTCTTGCCCAGAACACGATCTTCGGTTGGGTCCTTTCTGGCCCGTGTCCCACATGAACGCCTTTGGGTCCTTCATGACCTGCGCTACTTCCTTAGCATCTTCAACTTTCTTCTTCTACGAATAAATACTGAATTTCTTTTTAAATGAATTCTAATGCTTTTTTTTCAGTTATCTACACTATGCTTTTATATTATTATAACCACACGTATTAACTTAACCTTTTTTGCAGCGATAGCTACTGCAAGGTGGGCGGCAATGTTTAGCCGAAACACCCTGCATTCTCATTTGAAGGTTGGACTATCTGTTGCCAACTTTCATATGACAAAAGTGCTAGAGCGCGGCTTAACCCTCTGTAAAGCTGTGTCCCAAACGCTGTTAAATTGTAAAATGAAGGCTCCTCGGTTTTTCACGAAAAACGACTTGCTCCTTCTTGTACGAGCTACCAACGACACCGCGTCAAAAGTTTGTCTTTACGCTCCTGCTACTCCATATTCGAAACCGTGTACACCGCCATCTTGTACCTGCATCAGCCAGTAGCTTTCATACGGCTTCTACGAATTAATATGTAAGACTTCCTCTGTCTACTATTTTCCTCATCTTTAAATAAATATTGAAACATAACTGCATACGTTTTTTATTGCAACATTGGCTAATCCGCTTCTTTCCTATTTCGCTTTTTTCTTCCTTTCAAAATTCCAGCCGCTCGAACGCTTTACGAGCGCACTGAACAGAGTACCTATTAGGAAAATATTTGCAAGAAACATTTTTCAAACCACAGATACATATATTTTGATGCAACACATTTATTTTATGTAGCTTTAAAAATTCATAGAAACAGGCACAGCAATAAAATCATTTTGAGTCTAGTAGAATAGCTAGATTATAATTGAGTAGTTGTTGTGTCCATCTTTGAGAATTAGCTGGCAAAAATGCTTTAGCTTGTCTGATACCGGAAATATCCCTCCAGTAATGTGCTATTTAAGTCTGAGTTTTATGTTGAACTTTATCGAACTCCATGGGAAGCCGCAGATAAGCTAACAATAAAAACAAAAATTTGTTTAAACCGAAAAAACCCAAGACAACGGGATTGCTTCTAGCTATTTTCTGTTTAGGCATTCACTCTCAAAAGCAATAATATTTTCAGAGGGTACCTAAAAATGTTGGCGGACATAAATAGTTGTATGACTAAACTGTTAAAAGCGTAGCCAATAAAAAGTTAAGTTACAAAACAAACATTACTTATTACTAATTAAGTTCTCACCAGGTGGATTCACACTATCCGGCACATGAGTCTGACTCATACTTGATGTGTTTTGCTGATCGTTTAGTCCAAGCATATCTTCGAAAGGTGTTCCTTTGCAGAAGGGACCACAAAGCAATGCCAATAAATTTCCGCCACCACTGCTGCTGTCATTACCTTCCACTGCATAATTAGTACTCGCATTCACTTTATAGGGCGTTTTTGGCATATCTGGACGGTTTAAATTCATACATATGTAATGAAATATGTGTGAAGTGATAGTATGAAATAAAAAAAAACAAATGAGTGCATAAGTAAAATAAATCGTATCACTAAAGCTAAGGTCAGATTAGGCAAATATTTGCCCAAATACTGGGAAAATACATTCAGAAAATTAAAATACTGGTTTCAGTTGATTTTAAAAATATCTGAGTGTATTTGGGCAAATCTTACCGTAGCTTAAGAATTCGAGTTATTTGTATGGAAAATTTTATTTATGTAATTGAACAAGCAAAATCTTAGTTGGTTCCTTTATGGGAGAAGACCAAACGGTCAGAAAAAATCCCATTATTGGGTAAATCAGGGTACAGTCCACTACAAAAAAAAATAGTAAGAGAATTATCTTCGGTCTGACCGAAGCTATAATACCCTGCACATGCGAGTACGATACATTCTGAGACCATATGTTAGTAATTTTATCGAAAATCGGTATTTTATTGATAGTTTTTCGATATTTTATTCATAATTTTTCGATTTTTATCGATAATTTTTCGAAAATTTTTCGATAATTTATAAATTTTTTATAATTTTCCAATATTTATCGATAATTTTAGTTTCCTGATCCATTTAAAAATTTTGTTCCAATTCCATTTTGTTCCGGTCCGATTCCATTTCGTTCCGGTTTCATTCCCATTTCGTTCCCGACCTCATTTCCAACCCAATGCAAGAAACCGCATCCAAATTGGTTAAGTATTTCTTAAGATAAACGAAAATAGTATAAAATTGGCGGCCATTTTGTATGGGAGGTAGGCGTGGCTCTTATCCGATGTTGCCCATTTTCAATACCGTCCAATCATTCGCCAAAATAAGAGGAATCCCAAAATTTGGTCGATAGCTCAAAAGCTACGACAGTTATCGTGCGAAATCACAGAGAGACGGACATGGACTAATGGACTCAGGAGGTGATTCTGATCAAGAATATATATACTTTTCCATACCGGACACACCTCCTTATGGGCGTTACAAACGGTGTGACAAAAACAATATACCCTTGGACACTAGTGTGCAGGGTATAAAAATCATTTTGGCTCGCAGCAATTAATTTAGGTACGCAGTTGAGTTAGAAACCGACTATACTCAATCAATCGTTTCTTAAAATTCTTATAAAGTCTATGCAATACACAATTTTAATCCAACATTGCCATAATGTTGAATGAAAAAGGAAAATATTCTCAAATCTACTTAACTGAAACTAATGAAATTTATTAAAACTAGTTTATTTTCAAATAGAATTATTCCTTGTTAAATTTCCTTTTTTTTATACCATGGTTTGCTTTACTTATTTCCTTGGAACGTTTTAGTGAAATGGAATTTGCAATAGGACATAAGAGGTTGGGTTTTGCACAACGGGGCGTGGCATCGCCCATACAATAAAAAATATGATTAAAATGTAACCTAGTAACCAACGAATATTGGCTGAATTTATTAAAACTAGTTTATTTTCAAATAGAATTATTGCTTGTTAAATTTCCTTTTTTTTATACCATGGTTTGCTTTACTTATTTCCTTGGAACGTTTTAGTGAAATGGAATTTGCAATAGGACATAAGAGGTTGGGTTTTGCACAACGGGGCGTGGCATCGCCCATACAATTAAAAATATGATTAAAATGTAACCTAGTAACCAACGAATATTGGCTGAATCATGCCACCATCACCGAATTTTAAACATAGAGTCGGAAGCTATATGTAGTAAGTGGCCCTTATTTGGAAAATCGCATCGATTCCCATTTTGTGAAGGTACTGAAAAAACTAATCCTGCCAAAATTTCAGCTCAAGCGCACAACTTTTGAGCTATCCCTGGCCCTTCAAATTTAAGAATTTTTGTTGTTTTCTCATAGTCGATGTGTTATTTTGGTTATAGTCGAAGTGAACGATATATTATTCCATTGTGAGTTGTGTCCATTACTCAAGAACAATTGGACCTTGTACACAAATATTAGGTGGTAAGTTACTAACCAAAATTAAGGTTTCGTCGGCATTATTCAAAATATCTTCGTCGTTTTTACCGAAATTTTTATCCGATTTTAGCGATTTTGGGCATTTTAGAAAGGTGAAGGATGCATCTATTAGGATGCAAAATTTGGCCAAAAAAACACAAATACAGAATTTTGAAAGGCCAGGTTTAGCTCAAAAGTTGTGCGCTTGAGCTGAAATTTTGGCTGGATTCAAGCAACAAACAAATTAGCCCAGAAAATATAGTATATAATATAATGTTATCGAAAACTAATAATTATTTGTAAACTAGCTTTATATAAAAAATAAATAAAATTTCTGATGGAGGATTGTTTTTTTATCATAACTTCGCTAAAAAAATAGATCACACTCTAAGCAAGAGCTCAAAATTTCCGGAATTGGACGTATGGTATTTTTTTGGGAATTTTAAAAATTTTATGAAACCTATCATTTTATCTAAAAAATCGTGTTAAAACTCTCTTTCGAGGTCCAGATATTCAAACAGATATCGGTGCGATATAGCTCCATTAAATCTGAAGAAATATGCCCTACATCATTTTGGTAATGGTCATTCCGCCGAAAATACTGAGTGTAGAGCCAAACAAAAAAATACGGGTCTTATATTTTCATGAGTAGGTCTCGCAAAAATTTTGTTTTCATTTTTGAAGGGGGTGAGGGTAAAAAGAGGTAAATTTCATATGTAATGCCCCATATATTAAAAGAAGCTGTGGTACTGAAATCCTGACTGATTGATTTTGATAAAATTTTAAATTGAAGGTTAAAATCTTAAAAAGGGGGGGGGGGGATTACCATCAACTACAGCGTCCAATGAAGTTGTTGTGATATTTTATTTTATTAAAAACTTTCGTGTACCAAAACTGGAAAATTCCAGTTCTAGCATTCGTTATTAACTTCGAATATTACATTTATAGTTATAGAAAGTTTATAGTTATTCGAAATTGTGCTGTGGATCAAATGAAAGAGTTTTTAAAATGAAAGAAGGGACATACCCATTAAGGGGAGGGGAGTTTGGAGGGCTTTAGGGTGCTTAACCCCCCGAAATATATGAACACAATACGACGATTTTAGAATAAATCCTTTTTTCTTAAACTCCCCTTCGGGTTTTTTTCAAATTTTTTTTTTCCATTTTTTATTTTTTGGAATTTACTTTGTTTTATGAAAAATTAAAAGATTTATTTTCGAAAAAAGCGATCTATTGTTGATTTTAATTTGGTTTGATTTACTATTTTTTTTTCTTCAGTATAGGTAAAAAAATTGTTATGAAAACTACCCCCCCCCCCTCCGAAAATTTATCTTGCACTGAAAGGAAAAACACGTTTTAAAATTAAACATTTTTATTTAAATTAGCATTTTAAAACATTGGTTTTTCTGCAGTACATTTATGTTTTCATTTTTATCACAAATGCTTTCAATTTCAATCGTCTTGCTCTTTCGTTAGGCGTTTGAAATTGATAATACTGTTGTTCTTTTCTATTTCAAAAAATCATAGTATGTCTAAAAAATCAAAGTATAGTTTTAGAACGTTTTTTTTTTAAATTCAAAGTATGCTTTTACTTAAAAAAATGTATATATAATACATTTAGACTCTGTTAAATAATGTTCACAGTAGACCAACCTGTTGAGCGTTTAGCGCTCCATCCAAACTCCGTAGGCGTGGGTTTGAATCCCGGTCTTGAATTTGAGAAAATAAAAAGTTAACTAAATATAAATAAATACAATTTTGCGTTTTAAAATTGGAAACTGAGGCGGTCATGTATTTGGGGATTTCGTACCAAACCCGAATTTCATCACTTGGAATGTTTTTAAAAAAGATCCTAGTGCAATTCACAACTCCAACAACCCGAATTGTGAGATGTGTCGTTATTGCAGGAAATGAGCGTTCTGTTGATTTTGTTGAATTTTTTTATCGGCCGAAGCCGATAAATCGGTCGATCATTACTGGCGGAATGACTAACAGAAATGACTTATACATTTTCGATGAATAAAAAATCATATTACTATAGAAAATTACATTTTGTATTTTCGATTTACTCGGTGTTTTCATTTTCTATATCTTGGGTTCGGTAGTACATACGACTTGGAGGATATGGCACAACGTTTATCATCAATGTGTCATACTTAACTCGTTTTTATACTATATTGGACTTAGTAAGTTTTCACAGAACGACGACGATATAAAGAATGATCAAATAGCAAACAATTGAACTGTGAATTAACACTTACCATCTCTCATTGAATGATCTAAGACTCGCTTCAATTCCATCCAATCAACTTCCATATCAGCACCCGCAATACTTTGAAAAAGTCGTTGAAGGCTTTCACGTTGTGGGTCAACAGCACTTGGTTGGGGAATATTTGGAGTAATCTAAACAACAGAAATGTATACGTAATTTAATACTTACTTAAATACAATCCCCTTAATAATAAACTTCCATGTTATTTGATAACACTGTTCTACAATTCAAAACTTTTGAAAATATACATGGGGTCTCTGATCTCGAATTAGTATTCAGTTAGGCTTTGTTACGTATACAATTTTTTGAAACCATATCCGTGAGCCCTGAAATTATTCGAATAATGTAAAAACCGAACGTTCGATTATAACACTAGTTAAAGCAAAATTTATCCTCGACTTTTGATAGTCATTTCCTATATAAAAACCAAAGCTAAATCCGAATATGAAGTCGACAAAATTATAAGTAGAGCAGTTTTGGAGATATTGCACTATTTGCATATTTTCCATTTTGAAACACATTATCGCCAATATCTCCGGTTTCGATTGTCCAAATACAAACAGTTTAATATCGAATTAAAGGTAATATTGACTACTTATCTCTTATACAAACCAACCAGATTATCGCTTTGGACAACAGAAAATATGCAATAGTGCAATACAGGGATGATATTTGGGTTGTTCCATTTTGTACAAAAAGTCAAACAAAATAGTACCAAATCTGTCGAAAAAGTACCAATACTTCAATGTCCAAATTTTATAATTAAAAATAGTTTGTAATATCGATACCATGTCCATTTCATGAAAATCGAGTTTTTGGCATTTTTGGATTCCTGAGAAAAAGCTGCTACAGTGGTTTGTGGGAATCGTGATGAAACTAATTGAAAACTTAGGAAACGAAAACCCATTTCCATACAAAACATACCAATTTGAAAAATTGTTTTTCATTTTCTAGAATTTTGAAAAAATGTGTGGTTGTGCTTTATCGATGAACAGAAAATTTATTAATATTCAAAAAAGTAAACAAGTTAAATATACAGCTGCGGTCAAAAAAATAGTAGCGGTCGAAATTTTAAATTTTGATTTGTTTGCGAACATTTAATAGTATTTTAATTGGTACACGGAAAAGAAAATTTAGTGCATCGGTTTTTAAAATAGAGCTAACAACAAATTTGTTTAATTTTAAAACACGTGTGTTGAAAACAAATTTTGAAACGCATTCATTCAATTTTAAAACTTTGTGCTAAAAACCAATTTAAAAGCAAATTTATCAAATTTTAAAACAATTTCATTCAATTAAAAAATTTTTGTTTTCAATTTAAAAACAAAAATTTTCAAATTGAACGAGTTTGTTTTAAAATTAGATTTTAGTACATTGTTTTAAAATTGAAAAACTACGTTTTAAAATTTGTTTATAGCGCACGTGTTTTGAAATTGAACAAATCTGTACAAAGCTCTATTTTATAAACCAAATCGTTCAATTTTAAAACATTTTCCTCTCAGTGTACCATTGGAAAGGTCTCTTGAAGAGGTACTGGAATGAGTACCTGTACATTTTTATCCATAAATTACTTATCGAGAAAATCCATTTCTTTTTTACTTACTTTTCAAACTTTTTTCTTGGGGGTCATACAATGGTTTTTTGATGCAAAAAGTTTTGAAGAGTGAAGTTTGACAAGTACTTTAGAGCTGGAAACAAACAACAAAAATATTTCAGAAAAAAAATTGCAAAATAAGTTGTTTATTAATCGGATATCTTCGCATATATTGTACCAAAAATGTCAATGTAGTACCAATGTACTTTTGAAATTGTACCAAAAACGTACAATTGTACCAAAAAAATCATCCCTGGTGCAATATCTCCAAAACTGTTTTACTTATAATTTTTTCGACTTCATATTCGGATTCAGCATGGGTTTTTACATAGGAAATGACAATCAAAAGTTGAAGATAACGAAATTTTTAATTTTTTGTAAACTAGTGTAATCGAACGAATACTATCCGGATAATGATATTCGACAAGCTGCTCAGCTTCGACTATTCGATTAACCGTTCACTTTCGACTCGTCGGCTAACAGTAGATATTCGGTTAGTCGAATATTATAGATGATTCATGCCTGGTGGTATTAAACAAGCTTTCATGTGCATCTTAGTACTTTTTTTGTTTGATTCATACCGGTTGGGACTACAGCAGCCACCAAGAGCATCTTTGGACTTTTTTGGGTGAATCATGCCAGGTGGAGGGATTACAGCTGCTACCTAGCACAAGGACTCTTATGTCTAACTAACAGCTCTTGACCAGGACCTAAATATGTCTTCGATCACATTTATGTTCAAGTGGCAGTCACCATCTTTGGACCAGGACCTAAATTTCTCTTCACTCATAATATTCGACTAACTGAATATCAGCGGTAACCGACTAGTCGAAAGTGAACGATTAATTGAATAGTCGAAGCTAAGCGATTAGTCGAATATCATTAACCGAGTATTACACAGGCCGACATGGTTTTACTTCTATATTCTCGTATTGTTTTTATATATAAATGGACCATTTCATTTTTTTGAGAAATTGCAAAAATGCAAAATCCGATCTTTACATCGTTTTTATACTATAGCTCTTGAAATAATAAAGTTATATTATCTAAAAGCAGGGCATATTTTAAGGATTTTTTATAACTACCCAAATCAACTATGATTTAGAACGAAATAAGAAATTACCTCGTTTTCATATGCTTATATGACACCCTCAGATTGAAAAAACCCTGAACAAAATGTGTTTGCGAAAAAGCCATGGAAAAAATTTTGTATGAAGAATCCATGCAAAGTGAACGAGAACGAATTTTGGTGCAAGAAAGCTTAGTATGAAAAACTTATGAAGCGGTCATCAGACTTTTACGCTAAAAAGCATCTTATTAATTTTCTGTGAAAAATTTTGTTATGCAGATTTTTTTTCAAAAAGCACTTTTCATAAGAATTTTGTACAAAACATTATTTTGAAGAAATTTTGAGCTAAATATTTGTTTATAATTTTACGACTTATTTTTATTTCGAAGAATATTTAAAATTTAGATTTTTTGTGAAAAATGGAAACGCATGTTTGTTAGCTGGAAGTTTTTTTGTATTGTTCGCAGTGAATTTGGGTACAAATTTTTAAATTTTGGGTTTTTGTGTTTTTTATTTGGACTATATATATTTATATATATATATATTTATATATATATATATTTATATATATATATATTTATATATATATATATTTATATATATATATATTTATATCCTCAAATCTGCGGATACACTTCCACATGAGCTACAGAGATGAATTTTGGAACACTAAATTTTGGGGTCCATCAGAGGCGTAGGGGGGCCGTGGGGCATGGCGAATTCCAATTCCTTCAAGCTACAATGATGAAAATGAGTTCTTCTTGACAAAATGAAAGCTCTAACTTTCGTATTTTCTAAGCTACATGGCTGAAATTTTTTACTTAGGTTCGCATTCGGGAAAAACAGTAAAAAAGGGGAACAAAATTTTTTTTTTAAAAAAGAGGAAAATAAAAAAAGAGTAAAAAACAAGTTTTTTAAAATATAACCCTTTAACCGACTAAAAAGCAGAAAATAAATTTCCATTAAATTAATTTCACCAATTTCGATTTAAAATTAAGGGTTTTTTGGCGACTTTAAAATCTGCAAGGATATTCGGAGGAAAGTACCCAAAAACCCTTAATTTTAAATCGAAATTGCTGAAATTAATTTAAAGGAAATTTATTTTCTGCTTTTTAGTCGGTTAAAGGGTTATATTTGAAAAAACTCGTTTTTTACTCTTTTTTTATTTAGTTTGTAGGAGTTTGTAATTTGTGCAATGTTCGTTATTTATGTAAGTTAATACGATCACCCACCAACAAAGTAGTTGCTAAAGTAAACAGGCATAGCAGGTATCGATACTGCGCACCATCAGCAGTCATTGCGTATACCACACATAAATACCACTCATTGTGCACCATCTGCAAGTATTGCGGAGACCACACCAGCAATCAATACTTCGCGTTGACAATAATGTTGACGTCACTGGCGCGATCCACGACACATGTGCAACGTGGGGGATCTGCAGTTTGACACCACGTTCGATGCGGGAGAGCAGCAGTTTTAGGGCACATGGCTAGGTTTAGTTTTAAGTAATTTTGTCCTTAGTAGTTAGTTGATTTTAGGATATTAAACAGCTCGGTCCTCGAGCAAGGAACGGACCTTTGTTTTTTATTTTGTGCAACATGGCACTTCTTAATTTGTACACTAGGTGACAAATTTTAAAAACAAACATTCTTTCAATAAAAATTTTTTTTGGGTTTTTTACGTAAATAACAGAAGCTATTTGGTTTTTTATTTTCTACAATTTTGGGAACATAGCATGTGCTATGTTCCCAAACTTCCTGCAAATAGCATTTCATGTGATCACAACCATTTAACAATAAATTGTGAATTATTGAAGTTTTTTGTATACATACATGCATCCAAAAGACTTTCTTCTCTGGTTTTACTATGATCATAGAAACCCTTTCAGTTATCCGTATTAAAACAAAAGGAAAATACCAAATACGCGTGGCTGAAAGAAAACAACAACAATAAACGCACAAGTGTTCATCAAAAAAAGAAATTGTTTGTTTATGGTTTACATTCCTGCAGTCGATGGTCAATGCTGGCGCAGCGAATTTCAGAAGGAAAACAATGCGCGAACTAAAAATGTGTGGGGTCTGAAAACCACCCTTATTTTTGTGCGCAATTAAGAAGTACTATCTTGCTGCGGTGCGACTTGATCATGTCGCGTGCGTGCGTAGACGACCTGTTTGCATGTAGAACAGACAAGTGGGCTCCAATTTTCTTGCTGCGTGGGAATTTGCGTGTGTGTTTTGTTGTCTAAGATTTTCTTTCTTTGCGATTATTCTTTATGTTGTTTTGGGTTAGTGGCGCATATGTAGTAAAGCATATATTTAATACTTCTATATTGCTAGCAACCTATCTGCGCAATGTGTTTGAACGCCGAATTCAATTCAGACAAGTTTATTCAAATAATATTTGTGCGCATGCTCAGGTTTTGTATGAATTAGTATCTGTGTATATTTGACTACTTAAACACATAAACAATTGTCAAATGACTTCAGGGCCGGATTTGAAAATACAAAACGATATTCTTTCATTTGATCTCTTTTTTATCACACAAAAAGCATCTGTGCGACATTGTTTTACACAGACACAGACAAATTATAATATTCGATGGAAATATTTCAATAAAAATTTTGTATTTCAGCTTTTTTTTAAATTTTCTTCAAATTTAAATGTCATTTTTGCCAAATACATAATCGGTTGTCGTGCTCATATAACCATATATCTGCACTGCAATGCCAGTGAATTGAATTTGAATATACTAGCAATATAGAAGTATTACATATATGCAGTAAAGGAATGAAAACGAAGATCAACATTTCATTGCGATATACATTCGATGCTAAGTGCGACTTAAAGAATGCGCTGAAAATTTAAATTGTGATATATAACCGATCTAAATTTGCAAATAATAAAATTTGTAGCATTAAACTTTTTTTTTTTAAATTAATTTCAAAATTATCAAATTTTTGACGCCAAATTTGACGCTTTAAACGCCATCACTGGTTAAAAGGCACGATTATGCGAAGGAATGTGTAGACGACCACTTGTGCGTTTGTTGTGGTTTTTGGACCACTACGAATTTAAAAGGGACGACCTTCACGGACATAAAATTGCACAATTTTGTCTATGTGTTTTTCTTTTTGTTTTGGTAACACAGAACTGAATGGGGTAAACAGACGGTGGTAAACGTAAACTAAAAAAAAATGTCGCCACTTTCTCTACGATGCATTTTCAAGGGCTTCATATAAATAAAAATAGTACCTAATAGTTCCTTTACTGCATATGCGCCACTAACCTAAAACAACTTTAAAAATCATCGCAAAGAAAGAATTTCTTTGGCAACAAAACACACACGCAAATTCCCACGCAGCAAGAAAATTGGAGCCCACTTGTCTACATGCAAACAGGTCGTCTACGCACGCACGCGGCATGGTCGCCGTGATCAAGTCGCACCGCAGCAAGGTAGTACCTCTTAATTGCGCACAAAAATAAGGGTGGTTTTCAGACCCCACACATTTTTAGTTCGCGCATTGTTTTCCTTCTGAAATTCGCTGCGCCAGCATTGACCATCGACTGGAGGAATGTAAACCATAAACAAACAATTTCTTTTTTTGATGAACACTTGTGCGTTTATTGTTGTTGTTTTCTTTCAGCCACGCGTATTTGGTATTTTCCTTTTGTTTTAATACGCACAACTGAAAGGGTTTCTATGCGCGTAGTAAAACCAGAGAAGAAAGTCTTTTGGATGCATTTATGTATACACAAAACTTTAATAATTCATAATTTATTGTTAAATTGTTGTGATCACATGAAATGCTATTTGCAGGAAGTTTAAAAATTATATAAATACATCGATACACCTTAAAACACAAACATGTTCCAAAAATTTAAAATAATAAAAAACCAAACAGCTTCTGTATTTTACGTAAAAAAACAAACAAAATTTTTCAAGTCATTTTTTTAAATGAAATTTTTACAAAAATTATTTGTTTTTTTGTACAAATTTTTTTTTAATTAAAATTTTATTGACAGAATTTTTGTTCTTAAATTTTGTCACCTTGTGTACATAAATAACGAAAATTGCACAAATTACAAACTCCTACTAAAAAAACACAAAAACCAAAATTTAAAAATTTTAACCCAAATTCACTGCGAACAATACAAAAAACTTCCAGCTAACAAACTTGCGTTTCCATTTTTCACAAAAAATCTAAATTTTAAATATTCTTCGAAATTAAATTAAGTCGTAAAATTATAAACAAATATTAAGCTCAAAATTTCTTCAAAATAATGTTTTGTACAAAATTCTTATGAAAAGTGCTTTTTGAAAAAAAATCTGCATAACAAAATTTGTCACAGAAAATTAATAAAAAGCTTTTTAGCGTAAAAGTCTGATGGCCGTCAGTTTTTCATACTAAGCTTTCTTGCACCAAAATTCGTTCTCGTTCACTTTGCATGGCTTCTTCATACAAAATTTTTTCCATGGCTTTGTCGCAAACACATTTTGTTCAGGGTATTTTCAATCTGAGGGTGTCATATATAATTTTTCTTTACATTTATTTGCTTTTCGCTTATTCCCTGCAATGAAATTCGAAATTCGGGGTTTCGGAGTTTTGAATGCCACTAGGATCCTCAGATATTTATATACATGCTGCCAAAAGACAGAATTCATATCTTTAATTTTTGATGTAGTTTAACCTTTTTTAAAAACATTCCCAGAGCTGAAATTCATGTAAAATATTCCAATTTTTAATTCTAAAACATTTCCCAACAATATGATTTTTTGAGTTGTGTCATATAAAACAATATAAAACTTTTTAAAGATACAATTCTAATTTTTTGGATTTTTAGTGTGATCAGTGTGATTTTTATACCCTACACCTCATGAGGTATGGGTATATTCACTTTGGTCTGATGTTTGTAACACCAAGAAGGAGAAGTGTCCGGTATGGAAAAGTATATATATTCTGGATCAGCGTCACCTCCTGAGTTGATTTAGCCCTATCCGTCTGTCCGTCCTCTTTTCTTGTAAACACGATTGCAGGAGCTAGAAGAAAGCTAGGGATTCCAAATTTTGTATTTATCCTTCTTAGGCCCTAGAGGGAGTTGGTATTGAAAATGGGCGGAATCGGTCGACTGCCACGCCTACCTTCCATATAAGTGAAAATTGTGTTTTTACCGAAATTTTAAGATTTCATCAAAACAGTATGAAATTTTGTATAGTGCGGTTTTCGGGGTCGCTGATTTCGAATTTGATGTCGCATTTTCAAAATTCAAGATGGCGGATACAATATGGCCCAGTAGGTGTAGGGTATATATAAGTCGGCTTACCCGACTGAAAATTACTCACTTGTTATGATTGATTTGGTGTTAGCTTTCAGAGCAGCAATGTTTGTTTTTGTAATTTAAGGCTGGTTCAGTGGAGAACAACAATGTGAAAAAACAACAAACCAGCAAGGCATTTTGTCTTATGGCCATTTTGGGACTGCCACTTCCTCATCAGAGACAATTCTGCTGACTACTAGATAATCAACTTTTCGTCCTACATACACTGCCTTTCACCGAACGAATACTTAAGAACTACTTGTAGAAGCTACACTGAAATTGTCTTTGTGTAACAACTGTCATTTTTCGAACTTTTTTGGTTCTGAAAGTGACAGGAACACCAACCTCAGTAAAGCTCCACACAGATCTTTTCCTCGAAAGGTGGCGTGCAAGTACATACAGGGTGACCAATTGATTGAAAGGTTTATTTGGTATCCCCTTGAACATATGTCAAACTCTGTGAAAAACACTTTCATTACAGCTTTGACCTGCGCACTGCTTGAAGGCTGGATTTGTCGTCCAGTTCCAAACAAGATGCAGGACCGTGTGTTTTTTTCCGAATTATATACATATATATAATACAAACGGCAAACTATCCGTAAGAAGAATATTTAATTTTGAGTGGGATCAGTATTATTTTTATGATTGATTTAGTGTTAGCTTTCTGAGCAGCAATGTTTGTTTTGGTAAGTTAAACATTTTTTAATAACCATAACTTAAACATTTTTTTCCAGAATATAACTTTTTTATACATACATATATTGGCGCTACAAATCTCGATAGTTTGGGCCGAGCTTCTTGATGCAATTATCATGGGCAAGTGCATATGATAATTGGTGACCTACAGTTTATTGCCGGTTCCGAACGGCGGCATACTGATCCCAAAGAAGACGCTTTTCATGGCAAAGTTACTCTCGCAAGATTGCCAGAACTTGGCGAGAGAGTGGCGGTCTACAAAGAAAACCAGAAAACAAATTTCTGCCTTGCCCCAGGTGGGAGTTGAACCCGATACCTTCCGATCGTGAAACAGAGGTCTTAGCCACTGCACCACGGCCGCCACCTTTTTATTGTAGCTTAAAATTAAAAAAGGTGTATAATATAAATTGTTGGGTATTGACTGTCGAAAGTGCGATAGAAGAACTTCGTTGATGCATTATTTCAAGATTAAGTAAAGATGGGATTTTGCATTTTTGCATATCTCAAAAAACCTGACGTGATGGCATAAAAAAACTATACGAGAATATAGAAGAAGTCAACACTTCGAAATATGTCGGCCACAGTTGAAGAGTTTCGAAAAAGTGGTACATTTCCGAACAATTGGAAAGTATGCCACATAATTTTTTCGGAACAAGTGAAGCGCTTAAGCCACGCCCCGATTTTTTTTTTTTTTTTTTCTAAAGTAGGCTTTTACACCCTAAAACCGAATCTGCAAAAATTTTGGTGAGGAAACGTCTAGTTTCCGAGATATTTAATTTTAAAGTTTCGAATTTTCCCATACGAAATGCGCACTATTTTGGTTTTTTCTTCACTGACTTTTTGTTGTAATGGTAACATTTGAAAAGGTGTGTTCAAGTGAAATTTTCCCAAACTATGTGCAAGTATTACGTACACGATTGTACTATGTGACGTAATTCTTGAACATCATTTAGCAAATAGTATGTAAATTAAGCTTATCAATTTGAGAAATGTTATTGTTGAAAATAGATAAATAAAGTAAAGAAATCTACATATTGTATTATCTTATTCGAAGAGAAATGTGTAATTCATTAAGAAAGCGAAGTCTTATTAAATGCACTTTTCATTTTATTTGAATTTTGAAAAATGAAAATATTGAATTTATTGTAGCTTTTAAGGTTTTAAGGTGTTAGAAGGCGGTGTAGCGCCGCAGGCAAAAATTTTTCCCAAAAAATCGCGCGATTTTTTGGGAAAAATTTTTAATTTAGGAACGATGTGCTGTAGGGTATTCGTACTTGTTTCAGTGTTCCAGCATTACTACAACAACAACAACATTACAACAGCAAAATTACAAAAACATTAGAATAACAACATCACAACAAAATTTTTAATTTAAGAGAGATGTGTGGTAAGGTATTCGTACTTGTTTCAGTGTTCCAGCATTACTACAACAACAACAACAACAGCAACATTACAACAACAACATTAGAATAACAACATTACAACAAAAATTTTAATTTAAGAGAGATGGGTTGTAGGGTATTCGTACTTGTTTCAGTGTTCCAGCATTACTACAACAACAACAACAACAACAACAGCAACATTACAACAACATTAGAATAACAAGAACTATGGAAAAAAAAACCGATGAGCACACCTTTCAAAATGACACCATCACAAAAGTCAGTGAAGAAAAAACCAAAATAGTGCGCATTTCGTATGGGAAAATTCGAAACTTTAAAATTAAATATCTCGGAAACTAGACGTTTCCTCACCAAAATTTTTGCAGATTCGGTCTTAGGAGGTCAAATACTACTCGTAAAAAAAAAAACAAGAAAATCGGGGCGTGGCTTAAACGCTTCACTTAAGCCATTTTTTCCATAGTCCATTCAAAACGCCACTGAAAGAATATTCAGTCTCATATTTTCATTTAAAAAAATAATTAAAAATCTTTGCAAATCAAAGTTTAGTAATAAAAATGTTCTCAAAATGTTCAGAATTTTTTCAAAACCAAAAACACATTTTTTAGAAAAATTCCCAAAATTCATGGAAGGCATTTGTTTACGCCAAGAGTCCACTGTTCTGTGATTTGTATATATATTTATGTTTGAGATGTAGATGGCGTTTGACTCTCTTGTCTGTGGCGTGGGCCTCGCTAGCGATGTGCTACGTATATTAAAAGCCGGCACTCCACAATACTAGTCCACAAGTAAATCAAATAACTCCACCGCAAAGTCTTTTATTCAATAGTCAGTTTATCAATAATTTAAAGTCAAACGTTTTTACAAAGAAGAAAATAAAATGCGCAGTCGTAAAATTCAGTAGCGTTCTTCTGCTCTGGAAAGTCCCATTTTTTTATTTCTTCTTCAAAAACAGCTGTTCGCCAGTGATGCCAATTTTTATTTTTTCAAGATGTGGCCACAGGAGCCTCCCCGGAGTGATTTGAATTTAGATGAGAAATCACGGATATCTTGCGTTTCTTACGTATGTACGTGGGTTTTGCGGCCACCTGGAACTTCTAGGTGACACATCTGCTAAATCATCGCTCACAGGTCTATTATCTGCTTCCATCAAATTAAATGGTGGGTCTATCTCGATGAACGCGGGTTTAAGTCGCTCAGTTGATATGGTTGTTGGACACCCATCTACGTTTACTTTGAACACGATGTCACAGATTCGCTCCAACACTTCGAATGGTCCGCGATAGGGCTGCTCGAGAGGTTTCTTTACTTCATCCACCCTTACAAATACATGTGTGCAGGTGTATAAAGTTTTATGTGCGAATGCTCGTGCCTTATTGTGGTGAGCCGCAGGTGCTGAACGAACTCCTCTCATGAATTCTCGAAAGTCTTCAACAAAATGTTGAGGCTCCGGACCAACCTCCTCATCAATGAAATATTCGCCAGGAAGACGAAGCGTGGTTCCATAAAGCATTTCAGCCACACTAGCTTTAATGTCATCCTTGAAACTCGTACGAAGCCCCAGCATAACGACTGGAAGTGTATTGATCCAGTGAGGCGAAGAGTGACACATGATAGCTGATTTAAGTGATCTATGCCATCGCTCGATCATCCCATTTGATGCTGGATGATAAGCCGTTGTTCGAGTACGATTACACCAAATGAGTTTAGTGAAGGCGTCGAAAAATTTTGACTCAAATTGAGAGCCTCTATCGCTCGTGACAGTTAATGGTGCTCCAAATCGACTAATCCATCCATTGAAGAATGCTTTTACCACGGTGTCGGTGTAGATATCTTTCAAAGGTATTGCTTCAGGCCAGCGGGTGTACCTATCGATAATTGTGAGACAATATCGGTAACCATCACGTGCTTAAAGCGTTCGCTGGGTATCTCAATATGCTGAGGAATGTTTTTTACGTGACGATGAATTTTGCTTCTTTGACAATCTAGGCAGGATCGCGTCCAACTTAATGAATCAAGGTTCATGTGCGGCCAGACGAAGCGTTGTTTAATAAGCTTTTGCGTAGCACGACCATTCGGATGAGATATATTATGCGCATTTTCAAAAACTTTACGACGCATCTGTACCGGTATATACGGCCTTACTGTGCCGATGGAAATATCGCAATACACTTCAGTATTTGAGTTGTCGATTTTTAACTTTTGAAGCTGCAACGACGTTGAATTTGATCGAAGTAGGTGTTGTAGTTCTTCATCCTCTGCTTGATGCTCCGCAATGTCCTGAGCAGAGATACTAACTGGCAGATTAATGGTGTTGATTCGAGACATTGCGTCAGCTACCACGTTCTCACTGCCTGATATATGCATTATATTTGTAGTGAATTGACTAATGTACTGCAATTGTCGTTGTTGGCGCGGAGAAGCTTTATCAGAATTCTGATTCAATGCGAACGAGAGTGGTCGATGATCGGTGAGAACTAAAACATTTTGGCCCTCGAGTAAATGTTTAAAAAATTTGATTCCTTTGAAGATAGCGAGCAATTCGCGGTCGTATGCGCTATAATTTCTTTCTGTTTTACTCAGTTTACTAGTATAAAAACCCAGTGGTTGTCTTATATCATTAATATTCTGGTCTAAAGCAGCGAAAAATGGCTTGATCTGATGCATCGCAGCGAAGTATTAATGTAACGTCAGGTGCAGGGTATGCTAGTTGTACTGCATCAATGAGCAAATTTTTACATTGTTCGAATGCTCTTGATGTAACATCATTCCATATGATCGCACGCTTGTCATTTTTCTTTGCGCCGGCGTTAAGTGCAACCAGTGGTGCGTGTGTTTCTGAGGCACGTGGCATATTCAACCGATAAAAATTCCAAGAACCAAGAAATCGCCGTAGGTCTGCTATCGTTTGCGGTTTCGGATACTCGCGAATGGCTTCAATGCGCTCTGCAGTGGGTTTAATGCCATTGCTGTTGATAGTATGGCCGAGATATGTTACTTCTTGCTGCCCAAAAATACATTTGCCCAAGTTGATTGAAAGGCCATGTTGTTGTAAGCGTTCTAGCACGATACGCAAATGTTTCTTATGGTCATCCAATGATGCTGAAGATATAAGAATATCGTCGATGTACACATGGCAGAAGTCGAGCCCTCGAAAAATAGAGTCCGTGAGGCGTTGAAATGATTGCGCTGCGTTACATAACCCGAACGTCATGACCTTGAATTCGAACAGGCCGAATGGTGTTATTACCGCAGTTTTAGGACGATCTTTTGGGTCTACCGGTATTTGGTAATATGCTCGAGTCAAGTCCAGTGTAGTGAATACTTTGCATCCATGTAAAAGAAAAGTGAAATCACGCAAATGGGGTATTGGATACCTGTCCGGTTTTGTTAATTTGTTAAGTCGCCGGTAATCCCAGCAAGCTCGCCATGTGCCGTCCTTTTTCTTCACAAGATGTAAGGGACTGGCCCATTCGCTGTTAGATGGCACACAAATTCCTTGGCCTATCATGATGTCGAACTCTTTCTTTGCCGCCACTAGTTTTTCGCCTGACAGTCGTCGTGCCCTCTCTGCGACCGGAGTTCCATGTGTTGTTATATGAATATGATGTCGTATACCATGTTTTGGAATTTTATGATAAGAGGGCTTTGTAACTGATTCGAATTGTTTCAATAGTTGATACATAGGATTACGGACAGTAATTGATATAACCGATGGCTGGACTGGTTTCATCAAGTTTTGTTGCTTTGCTGTCGTGTTAGGTATATGCAGAGTAGACGTGATCCTGTCTGCAGTTGTAGTATGCGAGGGATCGAGAAATCTACGGTTGCGCAAGTCGACTAGCAGTCCGTTATGTTTGATAAAATCAGCGCCGAGTATAGCATGTTCAACGTCAGCAACTGTAAACGCCCATTTAAATGTTCGGCCAAGTCCCAAGTGCAGTACTATTATCTTTGTGCCATATGTATGTATCGTTGAACCGTTCGCTGCGAAAAGTAAAAATTTAGTTTTTGCAGAATTTGTTTTAAAATCATTTAGAACTCTCCTTGGCAACACCGAAATATCTGCGCCGGTGTCAACAAGAAAAGTAATGTTGTTTTTAGTGTCATTGATTTGAAGGCGCGATGTAAATGGGCCCTCAGCAGTGCCCACCAAAATCACTGAAGGCCTTTTTAGTTTAAAGAATTGTCGTTGTTGTTGGTAAAGTTGCATGGTTGGCGGCATTTATGCGCTCGACTACCAAATCGTGTGTGATAGTAGCACCACTTTGATTCGCCGTTCACTTTGTCACGCTTCATATTGTTTTTCATAACTTCCATATTTTTTGAGAGTACTTGAATCTCCATCTTCAATTCGTCAATACTGGAAGTTGTTTTTGCACCTACATGTACGTTGACTGCCTCGTCATAGCCGTGGCTAGCTGTTGAGTCTTTGTCAACGGGCATAATGTTTTGTTGCACATCAAAGATTTTATCAGCTTGCAAAGCCAAATTGTTTAAATCCTTAGCGTCGCTAATTGCCAAAATGCAGCGAACATTTTGAGGCAGTTGCTCGAGAAAAATTGTGCGCAATAAAGCGTCAGACACCTTGCCGGAAGCCAGATTTCTTATTCGTTGTAGAAAGTTTGACGGTTTTCCATCAATGTACCCAACGCCACGAAGAAGGCAACGAAGTTTAGCGTCTTCAGTCTCGTCAAAAGTGTTGATGAGTCTCTTTTTCAATGCAGCAAATTTTCCTTCTTCGGGTGGTGCTGTAATTATGTCAGCTACGAAAGGCAGAGTTGTCTCATCCAAGTGCACAAGAATATATCTGTACCGAGCACCATCAGTACGTATTTGACCGATTTCGAAAGCAGCTTCCACCTGCGCAAACCACAACACGCAATTGTCTTTCCAGAAAGGGGGCAATTTTACTGCACGCGCAGACATTATGTTGTTGTAACTTGAGCTGTCTATTGCAGCGTTTGCTGGTACACTCGACGAAGCATCTGCGAAGTGGTCGTCCATTTCGGAATTTGTAGCCATTTGATTCGATACGATGGTACTCGGGGTCACCAATTTGTGGCGTAGGCCTCGCTAGCGATGTGCTACGCATATTAAAAGCCGGCACTCCACAATACTAGTCCACAAGTAAATCAAATAACTCCACCGCAAAGTCTTTTATTCAATAGTCAGTTTATCAATAATTTAAAGTCAAACGTTTTTACAAAGAAGAAAATAAAATGCGCAGTCGTAAAATTCAATAGCGTTCTTCTGCTCTGGAAAGTCCCATTTTTTTATTTCTTCTTCAAAAACAGCTGTTCGCCAGTGATGCCAATTATTATTTTTTCAAGATGTGGCCACATGTCAAACTCAAAAAGCAGTAAAAAAGCGCCAAAGTAAAATATTTAATTGTATTAGAATAACCAGCAAAGAGATAAGATCGCCAATCGACCGTGCCACATCGAAAATAAACCTAATTATTATAAAGTTTACTGAAACTCCTTCTTTTTATTTATCGGCTTCTACGGAAAACACTTCGAGAACCAGACCTTTGGACAGAAAATATTCCCAACCCGCAAATGTTGAAAAAAATAAAATGGCTGCTCAAAATAAATGAAAATTTGAACAGTATTTTCAGGCGTAATTTTCTCGGTTGTGTAATCGGGTACTAAGTGAGTATATTAGTACCCGATTAGATAAAACCATCTGATTTTTTTTACCTGTTTTTTTATTAAAATGTGCTTAACTGAATGAAAAAAAGTGTACTGTTTTTTTTTTTCAAATTGTACTGTTTTTTTTTACTCAATGTACCTATTTAAAATCTGGCAACCCTACAGTAGACCAACCTGTTGAGCAAAGCTGGGCATAGTTAAACGAGAATTTAACACGGTAATAGTTAATCAAAAATTTAACTTCGTTAAATTAAAAAGTTGATTTCGTTGAAAAGTTAACTTTGTTAAAAATTAAATTAAAGAGTTAAATTTCCTATAGGAAACAAACAAAAAATATTTTTTTTACAAAAAACACATAAAAAATACTATATTCAATTGAATGCCTGCACTCACAGACCCTTTTTCCAATCGGTTTCAGCAATGCAAATTTGCTTTAAAATAAATAGATATTTCAGCAATGCAAATTTGCTTTAAATAAATAGAAATTTTTATCAAAAGCAAAATTTCGTCTATAAAGGCATACAAGTTTTATTAGAATATTAAATAATAATAATGAAATTAACGAAGTTTGGTTAAAAACAAATAGCACAGGCTATTCTAAACACAATGGCGTTCACAGTTTTTCGCCATTTTGAGAAACTTGAGAAATGGAAAATACGATGTAAACATCCTGACGATCCTCACGTAATGGCTGAGAACGCCATTGTGTTTAGAATGTTCTATAGAATATAGAACACTTCGAAATATATCGGCCTGTGTATTTAATTGTTTTGTGAAATAATTTTTAAATTAAGTGTCAATATCAGTTCGAAAATAGTATGAATTCTTAATTTAAAATTTTTTATTATGGATGGAGCGTTTAGCGCGCCATCCAAACTCCGTAGGCGTGAGTTCGAATCCTGGTCTCGAATTTGAGAAAATAAGAAATTCACAAATGAAATAATTACAAACAAAACAAAAACTTAGAACAAATCTGTACAAAGCTCTATTTTAAAACAAAATCGTTCAATTTCAAAACATTTTCGTTTAATTTTGAAACATTTTCCTCTCAGTGTAAATTTCCCTTAAAAAATCAAAGTTACAAAGAAAATATCGTACTGAATAAAATAAAAATTTTTTTTTACAAATTTCGTATGGAATTCAACATTAAATTGCAGAAAAAAGTTAAGTAACAAAAGTTTTTTTAATTTTTTTAAAATTACGTTTTTGGCTAAATTAAGTAATTTTGTTTTGAAATGGACCAAAAATCGTGTTCTTAATCAAGGTATAAATGTTCTAGACTAGCATTCGACAGCCCTGACCTCAATACAAAAGTCCCTGTGGTCAATAATGAAACGACAAATGCGAAACAAGCCAAAACTCGATGTTGGCGTCCCTACGACTCTACACTGAAAGAAAAATCCGCTTAAATTTCAAATGTGTATACTCAAAGAATTTTTTCGTTCGTAAGAAACGAAAAATTAGACAAACATACATTCGTTTGCAACCAACGTTTAAATAACGAAAAAAAAAAAAGTTGAGCTCAGCCAGGATTTGAACGCGGGACGTAAGGTTTATAAGTTGCGCAGATACACGCTGTGCCACTGAGCTACTTTCGTTCTGGTCGATAAAAGCAAAGCTTATATCGAATTCGATTTTAACAATGTAAACGTTTATTAGAAATTAGTTTTTAATTTGCAGCAATTTAAAAACGTTTCCAATAAAAGTAAAATGCAATACTTTGGAAACTTTTTAAAATTTTTGCAAATTTATTTATTATTTGCGGCAACACGCCATAATTTGGGGAAAATCTTTTTTTGTTTGTTTTTTCGTTTAAGTTTGTATTCAAAAGTATTACATAAAATTTACATTGAGTTCAATGAAGAAATTTCATTGCACCAATATATATTTATACAATGCACCAGGGTCGTAGCCAGGAATCCAAAAACAATTTACCAAAAAATACCGAAAAGTAACACTACCTGACATAAAAAAAAACTGGGATAACCAACACTAATTTCTTATGCAAAATGATTTAAAACAAATATTTTGTGGTCACACAACACAGTTCATATAAACTTTTCTAGTAGTTACATTTTTAAGATTATTTCACCAAATTTTAGATGGGTAATTCCATATCAAATCGACAAGGTGTTTTCACTCTACCTCTCCGATTTTATAGAAATTTAGAAGGTATGTAAATAACAGATGGAGCAACGATTACAAGAATCTTTTTTGGTCAGAATCAAACAGGCTTTGCAATTACATGGCAAATACTGTAAAAAGAGGTGTATTTAGGTTGAAAAATTTAGAAATTAAAAAAAAATTTTATAAGGATATTCTTAAAATAGTATTTTTTCCTTATATCGAAAAACAATAACGCCAAATTGTGCAAGCACTTAGGTAATAGATCAAAGTACATTTGGAAAAAAAATAAGCAAATTCGCTTGGTGTATAAATTGTTAAATGGTTATTACAGTGTTAAATTCTATCGTTAAAAATTATTGTTAGCTCTAAGTATTTAGAAAGATCCAATAAAACAAAATATGAAGTTAAAAAAGAACTAGAGAGTGGACTATATTCGGCTATGCCGAAGCTGAAATACCCCCACACAGTAGGAAGAAGTACCTCGAACCAAAAATGATGTGGTCTCAAGACCCCATTTTGATCCACCTATAAATAGTTTTGGAGCCCAACCATGTCCAAAATCCGTTTCTAAAAATTTACAATCAAATCGACCAAAAAAAAAAAGTGAGTGTGGGGGTATAAAAATTCACTTGGTAGACTCATTAATATTTTTGAGTTTAAAAATGTATAAGGGAGTTCACAAAAGTCTCATATTGGTCATAAAGTCATATTGTTGTATAAATATACAATAGTCATAAAAATGTTTTTGCTTTTTTCCATACAACAAATTTTACGACCAATACAACTCAGCAAGCTGTGTTTTCGACTCTCACACTCACTATTCCTCTCATGTTAAAGTTGTTGCCAAAAAAGTTGTAGGAATTTGTGAAAATTTGACTTTGGGACGAATTTGAATGCATAAAACGTGCACGACTTGCCGACAATATTGCAACAAAGATCGTGGAGACCACCAAAACTCTTCCGATCATCAACTTTGGCCAGATGGCCACTTGCACCACCGGGCACACGAATGCCGGTTCTTGGGAGGAAGCGGGGGGTGTACGGTCCGGACCCGTACACCACCCCCCCAATAAATACGGCCTCGCCCTGCACACTAGTGTCCGAGAGTGTATGGTTTTTGTCACACCGTTTGGAAGAACCACGCCTTCCTCCCATATAAAATGGCCGCCAAATTTGTATTATTTTCGTTTATCTTGATAAATACTGAACCGATTTGGACGCGGTTTTTTCCATGGGTTGGACATGAGGTCGGGAACTAAATGTGAATGAAACTGGAACGAAATGGAATTGGACCGGAACAAAATGGAATTATAGCAACATTTTTAAATGGATCATGGAATTGATATTAAAGATAAATATTGAAAAATTATCGATAAAATATTGATAAATTATCGAATAAAATTATCGATAAAAATCGATTAAAAATGGCCGCGAAATTTGTACTATTTTCCTTTATCTTGAGAAATACTTAACCGATTTGGACGCCGTTTCTTGTATTTTATTGGAAATTATGTCGGGGACGAAATGGGAATAAAACTGGAATTGAACAAAATTGTGAAATTAATCGGGAATGATTTCGATAAAATATTATGAATAAAATATCCATAAAATATTGAAAAACTATCGATAAAATACCGAATACCTATTTTCGATCAAAATTACTAACACATGTTCGCAGAATATATCGTAGTCGCATGTGCAGGGTATTTTTGCTTCGGTTAGACCGAAGATTATTCTCTTACTAGTTTTCTATTAAAAATGTATATTTACATTAAAAAATCTTTCCCTTAATGGGATATATACAATTATTCCTGCGCCTGCTATTAGCATATTTGGCTCGATGGATAGAGCATTGGGCTTGTATACATCAGAACGATAGTTCGAGCCCATATCGGTCCAACGAAAAATAATTGTTATTAAACATCATTAGTAAAGACCGACTGAAATTCGGTTTCGGTTTTTCGGCCAAAAAAAGCTGTTTCGGCCGAAATTTCGATATTTCCACCAAAAATTTCGATTTGAAATGAAAAATGTAAAAAATAAATAACAAAGATTACACTGATCAACAAAACTGAACTTTTTGTGTATTAACTAGACTTGATAGACAAATTCTTATGTATTTTGCCACGCTGAATACGAAAATAATAGTGAAATTTTTCCAGCACACATCAAAAAACCATTTTTTGTAGCGTTTCCGGAAAAATGGTGCCTGCTGTAAAAATTCCATTATTATTTTCGAATTTACCGTGGCAAAATACATTAAAAACAACCAAGTGGATAAAAGCGGTGTGTACCACAAATTTAAGCATTGATCATAGTTTCGAGGAATCACAAGCGACAAAGAAGACATGTCCCCAAATTGTATTGAAAAAAGATAAATGGAAAACTTTGAAATTTATTTTCTTCAAAGAATTTGTATGTTACATACCGCCTTCATCCATTAAGGCGTTCTCACTCTACTCCTATCAGAGTAGATATACTACTCTCGCGATGATTTTTAAATTTCTACTCCTCTAGTACGGTAGTAGATTTTTCTACTTCCCTCAAGATATTTTCTTGTAAGAAATCTACTCCTCAAAATATTATGTGAGTTTCATACAATGCAAAACTACTACTCTTCCTACAAATCTGCTTCCCCGACAGAAATTTCTACTACTCTCGTAGAATTTCTACTACTCTACGCAGAAACGCATATGTATTACCCTCTCTTGAAATCTACTACCCTGACAGAATTTCTACTACTCTACGCCAAAAAAAATTAAATCTACTCTCCCAGCCCTTTCAAATTCATTGCTTCTAAATTCATCTAATTCATGATCTGAACTCAAAATGATCGATTTCACCCTACTGATATCTAATTATGTACCAATTTATAACATTAAAATACACAATTTTTTCTTTTATTTTATCGGTTTTGGACAAAATGTAACCGAGCGCGTTAGTATGCTTAACCAAATAGAGGTATGACAATAAAACACCAAATAGCATTAAAGAGCTGCAACAAAATTAATTCAATCATTGAATTTCAATGTAACTTTTAATGCCTACATATATCTATATATATAAAAGAGACGTATATGTTTGTCACGAGTAGACGCGAAAACTACAGCACCGATTCTCACCAAAATTTATATATATGTTCTCAGGGTCGTGAGTCGTAACATGGGATAGGTTTTGACACGCCCATTTTTACCGCCCACAAGTTAGAAAATACGTATTTCTCTCACATTTGCAGAAACATTTTTTTATAGCAAATACCATAAGATCATTAATTAACTTGGTTGCAACCTAGGACTTAATTGGTTCATGTCACCAACCGCGTCCTTGCACATATTTTGGGTGAATCATACCGGGTGAGATTACAGCTGCCACCAAGTGAGTTCTTGGACATTTTTTGGGTGAATCATGCCGGGTGGGATTACAGCTGTCACCAAGTGCGTCCTTGGACAAATTTTGGGTGAATCATACCGAGTGAGCTTACAGCTGCCACCAAGTGAGTCCTTGGACATTTTTTGGGTGAATAATACCAGGTGGGATTGCAGCTGCCCCCAAGTACGTCCTTGGACATATTTTGGGTGTATCATACCGAGTGAGATTACAGCTGCCACCAAGTGAGTCCTTGGACATTTTTTGGGTGAATCATGCCGGATGGAAGCTCCAAAGGATTCCAAGTAAGATATGTTATTAGGATTTTTTCGATATTTTGAAACGCATTCTTATTTAATTATTTTTTTTTCGATGTACTGAAATGTTGCACAATTTTTCCTTGTTGTGGCAGTTCAAAACGTCAAAATATCGAAAAAGTCCTAATAACATATCTTACTTAGAATCTCTTGGACCTTCCATCCCGCACTTGCCGTTAGTGATATCAGCAAACAAAATTTCTCGCTCCACCTTAGTGGTTAGGTATTGTATACTTTGAACATTATTTCTACTTTTTCAAAACCTCGCCTTTCGGTGCGATCGTTTATGTGTATATTAGATTTATACACATTTGTTCTTCTTTAAAATAAAATCTTTTTGCATAACATTGTTTTTTGTTTACAAAATATCACAATCAGCTTGCTTACGCGGGCTTATTTCGTGCTGTTTTTTCCGAGCTCTAATAATAACATTGTTTTCGTTTTGTTGTTTGCAAAAATACAAATATATTGAAAAAGAGAAATTTTTCTTATGGATTTAAACTATAAAACATTTCTTAGAGCCTATTTACACTATGCCCATGCGGCATGGAAATGATTCTTATTAGCTCTTTGTCAGATTTTTCGTCATGGAAATGATAGATAGGAGCCCCCCATTATTCCACATGGTACTGATTCTCGAACTCGATCTCAGTTTGGAAGAGAAAAACATGTACCCAAAATTTCAAAAAATTTTTTAAAAAACTTAGTTAAATTTACTAAATTGGAGGTTTGGAGAGTTTTTAACTGTCGTTTTCGGTTAAATTCACCTACTTGTTTTACTAAAACGCTTGCCAAATCTTTATTTCCCTAGCGATTGCGCTCACATTGTGCTTAACATTTTCGTAATTAAATGTTCTCTTGAATGACAATATTGCTACTAACTATTTGTGAAAAAAACCAATTAATTCATTTCAGTTAAAAGGTTAAAATTTCCACGATTTAAAAAAAAACCTAGGCTGTTGGGAAAAAGTATGAAGTTTTTCAAGGCTCAGGCTCTTCAGACCTATTAGATTTTCCTGTGTTCATTTTTGTGAACGACGTTTGATTTCAAATTGAGAAACAGCATTTGTGTGATAGTGACATTTTATATCAATTCGAGAAATGTGTTTTTTCCCAACTTTTGAAACTTTGTTTGCTTGGTATATTTTGAGATCTAAGTGGGGTCTAAGATGGGCCAATGAGGGCTAATAATACGAACACCGATTTAATATAATATGTACCTTGGAGTAGCCCTCCATGGTCTACTAGTGGCAAGTGTAATACATAGAGCATTGTTAGTTATGGTATGTTTTTTCATTTAGAAAACAAATTTAAGAAAATAGTTGTAAGATGTGCTTACCTTGTCATCTACACCTCCGTAGCCAACATGATCGTCATTTTCTCTAGAAAATTAAAAAGATCAAAAAAATTCATGATTAAAAACTAATAATACAATATGGGAGAATGGTGAGGGAATTCCGATTTAATAGTTCATAATTCCTCGCTTGAGCGTTATTTTGACGATAAAAATAGTATTTTAGCTTCGGCCCTACTGACGCCAGTTGCAATCTCCAGACGGAACTTTTTCTAAAAATCGCATGTGAAGGTGTAATCATTTTTGGATAGTGCAGTTAGAAGTACATAAACAAATTAACTTAACTTAACGGACCGGCAAGACGGACGGACAGGAGGACAAACAGGCAGCCGGACATGGCTAAATCGGTTCCGTTTTCGATGCTGATCAAGAATATATACTTTTCCATACCGGACACGCTTCTTTACAATTGTGTCAAGTTAATAAGGGAATTCACAAGTAATCATAAAGTCATATTGTCATACAATCATATTTGAAAAAAATACGATAGTTGTGAGCAAAAATAAACTCTCTTACATTACAAATGTCGAACCTAACCTAGTTCATTGGCCGGGATGCACGCCATCAATCGCGGAGGTGGTGATGCAACCCAAATCAACGGTCGTAATTAATTCTGTGGTTCACGTGAGCTTTTTTTTCGAAATTTTCCAGCAGTTGCGCATGTTTAATGCATTGAAAATGCTTCCAAAATCCTCTGGGCCCGGCATTCGTGTGCCCGGTGGTGCAAGTGGCCATCTGGCCAAAGTTGATGGTCGGAAGAGTTTTGGTTGTTGCAATATTTTCGGCAAGTCGTGCACGTTTTATGCATTAAAAATAGTGCCAAAGTCCAAATTCCTACAACTTTTTTGGCAACAACTTTAAGATGAGAGGAATAGTGAAATAGTATGAGAGTCGAAAAACAAAGCTTGCTGAGTTGTATTGGTCGTAAAATTTGCTGTATGGAAAAAAGCAACAACATTTATATGACTATTGTATATTTATACAACAATATGACTTTATGACCAATATGAGACCTTTGTGAACTCCCTTAATATACCCTGCAACAGTAGTGTGTGGGGATATACAAATATTCTGTGCCGAAAAGCAATAATCACAGTTTCGAGATATTCACTTTTTTGTAAAAATTTTTGTATGGAGTTGTTCTAAAAATGTTTCAGAAAAATCTTAATAACTTCTTTTCTAGATGTTTTTTTAAAATTCATGTAATACGATTATATTCATTATTGGGCTCTAGGTCAGATAATTGTTGTTATTTAATGAAAAAACACAAAGGTTTATTCTTTAATAACAAATTTTATTTCCAATATTTCGACTACCGTCGGTGGTCATCCTCAGGGAAACTGTCAAGTACAGAAAAACATACATACAAAAATATCACAATTCATACATTTTTTAAATATAAAGTTTAACAAAATACAACAAACTTACAATAATATTAAACAAAAATATTCAATATTAATTGAGCAGCAACACCCACTCTATTCGTGGTTTACTTGTCTACTGGTTTTTCGTTATGTTTTGTTTTGTTATCAGGTGTCTGTAGCTCTGAGCGCATCTTTCTGTGTCTGTTTTAAAATGAATTCGTTGTTTTGTTTGTACGTTTATAATGTGGAGCATTTTCAATGTGTACCTTCTCGCGTAATTCGTCTCTTGCTCCAAAATTTTAACATTGTCGAAGTCTGACGTATGATTGAGAGTCATACAGTGGGCCGCTAATGCTGTTTTTTGTTCGATGGGTTTAGTCGTACATTTATGGTCCGATTTATGTGACGACATTCTTGTTTTGAGTTTTAGTTTTGTTGTTCCTACATATACTTTGTTTGCAAACTTCAGCGTCAGTACCTTTGCATGTTATTTGGTAGATTAAGTTTGCTTTGTCATTTTTGTCCATTTTACTTTTAGTGTTGCTATATAGTTGTCCAAGATTGTTATCTGTTTTTGTGGCGATTTTATATTTTTCTTTGTCATAGCAATTTGGTCTGATGAGTCTTCCGATAGTCCTGGTACATACATCATAAATTTATAAAATTTTGGTGTGATGTCTATTATTTCCTCTTTGGTATCGCATTATCATGTCTTCGGTGGTTTTTCGGGGAAATCCATTTTTAGTTAAAACGGTCAACATTTTTTGAATGTTGTCCTCGTGGAATATTTTGTCACTAATTGTCAATGAAACCGACGAAATAATGGTTTCATTTGAAGTGGTTTCCCTTTTCCCAAGTATTCCTGTGGACTTTGCTATCAACGTGATAGATAAACATTGGACTACAATTCAGCGACATACAACTTTAACGAAGGAAATATTTATGGACATCGTCAAATTCTGCATCAAAGACAACCGATATTTCAAATATGACCAAAGAGTATACAGACAATTAAGAGGAATGCCAATGGGATCACCAGCAGGGATGATTTTTTTGATACAATTGTACGTTTTTGGTACAATTTCAAAGACAAAAGTACATTGGTACTACATTGACATTTTTGGTACAATATATGCGAAGATATCAGATTTATAAACATCTTATTTTACAATTTTTTTGTTATTTTTGTTGTTTGTTTCCAGCTCTAAAGTACTTCTCAAACTTCATTTCGAAAAATACTATGAAAATTATAAGTAAATTTCCTTTCGTAAATTTTCTTAAATTCGTATCCATTTCGGTCGAATTTTTTTTACCATTTTTTAACGAAATGGGACACGACCAATCTGTGCCCCCTTCAGAAATTTGGAATTTTTTGGATAAAAAAAGTTTCGCTGGAAAAAATTAAAACTATTTTACTAAAGGGTGTTTTGTGATAAAATATTTCCCTGAATTTTGAGAATTTTTTTAAATATTTGATTTTTACGAAAAAAAAAATTTAAATTAAGATATTGTTGTTTATAACTATTTTTTTTAAACAGTCTCAACAGTTTTGTAATGGGTGTGGATTTACTTTGTATAAGAAAATTGTATCGACTATTTTTTTTCTTTTTTTTTTTCATAAAAAATAACAAATTTTAAAAAAAATTCTCAAAGTTTAGGGGGAGTTTTTAGCACAAAACTGCCTTTGCATCAAAAAAAAAATGTATAACCCCCAAGAAAAAAGTTTGAAAAGTAAGTAAATTTTTAAAATGTATTTTCTCGATAAATAATTTATGGATAAAAATGTACAGGTACTCATTCCAGTACCTCTTCAAGATACCTTTCCAATGGTACCAATTAAAATACTATAAAATGTTCGCAAACAAATAAAAATTTAAAATTTCGACCGCTACTATTTTTTTGACCACAGCTGCATATTTAACTTGTTTACGTTTTCGAATATTCAAAAACGTAAACAAGTTAAATATACACCTGTGTACCTGTACATTTTTATCCATAAATTATTTATCGAGAAAATCCATTTTAAAAATTTACTTACTTTTCAAACTTTTTTCTTTCGGGTTATACTATTTTTTTTGATGCAAAAAGTTTTTTTAGTCAAAAAAAAAGTATTTTACTAAAGGCAGTTTTGTGGTAAAAATTTTCTGTTCATCAATAAAGCACAACCACACATTTTTTTAAAATTCTGGAAAATGAAAAACAAGTTTTCAAATTGGTATGCTTTGTATGGATTTTCGTTTCCTCAGTTTTCAATTACTTTCATCACGATTCCCACAAACCACTATAGCCTATCTGATGCAGCCTTTTCTCAGGAATCCAAAAATGCCAAAAACTCGATTTTCATGAAATGGACATGGTATCGATATTACAAACTATTTTTAATTATAAAATTTGGACATTGAAGTGTTGGTACTTTTTCGACAGATTTGGTACTATTTTGTTTGACTTTTTGTACAAAATGGAACAACCCAAATATCATCCCTGATCACCAGTTTCGCCAATTATAGCAGACATTATAATGGAAGAACTTTTAGACACGTGCATGGAACAACTGGACGAAAAACCAAGGTTATTGACAAAATATGTGGACGACCTGTTTGGAATCATAAAGGCGGACAAAATAGATGAAACACTTAAAGTACTAAACAAGTTCCAAGTTCAAAAACCTACGGCATCAGGACGTCTCATTAACTATTTCTCAGGACACCCGAAGAAAATGATTATGAATACAGCATATAACTTTATTAGAAAAATATTGACAATTAGTGACAAAATATTCCACGAGGACAACATTCAAAAAATTTTGACCGTTTTAAAAATGGATTTCCGCGAAAAACCACCAAAGACATGATAATGCGATACCAAAGAGGAAATAATAGACATCACACAGAAGAGACTCCAATATTTTATAAATTAATGACGTATGTACCAGGACTATCGGAAAGACTCATCAGATCAAATTGCTATGACAAAGAAAAATATAAAATCGCCACAAAAACAGATAACAATCTTGGACAACTATATAGCAACACTAAAAGTAAAATGGACAAAAATGACAAAGCAAACTTAATCTACCAAATAACATGCAAAGGTACTGACGCTGAAGTTTGCAAACAAAGTATATGTAGGAACAACAAAACTAAAACTCAAAACAAGAATGTCGTCACATAAATCGGACCATAAATGTACGACTAAACCCATCGAACAAAAAACAGCATTAGCGGCCCACTGTATGACTCTCAATCATACGTCAGACTTCGACAATGTTAAAATTTTGGAGCAAGAGACGAATTACGCGAGAAGGTACACATTGAAAATGCTCCACATTATAAACGTACCAACAAAACAACGAATTCATTTTAAAACAGACACAGAAAGATGCGCTCAGAGCTACAGACACCTGATAACAAAACAAAACATAACGAAAAACCAGTAGACAAGTAAACCACGAATAGAGTGGGTGTTGCTGCTCAATTAATATTGAATATTTTTGTTTAATATTATTGTAAGTTTGTTGTATTTTGTTAAACTTTATATTTAAAAAATGTATGAATTGTGATATTTTTGTATGTATGTTTTTCTGTACTTGACAGTTTCCCTGAGGATGACCACCGACGGTAGTCGAAATATTGGAAATAAAATTTGTTATTAAAGAATAAACCTTTGTGTTTTTTCATTAAATAACAACAATTATCTGACCTAGAGCCCAATAATGAATATAATCATATAACCAAGAGGTCAACTCAAGTCGACTTAAGCAAAATGGATAATTATTGTTTTTTTGCACGTATTTTGGAGTTATCTGGAATTTTTTTCCGATTTGACCAGGTCTAGAGTTATCCGATTGGGATAAAACTTTAGGACAATCATTTTTATACCCAATACAACATTTTAAGGGGGCGCCTAAATGGAAAAATTAATTTGAAATTTTCCCATACAAATCTTGGGCTACCTTAGTGCTCTAGTGTAAGAAAGGTACATAATATGTACATATTCACAACATAAAAAAATATTTTGCCTAGGTGTCTTACTTCATTTATTTAGAAAATGAGTTCAAGTGTCCATCTGCTTCAACTTTTTCAAGTATGGTTGTCAACTTTAAAAAATTATCGGTTGGACCTAATTTTTGATTTCATACCTGGGAATTTCAGTGGTAGATCAAGAATACAAACATTTCAGTAAAACATTAGATCATATGTTTTAAAAATTTTTCAACTTTTCTAAATTAATTAATTTAAATAGTTTACCATTTTACTTTTGTATAAGTTGTTGGTATCAAATTAAAGGTAATTGAACAAGGAATTGGATAATGTTTCTAAAAACATATGTTAATCACATAAAAAATTAAGAAAAAAGAAACTAAAATAAAAAATAAAAAATTTTTTTTTTGAATAATTTTGGTATAGTTTATATATATTTGAAGGTAATTGAACAAGGATTATATTGTTGAAGGTAATTGAACAAGGATTTAGATCAGTAACGGACAAATCAATACATAAAAATGCATACTTGTGTGTGTGCCTGAGAAAGCGGCACACACGTTTCGCGTGTGCCGTTATAAATTATACATTGTTGAAGCAATGCACTTTGTTATGCACATCGTTAGAAAGTTATATTAAATAGCTCAAGATATTTACTCTAAGCTATTTAGTTTAGCTAATATAGCTAAAAGAGTGAAACAAGAACTAAAAACATTTCTGTGTAACTCCAATTCCCCATAAGGTGACGTTTCATATTGACCATACAAGGTGTTCCGAAGTAAGCGTTGTAGTATTTCCACGTACAAAGTTTCAATGTTCTATTTTTATTAGTTTCCTAATTACAGAATTTAGTGTAGTTTTTTTCTGACCTTGTACAATTATTTAAACCGTATACAATTATTTAAAATTCTTAAAAATTAATAAAATTCAACAAAAATTTTTAAATAAATTAAAAGGTATTTCATAAGCACAATAAAAACAAAAAGTATGAATTTTTTACAGTTGTCTACTCCCATCCCCCTTTTTGTGGCATTTATTTTAAAAGTACCTCGAAGATTAAAAAAAATTGGTTTCACATTTTGACCAACTTATAGGTGGGTTCGGAAAATCAGACCATGTCCAAAATCCGTTTCTAAAAATTTCGAATGGAATCCACAAAAATTTGGTCTGAGACCCTATTTTAATCCATTTAAACATTTCCAATCGAATGCAGCAATTACAAAATTAAAGTTCGTGAATGCAGTTATACTCACAGAACAACAAATTAAACTAATCGGTTTTTAAACCTTTTTTTCGTTTCCTGAAAAATGTTTAATTTGTTGGATCCGATGTTTTCCTGAGAAGATTTCGTTATTTGATAAGAAGAAGAAAAATAAGTTATGTTTTTCAGATTATTTTCAAAACCGCTTTAAAAGTACTTTGTACCTGTTTTTGATTGCAGTTTTAATCGCCGCTGAGTTGAAAAATATTTTAGATTTGAAAGCAGTACAGGTAATTTAACTTAAGGCATAATTTTATTACGTACCTTTCTTCATTGAAAGCAATTGAAATAATAGTTTCACAAAATTTTATTTTGAATTGATTATTCAATTTCGTAATTGATTGATTAACAAATGCATTAAAAAAGGCGACATTCAATTTTCTGAAAAATACGTATACAGCTGCAGTAAAATAATAGTGGCAGTCGAAATGGAAAATGTGGATTTGCTTCCGAACATTTTGTAGAATAAATATTGGTATCATTGGAATGGTCTCTTGGACACATTTCGATCATCAATATTATTTTAGCCGCAATTGTACGTACATACATACATATTCATTTATTAAAAACTAGATCAAAGTAAAGTTGTACAATATAAGTATGTACTAATTAATTACATAATAACTTACTAACTGACTAAAGTCGAAAGTTAACGGTTAAGCGAATAGTCGAAAGCATTCGATTAGTCGAATACCTCTAACCGAATACTACTAGTAGAATTATTTCCTATCCGGTTATTGCAGTTACTCGATTAATAGAACAACAAGTGCCCTGATGGCTAAGGTATTCACAAGTCGTTATATATAGAGTGAAACAAATAGTTTAAAAAAAATTATTTTTTGTCATTGAATTTTTCAGACAAAATTTAATGTCAAATCATAATTTATGATAAATTATGGCTTATGACTCTATATATGACGACTTGTGAATACCCTTAATACAATAAGTTTAATCAATAACTGTTAGTAAAAATAGAAGTGTGTATTAGCTAAAAATACTTGTTAAAATTAAAACATTTTTCTTGGTGACTTCAGAAAGTCCCTGCAGACTCTTCTCAATAGCCCCTGAAAAGCGAAAGCACAGAAAAGTTTTTATTCAGTATTTCTTTTATATAAAACATTTCGAAATGTATGTTTGTTTGTAGGTATGTATGACATGACAGCTCTCAGTAGAGCGAAGGTTGCGTTTCTAGTTCAAATTCGCATGTGCAAGTCGAATAAGTCTTCGCGAATCTCTATGGTAAAGTGAAAATTTCGTAAGTTCAGAATTGGAACATTTATGGTTGAAAATTCCTAATGGGAAAAACCCCAAAATTTGAAACAATTTCTACCAATAGCTCCGAAGAGTCATCTTCGAAATGGTGAGTCTCTGTGGAATGTAACATCCGTCTATTTGAACATGAGTAACTCGAAAAGTCTTAACTGGATAATCGTTAGAACGCAGCATACTCTATTATGCTTTTACAATTATTGTTAAAAATGACAAGGACAGACTTTTAAAAGTATATTTAAAATGGATAATAAAATGCTTATTATAGCAAAAATTAATTAAATTTGTCCCAAAGTTATCTATAATCCGGTAGAAATAAAGTGCACCACAAGTATAGGGATAAAAATAAAAACCAATGCAATTTCTTTATCTAAAAACCAGTAAACTTCAATGCAAATACTTGTGCTGTTTTTAAAATTGAGTACGAAAATAGAGTGTCCGAAATTTAATTTGAAAATATTGCTCAAGCGACCAATTATATAAATAAACAACAGCGCGTAAACGCAAATGAATTCATGCAAATGGTAAGTTGTTGGGTGTACTCACTGCATATTGTTTTGCGTTTCCGAAAATACTCGAATTATGAATTCGCCCTCTTCATTCGGATCGAAAGTCGACGGTACGATCAAATAGTGTCCTGGAGGCAATTTAAAACGAGCACAAACCTATGGGAAAACAAACCAAAAAGTAATTTTATTTTGAAACATGTGATTTAGCCAAGTCCAACAAAATACTCACCTCGCGAGTGTTTATGAAATGGGGTGAACGTGCCACTGAGGAACTGTACTTAAAGTAGCCTAAACCCTGCGGACGTGTCTCCAGATCACGGTCCTGTAGAAGGTAAATGGCGAATCCGATAGTCAAGCACTCCATGCCCATGTTTCGCTTAGAACGGCGATTTTTCTGCATTAACGCCACAATCACGGTACACTTTCCTTCTTCGTCCTCTTCATCAGGATCGACCAACGTTATTATGTATTGGGGATTATGCCAAAAAGTATCCAAGAAGTTGCGACAACCACCGGCTGTTGCACCAGGGGTCCATTCTCCTTCAAACATGGACATCTCCCACTTGCGTTTGCCGTCGTTCTGCTGTTCCTCGGTCAATGAGTCGGGCGACAAGTTACAAATCTCCACGCGATCGAAATGTTTCAAAAAGTCCTGAAATGACATCCAGAACTCACCATCTCTATCGAAATTGAGCCCAATCTCGTGCTTTTGATCTTCGGGTATATAGCGCCATTCGGGAGAGCTATCGCTCCATGGGCCATTCCACTCGGCCTCGTTACCCCAAGGATTACGCATGCGAATCATAGGAATTTTACCTTGACGATTCGGGGTCACAATGTCAATTAAGCAGACCTTCGTTATGGAATAGGCATGACCACGAATTAGACCTTCTGGTGTTTCCGCTTCAAGGACACCTGGATCAGGCTCTAAGGAACAGCCCATCATTGAGTTGCGTTCCGCGGCCTTTTGTAGAATGTTAAAAAGGTTCGATGGAGCCTCTTTTAAATCATACCATTCTGTCACACCACCAGTGAAATCTTCCATTGCCTCACAAGTGGTGCCACCTTTGAGAGCCTCATACGATCCATGCAATCTGTAAATTATCAGAAATACAATCACTAATTCCACGAACGCAAAATGATATCGTACTTAGCATAAGCCTTTTCCAATAAAGCACTCCAGAATTCATTTTTTTCAGTGGAGTGCATATACATTAATTCTCCGCGGTAAGTGGGTAGCCGATCATCAATAACTACATCGATCCACTTGCCGTACTGCCAGAAACAAAAATGAAAGATGCCAGCATAGCTATCCTCAAAGCTCTGATCGGGTGGTACCACGCGAAAGAACAAATTAGCGTCTTGCGTCAAATTCGCAGTTGCCGCTAGCAACCAACAATCGCCCAATTCGCCTTGCTGTACATCGAATCGCGAGTATCCCTCAACAAAGAATTGTGGATCATCGGAAATTTCCTGAAAATAAGTAAATTTAAGTTAATTTGTGTTCAATATATTCTTTTGTCTAAGACCTAAGTATGGATTTCTTTGTCCTCGGTTGGCCTCGGTGTGGCATTTTTCTGGATTTAAAACGATTTAAAAATTTGTGTTTTTACAAGAGACCGACTGAAACTCGGTTTCGTTTCTTTGGCTTTTCGGACCAAAAAAGCTGTTTCGGACGTGTTTCGGATTCGCCCGAAAAATAAAATATCGTTTTCGGCCGAATTTCGATACTTTTGCCGAAAATTTCGGGTTGATACGAAAAATGTAACAAATAAATGTTAAATAAACTTGATAGACAAATTTCTTATTTTCTTGAAAGAAATTGTATGTTACATACCGCTTTCATTCATACACCCCTTCAATTTATTTGCACGCATTTGATAGTTTGCTTATAAATTCATCTAATTCATGATCTGTGCAATAAGGCCATTATGGCCTATATAAAACTAAAAACAAATGGCAAATACAACGAGAAAATTTTATTAGAACGTGCTTGCAAAACTTAGCTAAAGTTGAAGAAATTGAAGAAAGTAACCAATCAGATGCTGACAATAAGCTTATATGCATTATATGTTGTAAAAAAGAGCGATCAATTTTGTTATTGCACTGCAACCATTTCAAACTGTGCAGCGATTGTTATGATCAATTGGAAGATCGTAGTAAGAAACACCAAATGTCAATGCAGTGTCCTCTTTGCAGACAAATAATAAAAAGAAAAAAGATAATTTGGCATAATTGTAATTGTAATTATGTATGAATATTTGTTTATTTCTATTATAATTTTTTTGGTAAATTTGTACACTGAATATGTATAATTTTTTACAGAATTGACAGTTTTATTTGTATATACTTTTCATTTTTGAAATAAAACTAATTTTTCTTTCTACAATTATTCTATTTATTTTAATGACCTTAGTTAGTTTTTCATAAGTGAAAAAAGAGATTAAGTACCCCCCAAAATCAGTACCAGTTTCAAAAGTGATTTCCCAACACTCAGTTCAAACCCAATTTTCAAGAAAAATGCATGCCCTAAGTATTAATATATATATTTGTCCAGGTCTGTCTTTCTTTCTGTCTGTCTTTCTGTCTGTCTGTCTGTCTGTCTGTCTGTCTATCTGTCTGTCTGTCTGTCTGTCTGTCTGTCTGTCTGTCTGTCTGTCTGTCTGTCTGTCTGTATGTCTGTCTGTCTGTCTGTCTGTCTGTCTGTCTGTCTGTCTGTCCCTAACACTAACCGATTCAAACAACTTCACTTAAAAAATTTTTTTAACTTGTTAACCTTCTTTTTTTTTTAATGTTTGCCATTCTGGTGGTTTGTCCACACCACGCTGCGGTTGTGCGGAACCAGAGCCACTTACAAATATATTCACACATATATTTTATCTTATAAATGTTAGCCGCCCTGGTGAGGTATCGAACCCACAACGCTGCGATTGTAAGTAAGATGAAGTGCGAACTAAGCGACTTCTCACCAGAGCCACTAATGCTCATACAATACCTTTACCTAATATCGATTAACTTCAGCAAGCTGTATGCAAAACGCTTTCATGTATATACACACACAAAAAATCATGTTTCAAATATATAAGCAAAAACAGCTTCGACCTAAAGCTCCCACCTTTAAGAAAATAACACTGCCACGAGACTACCGTTGCCACCTAACACTATTTTCACCTATTACGGTGGTGTATTAGATTTTCATATTACACTTTCATATTACACTTTCCTATACACTGCATATATTCCCAGTACAACATTAAGGTCCGCACACATCAACGCGAAGTACCGCAGCCGCAGCGAAACTTACTCAAAATTGTTTCTTGCAAATGCGAAAATATATTTGTTTAAGGTGAGAAATTTCATAAAAACAAATAAAAATGTGAATCATTTATAAATTTAAATTCCCGAAAAAAAATACTACAAAATGAACACCTTTCTTAGAAGTCACTCAAGAAATTGTAAAAGGGGAAATCAAAGCTTAAAAAAATTTATTTCTCGGAAAGCAGATTCTTGCTACAATAAAAGATTCAGATTCGGTTTTAGTACGTCAAAATACATAATACGAAAATAAAAATTGAAAAAATCCAATGAATAAAACGCTTTGCAATAAAAATAATCGACAATCTGAAATAATAAGGGTATTCATTTATAGTGGGAAACCCCTCGAAAACGCGCAGTTGTCTAAAAGAACTGTCAAATTTCATATATTTTGACTGCTCATCTGCTCATCATTCCTTAAAGGTGGCAATGGTAAATCGAAGCTATATTTTTGTGTGTATATACTAAGGCATTCAATCCCGAATCCCGAAATCCCGGGATCCCGGAAGTTTTCTCAATCCCGGAAACCCGGGATTTTGAGTCCGGAATCCCGGGATTCAAAAATGCTTTTTTTTATGCATTGCTTAAGATATTTTTGACGTTTTTCCACAAAAATACTTTCGTGCATTTACTTTCAATCTAATTGGTAAATTTAAAAAACCCACTTTTGTAGATTTAGTGCTACAAAACTTCACAAGATTTTTGTCAATAACGGTTAACAAACAATTTTTATCGATCTGAATAACATTTTTTCAATTTAACCAATTTCTTTTTTTCAAAAAAGATATAAGTTTAAATTATTTTGTTGACCGTATATTGAAAACTTTACGAATCGGATAAATGGTTTTGTGTTTGTTTTACTTTTGAATGGACACCAATTTTAATAGTTTTAAACAACAATTGGTGTTTCCGTTCCCGGACTAAAACTACTGAAAGTAAGTTTTTCGTGTTTAGCATGAAATGGAGCTGGCATAATTTTATAATTATATTCGGATTCAGCGTGGCAAAAAAAATAATTTGTTCGATCAATCTAATTTAAAAAGAATTACTTTTTGTTTGACTATATTTATTTAAATATTATTTGTTTTGTTTAATGTAATATTTATTAAATATGTTTTCTTTGTCGAATTAAACTTAAAATATTGTTGCAACAATTTTTTCTTTAATTTTATATTAACTATTACATTTAATTGTAAAATCCCGAAAATCCCGAACAACTCCCGGGATCCCGGGATCCCGGGATTGTGATTTCAAATCCCGAAATCCCGGGATTTTAAAAAACACTTCGGGATTGAATGCCTTAGTATATACACATTAAGGCATTCAATCCCGGGATCCCGAATCCCGAACGTTTTCTCAATCCCGGAAACCCGGGATTTTGGGTCCGGAATCCCGGGATTCAAAAAATGCATTTTTATGCATTGCTTAAGATATTTTTGAAGTTTTTCCACAAAAATACAGCTGTGCATTTACATTCAATCTAATTGGTAAATTAAAAAAACCCACTTTTGCAGATTTAGTGCTACACACACACAAAAATTGACAAAATTTTTGCAATAACGGCTAACAAACCATTTTTATCGATCTGAATCAAATTTTTTAAACAATTTTTTTTTTACAAAAAAGATATATGTTAAAATTATTTTGTTGACCGTATATTGAAAACTTTACGAATTGGATAAATGGTTTTGTGTGTGTTTTACTTTTGAATGGACACCAATTTTAATAGTTTTAAGCAACAATTGGTGTATCCGTTCCCGCTAGGATACTAAAACTACTAAAAGTAAGTTTTTCGTGTTTAGCATGAAATGGAGCCGGCAGAATTTTATGATTATATTCGGATTCAGCGTGGCAAAAAAAAATTATTTGTTCGATCAATCTAATTTAAAAAGAATTACTTTTTGTTTGACTATATTTATTTAAATATTATTTGTATTGTTTAACGTAATATTTATTAAATATGTTTTCTTTGTCGAATTAAACTTAAAATATTGTAGCAACAATTTTTTCTTTAATTTTATATTAACTACTGCATTTAATTGGAAAATCCCGAAAATCCCGAACAAATCCCGGGATCCCGGGATTTTGATTTCAAATCCCGAAATCCCGGGATTTTCAAAAACACTTCGGGATTGAATGCCTTAATACACATTCACCATACAGCTTGATGAACTATATCGCCATTAGCTCAATTTATTTTATAGCTGGCTGTGGTCTGCTGGTTAGAGCTTCGGGCTATGACTGCGGCAGTCATAGGTTCAAGCCCGCCGCCGGTCGTATTTTTATACCCCCACACTCACTGTGGCAGGGTATACTAACTTTGTCACAACGTTTGTAACGCCCATAAGGAGGCGTGTCCGGTATGGAAAAGTATATATATTCTTGATCAGTATCACCTCCTGAGTTGATTTAGCGATGTCCGTCTGTCCGTCCGTCTGTCCGTCTGTCCGTCCGCACGATAGCGGTCGCAGTTTTGGAGATATCGACTTGAAACTTTTTTTACATGTTTTTCTCGTGAATACTGAGATCAAGTTCGAGAATCAGCCAAATCGGACAAAAACTGGGCGTGGCTCCCATACACCGAAAAAAAAGGTAAACATTTTTCAAGTCTTTTTTATTGTTGTATTCGATTGGAAATGTTTAGAAACGTATTTTTGACATGGTCCGAGGTTCCGAAGCCACATATATAAGGTCTAAATGGGGTCTTGAGACCAATTTTTTTTTTTTGGTGGATTTAATTGGAAATTTTTAGAAATGGATTTTGGACATGGTCCGAGGTTCCGAAGCCACATATATAAGGGTCTTAATGGGGTCTTGAGACCAATTTTTTTTTTTGTTGCATTTAATTGGAAATTTTTAGAAATGGATTTTGGACATGGTCAGGGCTCCAAAACCACCTATAATTGGCTCAAAATAGGGTCTTGAGACCACATTTTTTTATGATCGAGGTACTTCTTCCTACTGTGTGGGGGTATTTCAACTTCGGTATAGCCGAAGATAGTCCACTCTCTAGTTTATTTTGAATCCATTGCTTGATATTCTTTTTTCTTTTTTTAATCTTTCTTTTTTAATTCTTTTTTAATGTAACAGTTCAACTTTACACAATTACATCATCAAACAAAATTTCTATCTATTCTTTACAAAATTTAGTAAAAAATTACGTATTTCACAAATTTGTATAAAAAAAAATTACATTTAAATTAAATTTAAAGAAAATATTTTTGCATCTAAAATATATTTAGTAAACATTTAATTTTTTCAAATTAGTGTGCTTTTTTCCGTGCATGGCACGGGCAAATTTACTAGTGTACTAATAAAAAAACAAAAATTCAGAAAAACCAATACAATCCTTTAATATATTTTTGATATCAAAAGCCCTTGAAGGTATCTCCTCAGACCAACCGGATAAAATTACATATACTCGTGAAGGCGATCTCCTTATATTAACTAAAAATGAGGCTCAGGCCAATAAGTTTCTAAAAGCAACCCAACTGTCTAATATCTGTTCGATTATATCAACATTACACCCAACTCTCAATACTGTCAAAGGAGTAATCTATCCCTAAAAGATTTAAATGATAATGAAATACAAGATGGTCTTAAAGATCAGTCTGTAGGAGCATTACAAAAAATTTCAAAATTCATAGATGGAAAATGGGTATTCGCACATAATGTCTTTTAATCTTTTTGAAATTCCAAATGAAATAAAAATCGGTTTTCTAAATTATAAAGTTGAGCCACTGCAGTGTAAAAAATGTTTCAAACTCGGTCATACAAAAAATTGGTGTCAAAACGACCCTAAATGTGAAGTTTGTTCATCTAGCGTTCACGATCCAACCCCCTGTTCAAAAAAGAATTAGACACACAAAAAATAACAACAATACTAACAACACAAACCCCAACAAAAACATACCCTCCACAGAAATTTCCAACTCTACAAACCAAAAATATTCAAGTCCAACCAACACCAACAATTAATTTAACAACCGAACCAAACACAATTTACTCTTACAAAACCAACATGACCACAACAAAAACACATCAACTGACTCACACCAAACCTTCAAACAAAATCAAACTGCCAAATCTATTACTCATATTACTCTATTACACAACTCCAATATCAGAAGACGAAATGAACTAAAGTACTCTCTTCAGTAAATTCTGTTTACTGCTGAAGAGTACCAAATATTCATCTGCTTATGGTCTTAAAAATTCTCCAGTGGAATTTGAACGGATACCTTAATAATTTACATGAACTACAACTTCTGATAAAATCACAAAAACCGGATATTATAGCATTACAGGAAACACATTTAAAATACAACCAAATAAACATCAGAAACTACGAATACACTACTTTTAACAACACAAACTCCTCACAAGCGAAAGGTGGCACTGCCATACTGGTCAATAAATCTATTCAGCACAAATTTTTAAATCTATCTGCAAACTTTCAAGCTGTTGCTGTTGAAATCTCAGCCGACATTAAACTCACATTAATCTCAGTCTATATACCACCTTCTGAGAGAATATTACTTTCAGACCTGATTGCCCTACACAACAATACCAATACGCCAATCATACTTTTAGGCGAATTCAATGCTCATAGCACGTTTTCACTACTAAACGACTGTTCTCCCATCTCTCTACACACTCTACATTAACACACGTCGACCTCTCTTTCTCCTCTTCCAATCTTCTCCCATTCCTCAGATGGAATATAGACTCAAATCTTCATGGAAGTGATCATTTTCCAATATGGATCACATTTTAAAACCACTCTCAAAATCCCTCAAATAACAACCAAATCAATCGCTTTAAACTAGACGAAGCAAATTGGGATAAATTTCAATCCAAAATAAACAATAGAATCAAAGACACAGATATTTCTCAAAACATTAACAAGGAAGCTGCAAAATTTCAAAAGCTTATAATTTCAGCCGCTAACGAATCAATTCATATATAAAAACTGTTCACTGGTGGAACAAACATCTAGGCAAACTCCGTCTAAATAAGCAAAGACTTTGGCATTTGTTCAAAAATAATCTAGTCAAAGAAAACCGATTAGCTTATAAAAAAGCGAAAGCTAAATTAGTAAAACGAACCTCATTCTATGAATTCACCTCAAACATTAACCCTGCTACTCCAATAAAACCAATGTGGAACACTGTGAACCGCTTGTACGGAAAAAATACGACACACAGGATAAAATCCATTATAGCTAACAATGGAACAATAATCACAGATTCCACAAATATAGCATCTCTATTTGCCAATGAATGGTGACACTACTCAAGTAATGAGACATTCAGTTTAGAGTACATTTCAAACAAAAGCAACTTTTCTACACAATTTAACTATATGCCGAGTAAAACTGCAAAATTTATCGAATCAGAAATTTCTTTGTTAGAACTAAATGCAGTACTGTCAACCGTCAAAGGTAAAAAATCTCCTACCCTATGGTTAAAAATCTGCCCCAAATTGCCAAAAAATGTCTGCTCCAAATCTATAATAAAATTTGTATATCAAGCATAATCCCACAAGAATGGAAAAATGCAACGGTCGCTCCTCTACCGAAACCAAACAAACCGATAAACAAATTAGAAGGTTATAGACCTATTTCTTTACTTTCTTGTACAAGCAAAATCATTGCTAAAAGACTAGTCTGGTTTTTACAGAGTAACAAATTAATTCATACGAGTCAAGTTGCCTTTAAGAACAACAAAGGAACGACCGATGCACTCCTTTTCCTTGACTACAAAATTTCTAATGCACTTTCTACAAAAAATCGCATTTCCATAACATCGATTGACTTTGAAAAAGCCTTCGATAGAATCGGTATTCATGTTGTCATTAACCAACTTTTAGAATGGAAGATTGGACAATAAATTTTAAATTTTGTCAAATCTTTTTTATCAAAGAAAGATCCGGATTCGGATCGAAAGAACGCACTCTGGAATCTGGCCACTGAGTAATGGTATCCCACAAGGATCACCACTGTCGGTGGTACTTTTCCAGATTGCGTTTGAAAAGCTAAATCAAATCATAATTAAACACAAATTTTTCACACACTGCATCTACGCAGATGATTTGTACACATTGTCTAAATACAAAGACGAATCCCTACTGCAAAACAATTTAAATAAACTTTTCTTAGACATAAACCGGTGCCACAATTTATTTTCCTAAATGCAAAGCATTGCATATATGCAGGAAAAGGAACTGTACTCCAAATAATATAATTATAAACTCAAATGTAATTGAATATGTAGATACTCTAAATATCTTAGGAATACTTTTTAGTAATAATTATAAATGGTCATATTGAGTATATAAAAAATCCCTTGTAAAAACAAGTTTTCACAGCAACGCCCATCCAAACACCACAATAAACATTGTAAAAGCAATAATACTCTCAAAAACCGACTATGGACTAACATTATATGGTCACGCCGCCAAAACAACGCTCAGGAAAATAAAAACATCCTACCACGCTGCCGCTCGGTATAGCATAGGAGCTTTTCGATCAACACCTATTATGAATATACTGACTGAAACTGGACTGCCAACAATAGAACAGAGAGTGAATACAGCAACAACGGAGATGGCCTATAAACTAGTTGCACCTCCTGAAAAGCATCTAATTCCAGGAATAGATAAAATCGCACAACGAATAGCACCAAGAATGCCATCAACAATCCACCGCATCATATCAAACGCAACCAAAATTGGGATCCGAATAAACTCGCACATAAAATTTACCCACCAACCCCCTTGGAATTTTAGCAATGACAGCATTATAAAATAACATTGCTCCATATTCACTGCAGAATCTGAAGCAGTTCTGAAGACCTTAGCTGTTAGTGCCTAGTCTTAAGTTTATTTATGTAATTTATTGCTAAATAAATTTTTAATAATAATAATAATAATCATGATCTGTACTTAAAATTACCGATTTGAGGCTACTGAAACTCTTAATTATGTACTACTTTATCACATTTAAATACACAATTCTTTCTTTTATTTTTTTCGGTTTCGGCTTCGGTTTCGGCCAAAATTAAAAAAATACAACTTCGGTTATTTCGGTTTCGGCAGAAAAAAAAAAGAAAAAATTTCGGCCATTTCGGCTTTGGCCGCAATAAAAAAAAACGGTTTCATCGGTCTTTAATTTTCACCCCATACAAATGTTATCTTGTTTTGACCAAGTTAGAATTTGGGGGGACACTCTTTAAACGTTATCCGATTAGACCCAAACAATTTTTCACGCCTTTTTTAATTTTATTTTTTATTTTTATTTTACTGTAACCTAAATACAGGGTGTTCCACGCTAGTACAAATAATGAAGAAGGATATTCCTGGGGTCAAAGTAAGAAAAAAAATGTATGTGAGGGGGGGGGTCCATCTGTCCCCAGTTAGGATCCACAGATGAAAGTATGTCGGAAATTGCACTCGCAGGTGTCATTACGGTTTAAGCCACAAATATTGAACTAGTGTAGCTACTAAGCCATTCTTGAGCGTGCTAGAAAGGCAATTGAATAACAAGAAAAAAGTTACTGAAAAGTGAAAAAATCCGACTGACAAATATAGTGTTAACTGATCATCAAATACAAACAAATTTAGGTTTTTTGACAACTTTTTTTGAAAAATCAAATCTCTGGAATATTTATGGTTTTTACAGGGGCCCCCCCCCATGTTCCACTTTTGAGAGATTTGAGGAATGAATCACTCGTTTTATCCAAAGAAACTTTTGGGGAGGAAACATAATGATTTCGGAGCGATTTCTGAATGCGTGTAGTTGGAACTGGAATTTAGATCGAGCCGTATGAAGACCGTACCAATGCTTCCGAAAAGTTCAGATTTCAAGGAGACAACGCTCAAGTTCATAAAATTTTGAATCAAAAAATTGGTATTCCGGTCCCGGAAACGATGTTTTGGACTTGTCAGCGTGTTCTTCGAACTGCAATTCTGTCGAAAATCTATAGGGTACTTTGGTTAGTCAAGGTTACCGTGAAAAAACCAGGATAAAACAGTTTTAGAGTTAAAATTGGATATTTTACGAGAATTGGTGTTAATTTAATTAAAAAACTAGTAATTGGTATGAAAACCCGGGTTTTTAATGTCATTCGAAATCGAGGCGATCAATTAAAAAAAAACTTTTACCATTCTTGATTTTGAGAACTCTATTTCACTACTTTTACTACAAGTATAAAAAATTAATAACAGCAAAAATAAACGCATTGATATTTTTTGGTATAAAAATTTTTATTAATTTTTGATTCCCAGTGCTTAATTGCAACTTATATGCAGAATGTTTTCAAAAAAAAAAATTAAAATGCCTGGACGTTAAATGGTTGTATTCTACTTTTTAATCACAAATAAAAATAAGTATTGGAAAGGGGACGCACAGTGATTTGTCTCCATATGAGCTTGGGACAAAAATCGAAGGAGTATTCTGAATTAATTGAAACTAAGTTACTAAATGTGTTTTGGCCCGCTGATTTTAAAAAAGTAATCGGTTTTTCTGTAACGCTTATAGTTTTTGAATAAATCCAGAATTGTATGCTTGATTTTCTTATTTAATTATTATGCATATAATACAACTCTACAATTATATTTCGAAAAAGCTTTCTTAGCTTTAATAACGGATTCTAGTGGTTCTTGATTAGCTTATTTCAAATTTGGTAACCGTTTTTGGCTAGCAGTTGTAGTTTAGCAGGTACATTAATGCAAAAACATTAACAAATCTTTTTAATAAATTTAATATTATAACTATTGAAAAGATCAATACATTTTTATAATCTTGAATACTTTGTAAAGAAAAATGTATATTATACTATATTATATTATGTATATTCTACTATTAGGGGTATTCACGGATTGGTGTACTTGATAGTGTACTTTTGTCGAAGTGACGTATTCACTTTTACCATAAATTCTACCTGTATTCTCAATTTTAATATTTCTGGCACATTTTTTATTTTTTTTATTTGTTTAACATGTGCATTGCTTGGTAAAGTAACAAGCCCCAAGAAATCCTGAAAAATCTAGAGAACCCGGGATTGCCAAAACCATTTGGTATTGACCGCCTTAGTCAATAGGAAGAAGAGTAAAATAGAGAAAAATTAAATCACATTGGATCAACAATATTTCAATTGAGCTGTTAGTTACTATACATACATTAATATCAATATATTAATAAAAGTACATACATTCATCACATTTTGAAAAGTTTTTTTGATATAAAATCGTAATTTTAGGCATTTACAAAATAACATTTTTTTCAAAAAGTTGGTAAAAAATGGTGAATTTCTTTTTTTTTTCTAAAAAAAATCACATTAAACTTTAAAAAAAAAAAAAAATTCACTAACGCACTTTTTTTTTACAATCCATAATTTGTTTTTTTTTTTTTGTTCTTTAATTGAAAAATTTTTTTTTTCATGGTACTCACAAATTTTTACATCGAAGTTTAATGACAACTATTTTATTTTTCATTTTTTAATACAATAATAACATATATAAAAAAGTAAAGTTTGTATCATTCTTGCCAAAAATGCCTTTTGGGCAATTTTTTTCACCAAGTTATCAAAAATAAATTTTTTTGTTCCAGCATTTTTTATTAAATTTCCCTAATTTAAAAATAATCCACGGACGTCAAAAAAATTTTAATCAAATAAAAAAGTTCATATTCTTTTTAGTCAATGTATTACCTTTCCAAAAATACCATATTTTATATAATTGATGACATCAAACTTTCTGAATTTTGTCTATGGGACAAATCACTGTGGGACGTGGCGCCGCCCTTTCACTCATAACAATATTCAAATGCCTCAATTTTCGAGCTATCGACTCCACATTTTGGAACTCCTCTTCTTTTTGCTCTTATTTGATGGTAATAAAAATGGACAACATCGGACAAAAACCACGCCTACTTCCCATATAAAATGGACGCCCAAAAATTCGTTATTTTCGTTTATCTTGAACCGATTTGGACGCCGTTTTTTGTATTTGGTTAAAAATTATGTCTGGAATGAAATGGGAATGGAACGAAACAAAATGGAAATGGGACTGGAACAAAGTGGAATTGGAATCAAATGATTGGTTTTTTTCCGATACTCCATTTTTTTTTCTTCCTGCCCGATCCCATTTTGTTCCTGTTACACTTCTATTTCATTCAAAATTTGTTTCCAATTCCATTTTGTTCCTCCCTATTTCCATTTCGTTCCGTTCCATTCCCATTTCATCGTCGGAAAATACGAAAAACTCAAAAGCAGTAACGGGCAAGGGAAAATTCAACCCCACAACAATAGGCAATTGGAAGAGATCTGCAATTTTTTATGTTATGCTCTGGTGTTCCGGGGGCTCACGGAAAGGTTTACGGGAGGGTACTTTCACTACTTTAAGTATAAGTCCGAGCAACGCCGGGGTATTAGGCTAGTATATCAAGTCTCTCAACTTTTTTTTTTGTCAATTTTGTTGAACTGTGTAATTGTATGACCAAAAGTTTTGTATTACACTTTTATTCTTTCCATTTGATCGGGACATTTAGTGTTCTTGTCAGGACGTCGCACAGTGATTTGTCCCATAGACAAAATTCAGAGAGTTTGATGTCATCAATTATATAAAATATGGTATTTTTGGAAAGGTAATACATTGACTAAAAAGAATATGAACTTTTTTATTTGATTAAAATTTTTTTGACGTCCGTGGATTATTTTCAAATTAGGGAAATTTGATAACAAATGCTGGAACAAAAAAATTTATTTTTGATAACTTGGCGAAAAAAATTGCCCAAAAAGCATTTTTGGCAAGAATGACACAAACTTGACTTTTTTATAAATTTTATTATTGTATTAAAAAATTAAAAATAAAATAGTTGTCATTAAACTTCGATGTAAAAATTTGTGAGTACCATGAAAAAAAAAGTTTTTCAAGTAAAAAACAAAAAAAAACCCAAAAAATTATGGATTGTAAAGAAAAAGTGCGTAAAAGTTAGTGAAAATTTTTTTTTTTGTTTTAAAGTTCAACGTGTTTTCTTTCAGAAAAAACAAGAAATTCACCATTTCTTACCAACTTTTTGAAAAAAATGTTATTTTGTAAATGCCTAAAATTACGATTTTATATCCAAAAAGCTTTTCAAAAAGTTCATAATGTAAATAAAATGGTAAAATATGATGAATGTATGTACTTTTATTAATATATTGATATTAATGTATGTATAGTAACTAAAAGCTCAATTGAAATATTGTTGATCCAATGTGATTTAATTTTTCTCTATTTTACTCTTCTCTCTTCTTCCTATTGACTAAGGCGGTCAATACCGAATGGTTTTGGCAATCCCGGGTTCTCCAGATTTTTCAGGATTTCTTGGGGTTTGTTACTTTACCAAGCAATGCCCATGTTAAACAAATAAAAAAAAAAAATGTGTCAGAATTATTAAAATTGAGAATACAGGTAAAATTTATGGTAAAAGTGAATACGTCACTTCGACAAAAGTACACTATCAAGTACACCAATCCGTGAATACCCCTAATAGTAGAATATACATAATATAATATAGTATAATATACATTTTTCTTTACAAAGTATTCAAGATTATAAAAATGTATTGATCTTTTCAATAGTTATAATATTAAATTTATTAAAAAGATTTGTTAATGTTTTTGCATTAATGTACCTGCTACAACTGCTAGCCAAAAACGGTTACCAAATGTGAAATCAGCTAATCAAGAACCACTAGAATCCGTTATTAAAGCTAAGAAACCTTTTTCGAAATATAATTGTAGAGTTGTATTATATGCATAATAATTAAATAAGAAAATCAAGCATACAATTCTGGATTTATTCAAAAACTATAAGCGTTACAGAAAAACCGATTACATTTTTCAGCGGGCCAAAACACATTTAGTAACTTAGTTTCAATTAATTCAGAATACTCCTTCGATTTTTGTCCCAAGCTCATATGGAGACAAATCACTGTGCGTCGGGACAATGCAGGCCATATCGGGACTGTCCCGATATATCGTAACGGATGACAACCCAAGGTCCAGTACAAAAAACATAATTTATAAATGCGTTTTAGAATCAGAAAAATACGTGCAAAAAACCATAAATATCCATTTTGGCGGTCAGCCCCCTTTCAGGACCAATAAAGAAAAACTTAATTTTTTGGAGCCTAATGAAAAAAATATTTACAACAAAAAAAATGAATAAAGTACGTTTTAGAATGAGAAAAATACTAGAAAAAACCCAAATTATTGGTTTCCCTGAAAACCTCCACACTAGGGCAATATGACCCCATTTTTCTTAAAAAAGGACAAATCGGGGACAATCAACAATTTTGATTTTTTTTTTGTATTTTTTACATTTTAAACCTAATTTTTATTTTTTTTTGGAAATATTTTTTTGTAAAAACCAAATTTTAAAATCAAAAATTTTTTCTGAAAATTTGAGTGCGGTGGTGCACTTGTTCAATTTCGAAAAATCGAAAAATAAGAGCCACTCTAATATATATACCTTTATATACATATGCTAGGGCTCTTAAAATTATTCGAATAATAAAAAATCCGGTTAACCGAACGTCCGATTAATAACCGTTTGTACCAATAATATTCGGTCAATGATATTCGATTAGTCGCTCAGCTTCGACTATTCGATTACCCGTTCACTGTCGACTAGTCGGTTAACCGTTCATATTCGGTTGACCGAATAAGAGTACAAATCGAAATCAAAAGAAAAAGTTTCAACTGCCATAACGAAAATTACAAACGAAATTAAATTTGCTAAACGTCGCACATTGCATATGATTTCTCTTGTGAGCGTGTCATTGAAGATTTCGATTTTTAAATTAATAATATTCGACTAACCGTATAGCAACGATTAACCGACTAGTCGACAGTGAACAGTTAATCGAATAGTCGAATGCGATCGACTACTCGAATAGTAATATTCGAATAGTTGGGTATCTGGTTTATTCGGGTAATCGATTATTCGAATAACAAGAGCCCAAAAATATATACATATATAGGTATAGTCAAGCCAAAGCCAGTTAAATAAGGGTTATAATTGGTCTCTTAAGACGAATCTATCCCAAAAAATGTTTAGTAATTCATATGACTAGGATGAAATGTGCCGGAATACTCACATGCGGACGCAGCCATTCAATATGACGATCTGGGCGTTTAGAGAACATAAGTGATTCGTTGTTGGCCGGAAAGGCTGGGTCCTCGAACAGAGAACCATTAGCCACACAGCTATTTCGTATTGATTCAAAATCCTGAATATCTGCATTATAACGTACGCCGCTAGCCCTTTCTCCAAGCTGCAAAAGAATACAATAAATACAAATTTTAAAATTAGTTATACAGAAATGCATGGTCACTAGTACCGTAAAGGAGCATTTTTCAGATCAAATTTATATTGATCTAGCTTATACCCACAGCTTCTCTCGCCATTTTTTTATATTTTCATATCAATGAATAAATGTTATACTACTGAAATAAAAATAGATTTTCTCATTCCCTACTCAATACCAAATTCGAAATATCGCCGATATCGCTTGAATGGGGCCAAAGTTAAGGCGCTTTTAAAATTAGGGGCTTGGCTTATCGTACATTTTCACAATCATCCCTCTAGCCATGCACCATTCAGCACCCAGCTTAAAATACATAATTTCAATGAAATTCCTTGAATAGGGCCAGAGTTATAGCCCGGACGAATGTTCGAGGAAATCGTAGCGGAAATTGAATGCACTGACTTTCATAGAGGCCAAATTTCGAGCAAAATCGCAAAGAGAAAGCAAAAAATTTTCTTTCAAATTATAATTGAATTTGATTCGCTCTTGTCTTCGTGCACGAAATTTCCTCAATATTATTGGTTGTTTAATTCGTTGATATATGAGCAACATAGTAAACAGTAGACCCCTGCATGAATGTGCTTGAAACGCTGTTCAAGACATTCATTTCATTTTCAAACATTAACTGTCGTGTCCCGTATGCTTACAAAACAAATTGGTGTCTTGTGCTGAGACAGCGAGTGTGAGTAAGCACAAGACAAAATTCTCACAAAACATTACTGCAGTGTATTCACAAAAGCAGTGTGCAATAGAACAAGTACACTAAAATATAGTGTGCTTGACAGTGAGTACTCCAAGCATTTTTCAATGTGAACGTTTGTCTGCTTGCTTTGTGTGTTTTACTCCAAAGTAGGACACTTGCTGGGAGAATCATGACAGGTGGGATTAGGCCAGCTCCTAACTGTCTCCTTGGACATTTTTTGGGTGTCAGGTTGGATTCGGCCAGCTTCTGAGTGCGTCCTTGGACTTTTTTTGGGTGAATCATGTCAGTTGGTATTCGGCCAGTTACTGAGTGCGTCCTTGGACTTTTTTGGGTGAATCATGTCAAGTGGGATCAGGTCAGCTTCTGAGTGCGTCCTTGGACTTTTTTTGGGTGAATCATGTCAGGCGGGATCAGGTCAGCTTCTAAATGCGTCCTTGGGCTTTTTTTTAGGTAAATCACGCCACTTGGGAACTGGTATAACCTAACCCCATAAAAGTTACAACAAAGTTCCAGATCGCACTCAGAAGCTGGCCTGATCCATCTGACATGATTAACCCAAAAAAAAGTCCAATGACGCATTCAATAGCTGGCCGAATACAACCGGACATGATTCACACAAAAAATGTCCAAGGACGCACTTAGGAGCTGGTCTAATCCCACCTGGCATGTTTCATCCAATAAAAGTCGGAGTATTGGTTTAAAATTGCTGCCGTCTTTCAAATTTTAATTCGTTTTGTCCGAGTTGACATCAAGTACTTGGTGTACTTGGTGTATTTTGTGTTGTCATTGTTTTGATCGTTTTAAGCACTCGATGTTTTGGAGAAAACGAGTACAGTACTTGTGTTGATGAGAACAAAACAAATGTTGTCAAGTCATTATTTGTCACTAGTAAATTTGCCCGTGCCAAGCACGGGAAATAAAACACTAATTTGAAAAAATTAATGTTTACTTTATTGTGTAATTTAGATGCAAAAATATTTTCTATGTTTTCATATGTAATTTTTTTTATAGAAATTTGTGAAATATGTGAACTTTTATTAAATTTTATTCGATGATGTAATTGTCGCCTAATGTGTAAAGTTGAACTGTTACATTCAAAAAGAATTAAAAAAAGAAAGATTAAAAAAATATGAAGCAATGGAATTAAAAAAAGAAAAACTTCGGCCGGCACCGGGCTTGAACCTATGACCCCCGCAGTCATAGGCCGAAGCTCTAACCAACTGACCACAGCCAGCTATAAATTAATTTCAGCTAATGGCGGTTAGGTAGACAAAGCCGTATGGTGAACTCCATAATTTATATATGCATATAAAAAATCATTTGTGAAATATGTGAAGTTTTATTAAATTTTGTAAAGAATAGAAAGAAATTTGGTTGGATGATGTAATTGTGTAAAGTTGAACTGTTACATTAAAAAAGAATTAAAAAAAAAAAATTAAAAAAATAAAAAAGAATATCAAGCAATGGATTAAAAAAAAAATACGACTGGTGGTCATAGGCCGAAGCTCTAACCAACAGACCACAGTCAGCTATAAAATAAATTCATCTAATGGCGATATAGTTCATCATGTGTATGTACTAAGGCATTCAATCCCGGGATCCCGAATCCCGAAATCCCGGGATCCCGGACGTTTTCTCAATCCCGGAAACCCGGGATTTAAAAAATGCATTTTTTATGCATTGTTCAAGATATTTTTGACGTTTTTCCACAAAAATACAGCCGTGCATTTACTTTCAATCTAATTGCTAAATTAAAAACCCCACTTTTGTAGATTTAGTGCTACACACAGAAAAATTTGCAAAATTTTTGTCAATAACGGTTAACAAACAATTTTTATTTTATTTTTTTTTTTTCAAAAATATCTGTTACAATTATTTTGTTGATTGTATATTGAAAACTTTACGAATTGGATAAATGGTTTTGTGTGGGTTTTGCTTTTGAATGGTACCAATTTCAATAGTTTTAAACAACAATTGGTGTATCCATTCACGCTATAATACTAAAACTGCTCAAAGTAAGTTTTTCATGTTTAGCATGCAATGGAGCTGGCCGAATTTTATGATTATATTCGGATTCAGCGTGGCAAAAAAAATAATTTGTTCGATCAATCTAATTTCAAAAGAATTACTTTTTGTTTGCCTATATTTATTTTAAATATTGTTTGTTTGGCTTAATGTAATATTTATAAACTATGTTTTCTTTGTCGAATTAAATTTAAAGTATTGTTGCAACCATTTTTTCTTTAATTTTATGTTAACAATTGTATTCAATTGGAAAATCCCGAAAATCCCGAACCAATCCCGGGATCCCGGGATTGTAATTTCAAATCCCGAAATCCCGGGATTTTCAAAAACACTTCGGGATTGAATGCCTTAGTATGTACTAAGGCATTCAATCCCGGGATCCCGAATCTTTTTTTATGCATTGTTTAAGATATTTTTGACGGTTTTCTACAAAAATACAGCCGTGCATTTACATCCAATCTAATTGGTAAATTAAAAAACCCACTTTTGCAGATTTAGTGCTACACACACACAAAAATTGACAAAATTTTTGTCAATAACGGTTAACAAACAATTTTTATCGATATAAATAAAATTTTTTGAATTTAAACAATTTTTTTTTTTTACAAAAAAGAAACATGTTTTAAACAACAATTTGTTTATCCGTTCCAGCTATAATACTAAAACTACTGAAATTAACTTTTTCGTTTGTAGCATGAAATGGAGCTGGCAGAATTTTATGATTATATTCAGATTCAGGTGGCAAAAAAAATTATTTGTTCGATCAATGTAATTTAAAAAGAATTACTTTTTGTTCGACTTATTTATTTTAAATATTATTTGTTTTGTTTAATGTTATATTTAATAAATATTATTTCTTTGTCGAATTAAAATGAAATTAAACTTAAAATATTGTTGCAACAATTTTTTCTTTAATTTCATATTAATTATTGTATTGAATTGGAAAATCCCGAACAAATCCCGGGATCCCGGGATTGTAATTTCAAATCCCGAAATCCCGGGATTTTCAAAAACACTTCGGGATTGAATGCCTCAGTATGTACACACAAAAATATAGCTTTGATTTACCATTGCCACCTTTAAGGAAATAATACTACCAAAAGGCTAGCGTTGCCACCTAACAATGTATTCACTTGTTACGGCTAAACATTATTTCCGATTGTCGATTATTTTTATTGCAAAGCGTTTTATTCATTGGATTTTTTCAATTTTTATTTTCGTATTATGTATTTTGACGTACTAAAACCGAATCTTTTCTTGTAGCAAGAATCTGCTTTCCGAGAAATAAATTTTTTTAAGTTTTGATTTCCCTTTTTACAATTTCTTGAGTGACTTCTAAGAAAGGTGTTCATTTTGTAGTATTTTTTTTCGGGAATTTTAATTTATAAATGATTCACATTTTTATTTGTTTTTATGAAATTTCTCAACAAATATATTTTCGCATTTGCAAGAAACATTTTTGAGTAAGTTTCGCTGCGGCTGCGGTACTTCGCGTTGATGTGTGCGGACCTTAATGTTGTACTGGGAATATATTATAGTGTATAGGAAAGTGTAATATGAAAGTGTAATATGAAAATCTAATACCCAACCGTAATAGGTGAAAATAGTGTTAGGCGGCAACGGTAGTCTCGTGGCAGTGTTATTTTCTTAAAGGTGGCAGCTTTAGGTCGAAGCTATTTTTGTTTATATGTGAAATGATTTTTTGTGTGTGTATATACATGAAAGCGTTTTGCATACAGCTTGCCGAAGTTAATCCCCAGCCAATAATTGTACGAACTTTTTACGAAGATCGTATTTTACGAACTTTTCTCGATAAAAAATATTCGAGAAATGTCCGGCATTCACTCGTATATTACGATAGTCGCAATTTACTCGATAAAATATCGTTAACGTTTTCATAATCGAACTCGTTAACGACTTAGTTAACGAATTCTTCAACGACTTCGTTTACGAGTCTTTAAACGAACAAACGAATTCGTTAATGAGCACATTTTGGTTCGATAACGAGATAACTCGTTTCGATGTAAAATTAAGAACGAAGTCGGACTCGTAACCGTATCGTTATCGTGTGTCGCCTACGATTGTTTTGACGCATTACGATAGAAAATTTTTCGTTTACGAGCTCTTTAACGATAAAATTATTGGCTGGGTCGATATTAGGTGAAGGTATTGTATGAGCATTAGTGGCTCTGGTGAGAAAAAAGAAGGTTAACAACTTAAAAAAATTTTTTAAGTGCAGTTGTAAATTTTGAATTGGTTAGTGTTCCGGATAGACAGACAGACAGAAAGACAGAAAGACAGACAGAAAGACAGACAGAAAGACAGACAGAAAGACAGACAGAAAGACAGACAGAAAGACAGAAAGACAGACAGACAGACAGACAGACATACAGAAAGACAGACAGAAAGACAGACAGACAGACAGACAGACAGAAAGACAGACAGACAGACGTGGACAAATATATATATTAATGAGAGAGTATGCTACCGACAGTGCTTGTGTTTAAATAAATGAAGTAAATGTTGGCCATTGAAAAAGTGTACAGTTTTCTGAAATAGAAGTAAGTACATTTGTGCAGATGTATAGTAAACAGCTTGATCCGTTGCGGCCAAGTTCAGCACCAATGAGGGCGGGATTGCCAAATTCAGTTATATCCAGTGTTAGCATATTTTTTTCACCAAAATCTGTAATCTCCCAGAAAAAATCCTTTTTTTTTTTTAAAAATCTGTGTATGAAATTGTTTTTAAATTTAGACCAATTAGTAAATATTATATAAATACAGTAAAGACCAGTTAATTAGGTACAGCCTACTAATATTTTTTATAGGCTTCCGAAATTTTAGCTTGGGTGCCACTGAAAAAGTTTATTGAACTCCGTTCGAATTTTAATCAAAAAACACTCCATGTAAAATTCAAAATTTTTGGACTTCCGGTTCCGGTGTACCAGCCTGTTGCGCAAACGCATCGCTGCACTGCACTGGTCAGATGGAGTCTAAATTTTCATATCTAAAAAGGTACTTTGTATGATGAAAAATTTCATTATTTTTATACCCTGCACACCTGTCCAAGGGTATATTGTTTTTGTCGCACCATTTGTAACTCCCATAAGGAGGTTTTGGCGAATGATTGGACGGTATTGAAAATGGGCAACATCGGAAAAGAGCCACGCCTACCTCCCATACAAAATGGCCGCCAATTTTATATTATTTTCGTTTATCTTGAGAAATACTTAACCGATCGCCTCAAAATTTTGGGATTCCTCTTATTTTGGCGAATGATTGGACGGTATTGAAAATGGGCAACATCGGATAAGAGCCACGCCTACCTCCCATACAAAATGGCCACCAATTTGATATTATTTTCGTTTATCTTGAGATATACTTAACCGATTTGGATGCGGTTTTCTGCATTGGGTTGAAAATGAGGTCGGGAACGAAATGGGAATGAAACCGGAACGCAATGGAATTGGACCGGAACAAAATGGAATTGGAACAAAATTTTTAAATGGATCAGGAAACTAAAATTATCGATAAATATTGGAAAATTTTCGATAAAATATCGAAAAATTATCGATAAAAAATCGAAAAATTATCGATAAAAAATCGAATAATTAAAGATAAAAAATCGAGAAAATAACGATAAAAAATCGAAAAATTATCGATAAAAAATCGTAAAATTATCGATAAAAAATCGAAAAGTTTTCGTTAAAAAATCAAAAAATTATCGATTAAAAATCGAAAAATTATCGATAAAAAATCGAAAAGTTATCAATAAAAAATCGAAAAATTATCGATAAAAAATCGATAAATTTTCGAAAAATTATCGATAAAAAATCAATAAAATATCGAAAAATTATGAATAAAATATCTCAGAATGTATCGTACTCGCATGTGCAGGGTATTAAAGCTTCGGTCAGACCGAAGATAATTCTCTTACTAGTTTTTATTGGGTATGATATTGACGGGGGACATAAGCTCATGGAGGGGCATGGTACTATATAGGGCAACATAGGGAGGCCATAGGGCGAAGATATGATGGTCATGGGAGGGACATAGTGGCGGTATAGGTACGTATAGGGAGAACTATGTGGACGTGTGGGTGACATAGGGGATAAATTGGCGACAATGGGGGAACGGTATGTCAAAATTTTGGCGATCCTAGCGACAGATCATAGAATAGATTGCGCAATTGCAAAATGTGAAAATTATCGATTAATTATCGAAAAAATGTCGATAAAAAATCGAAAAATTATCGATAAAAAATCGAAAAATTATCAAAAAATTATCGATAAAAAATCGAAAAATTTTTAATAAAAAATTTTCGATAAATTTTCGAAAAATTATCGATAAATTTTCGAAAAATTATCGATAAATTTTCGAAAAATTATCAATAAAAAAATCTAAAAATTATCGATACCGATTTTCGATAAAATTACTAACATATGGTCTCAGAATGTATCGTACTCGCATGTGCAGGGTATTATAGCTTCGGTCAGACCAAAGATAATTCTCTTACTAGTTTTTATTGGGTATGATATTGACGGGGGACATAAGCTCATGGAGGGGCATGGTACTATATAGGGCAACATAGGGAGGCCATAGGGCGAAGATATGATGGTCATGGGCGGGACATAGTGGCGGTATAGGTACGTATAGGGAGAACTATGTGGACATAGTGGACGTGTGGGTGACATAGGGGATAAATGGGCGACAATGGGGGAACGGTATGTCAAAATTTTGGCGATCCTAGCGACAGATCATAGAATAGATTGCGCAATTGCAAAATGTGAAAATTTAAAAAATTATATTTTTGCTTTCGTTTCCTCCCAGTGATGCGTTTGCGCAACGTTATTCGAGGAATTGAAATGCATGTATTTATTTTGCTTTTAGCGATTGCTTATTTCATTTTAAAATTGAGTTTTTTTTTAAAATTGTTTAAAAGGCAAAAGTGAAGTGACAAGAGTCATCTCTTGTCCACATCCCTCCCAAATATAAGAATTGATGATAGTTTCGAAGAATCAGAAGCGACATAGACATGTAACCAATTTTGCATTGAAAAAAGAAAAAATTTAAAACTTTGAAACTTATTTTCTTGAAAGAAATTCTATGCCTTTATCCAGTGTTGTCAGATGTGGCGATTTTTGGCCCCATTTTCTCAAATTCTTCCTTATTAAATCAAACTAAAAAAAGGTTTGCGCTTTTTTTTGCATTGAATTGTGACTAAAGATTACTTGTGATTGTAAATGAATATACATTGGCCGCTTATGTAAAAACAAGTTGTTTTATGAAATGTTTGAATTTCGCATTTGACAAAAGAACTTCTTTCGTCAAATCGATGTAACGACTTTGTCCATTGAATTCTTGAAACTTTATACTTGTTCGATAAAAGCTGTTTAAAAAAATGCAGTTTTGAAAAAAACTGGAAAGAGATTGATTAGTCGACGATATATCTTTTAAACTAAAAGTCGTAAAAAAGAGTAAAAAACTATTTTTTTAAAATATAACCCTTTAACCGACTAAAAAGCAGAAAATAAATTTCCTTTAAATTAATTTCCGCAATTTCGATTTAAAATTAAGGGTTTTTGGCTACTTTCTTCCTAACATCATTGCAGATTTTGAAGTCGAAAAAAACCCTTAATTTTAAATTGAAATTGCGGAAATTAATTTAAAGGAAATTTATTTTCTGCTTTTTAGTCGGTTAAAGGGTTATATTTTAAAAAACTATTTTTTACTCTTTTTTATTTTCCCCTTTTTTATTTTTTTTTTTTAATGCAAACCTAAGTACAGTGAAATCCCTCATAACCGGACACTCACCGTCGCAGTGTTTTTGTCCGGTTATTGGAGATGTCCGCTTATGCTTTTTATACGGCATTACATGAAGAAACTATCCGATGGTGTTTGATATGAAGAATAAATGAATTGAATGCAATAGTAAAAAATTTCAAATTTAACTCGACACTTTTCACTCAATTTTTAATTTTTACGAAATAAAATCTTTTTTAAACTAACTAAACTGAAAAAAATAATAATTTCCATTTTTTTCTTTAATGGACACATTCTATATGACACATACGGCATTAATGTGTGCGTACATGTTAAGAGGGGAATCACCAATTTCGCTTTTATCAACAAAAATACCAATGAGATAAAAACGAAATTGGTGATGGTGGAGAACATGTACGCACACATTAATGTCGTATGTGTCATATATATATATATATATATATTAGGGCTTTCGATCCCGAAGGCTTTTCGTAATCCCGGGATTTTCGGGACTGAAAATTGCAATCCCGGGATTTTTTGGGATTTGTTACTTTACTAAGCGAAATGCATTTTAAAAAAATAAAAAATGTTTTATATATGTTTTATTGGAAAACTGATAGTTTTAGCTTAAATAAATAAACATAAACATTAATTTAAATTTATTAAAGGTACAAATTAATGAATTTTTTATTTTCAGTATCTGAGTTTCCGTTTCTTTAGGAACGACACAATTCAATTTAAAATATGCTTAAGTAAGGTTTCTGAAATTACTTTTGTATCAGTTTCCAGTTTTACTTAATTATTTTTACTAAGCAATTCATTTTTGTGCGTTCGCTTAGACTGAAAATACCAATTTTCTTCTAAAATAAATATAAATTATTTTTTTTCTTAAAGAAAAAATTTCAAGCACAAACAAAATTATTCGTAATTTTTTTTATTAAATTAAAAATTTTTAAGTTTTGAGTTTTCTAACAAACTTTTTTTTAATTTTGGGGTTGTCCAAATGTTGTCAAAAACAATTTTTCTGCTTTCACGATTTTTTTTATATTTTATGAGCGATGAAAAGTTGTATTTTTCTTCTATTAAACTTTTTTTATGGACTAATTTATTTAAAATGTAGTCCCGAAAATCCCGGGATTTAGGAAAAAATATCGCGGGATTTTCGGGACTAAAAATGGACCGGGATCGAAAGCCCTAATATATATATATATGACACATACGACATTAATGTGTTATATATATAATATATATATATATATATATACTAGCTTATACCCACAGCTTCGCTCGCAATAATTTTGGTTTTTCATGTTAACTTAGAAATGTTATATGTATTATTTAAGCAACTGAAATAAAAATAGATTTTGCAAGTCATCCCTCTGCCCATTCACCTCCCAGCGCCAAATCCAAAATTTCACCGAAATCCCTTAAATAGGACCCGAGTTACAGAGCTTCAAAAATTTTAGGGCGTGGCAGTGGGCGGATCTTAAATTTCAATAGTCATCTCTCTGCCCATTCACCTCCCAGCGCTAAATCCAAAATTTCACCGAAATCCCTTAAATAGGACCCGAGTTACAGAGCTTTAAAAATTTCAGGGCGTGGCAGTGGGCGGACTGCAAATTTTCAGAATCAACATGTTACCAATTCATTACCCAAAACCACATATAAAATTTCAGCGAAATCGGTTAAACACTGCATAAATTATAGCATTTTAGAATAATATTTGCCACGCCCACTTCGAACACCCAAATTAAATGAAATGGCATATAGCCTATGATGAGATCGATAAAATTACCTACATTTTGGTATGTGTTTCATTAAAATCGGTCAAGTATTTCTTGAGTTATAAGGGAACAAACATACATACATACAAACCTACAAACCTACAAACCTACTCACAAAGAATTTTATATAAGTAAGAGATATATGACACATACGACATTAATGTGTGCGTACATAACAGGGTTATAAAAATAGGACGATTCTACCAAAAGAAAAGTATTCAAATTCAATATTTAGAGAGAAGTTGTTGACCGTTCTTAAACAAATTGTAATATTAAGGAATTGTTTTTTTTTTGTTGAATCAGTATTTTTTTTTTGTTTTAAGAAATAAAATGTTATTAAACAACGAATCATTTTATTTGTACTAGATTCAGCGTACAATGATAAATCCATGAAATTAATGTACCCAAAAAAAATTTGTTTGTTATTAAGAAACCCAAAACAAAATTTGGCCACTTTTGGCGACTTCAAAACGTTAAAATGGCGACCAGGTATGAAAAATGTCTGGCATCTCTGCCTTCATCCATTCACCCCTTCAATTGATTTGCACGTATTTTATAGTTTGCTTCTAAATTCTTCTAATTCATGATCTGAATTTAAAACTATCGATTTCAGGCTAGTGAAATGCTTAATTATGTACTACTTAATTACATTAAAGCACACAATTTTTTCTTTTATTTTTTCAATTTTACCCAAATTTAAAAAAATTAAATTTTGGCCATTTTGTTTTCGGCCAAAAAAAAATGTCGGTCTCTACAAACCACTTTGCAATAGTAATTTTTGTTATATAATTTTAAAGAATTAAAAAAAATCTTGTACATTTCCTTTTCTGTTTCAGAATTTCTGTAAAATCTGTTAAATTTATAAAAAAAATCTGTAGTTTCTGACAGATCTCAAAAAATCTGTAACAAAAAATATATAAATCTGTAAATATGGTAACACTGGTTCTATCTGACCCAAAACGGAAAAAGCTAATAATTTTTAACTAGTCCTACTTTCTCTCACCGATTTTTTGTTAGTCCGCGAGGGAGGGCACTCGAAGGCGTACGAACTGGCCGTACCAGATATTTCGTAGATTTTCTTACGTTTCTTTTCTTAGCAATAACCGCATTATTTTTAAATGCGCCAAGCAACAGCATCAAAAAGCAGCAATTTAATTGAAAAAGGAAACATTTTAAATGATGAATAATATGAATTATGAATTTTATATGTACTTATATTTTTAAAGAATGTGTTTGCAAATATATTTACAAATGCCACAAATCAATACATAAAACAATCGAAAAAAATCTGTGCGACAGATATTTTTCGGGCATGGGTGTTTTCAAGTGGAATGGATAGACGACATACCAAAGATAGACTACGTACAAACCCTATCGCATTTCTCTGGGTTGGAATGTATTCATAAAAAAAAATTTTTTTAATTCAAAAACCTATGAAGGAATAGCACGATTCATGTGCAATTTAAAGCTTGTTTAATATCCGAAGTTATTAAAATATTGAATCTAAACTTCCTGACTTTCTGGATGTGCTTCAAATTTTGTTTAAATGAAAAATCGACAATTTTTGCATAAAGTGTCAAATCATATTCTCAGATCGAAGCTTCATGAAGTTTACTGTCAGAAAACTTATTTATTCCTTTAATACTAGCTCATTTTTTTGTTTTGTTAAATACAAACGCCTTGTTCTTAAATTAAATGTATTACTTTATAAACTTAATAATAAAATGTTAAAATACACTGAACATTACTGATATGTTTGTGGTACATTCGTCGTGACCTTGGTAGAGATATTGAAAAGATGTACGAAATATAGTTCAACCAGCGAGCAATGCAATACAAGTCATTCTTAAGGTCTTATTTGAGTGGTGGAATGGGAAACAAACAATTTTGACTTAATTTATATTTTATTTATACAAACAAAAAAAAAATTTTTTATCTGGAAAAATGTGATTTGAGTTAGTGTGGTACACACTAACTCAAGAACCTTAAAAACATTTTCTTTACTTTTTTAAGATTTTATACGACCATTTTATAATTTTCGATTTAAAAAAAAGAGCACACCACGGTATAACAAATTTTAAATTCATTGATTCTACTATGAAAATACTTTCCAATAAGCTATCAATGACGTGAATCGTGCAATTCCTTCATAAGTTTTCGAAGTTTTCAAAGCAATAGGGATCTCCCTATCTTGGCTAACCCAGAGAAATCCCGATATGGTATTGTTATTTGGTTTGTAGTCTTCCATTCACCTTGAAAACCCTCATGCCCGAGTCGAGAAGTTGAATTTTGTCGCATAGTGTAATCGGCAGGAAGTCTGATTCCGACTGAGCCTCCGGCTGGAATAGAAACTTGCCGTGTTATTTTTAGAAGCCCAGCAAATATGGTCGTCACATTTTTTTTTTAATCAAAACATACGTTTAAGATCTCATTTCATTAATATTATTTACATATTACATAATATACTCACAACTTTCATATTCTTAATGCTTGGCAGAACACGCTTGGTTTCGGCTTCTTTTTTAGTAAATATTTCGTTAATGACCGACCCAGCGACCTCCTTGGCCGCACCCATTGCAGCACTTCCGGCCGCATTTAGGAACTCTTTCCCAGCTTGCCTGAGAAAACCCTTGAGCTCATCCATTATTGATTCCCCCGTATGTACTCGATTGTATTTATATCCCTTTAAGACTCTTTAATGTTTATCTTGCTGAAGATGATCGAGTCTGTAAATATTTGAGAGAGAAAAATTATAGTATTATAGTAAACGCGGTTGTACGGTATTTAATTTTTTTCTTTTGTTCGGACACAATGTCAATTGATATTATGTCTAAATCAAACGGAAATAATTTCATTTGACATTAATACCATCGACATTATGTCATCCCGTTTTAAAGAAGACATACACATACCTACTATTAGGTATAAAAACGGGTAGATAACAAACTTTTTCATAAAGTTTAAAACAAATTTGTCAATACCAAAGCTGGGCATAGTTTATCAAGAATTTAACTTCGTTAACCCGGTAATAGTTAATCAAAAATTTAACTTCGTTAAATTCAAAAGTTAATTTCGTTGAAAAGTTTACTTCGTTAAAAGGTAAATTAAATAGTTAAATTTCCTATATGAAACAAACAAAAAATATTTTTTTTTACAAAAAAAACACATAAAAAATATTTTTTAACTATATTAAATCACAGACCCTTTTTCCAATCGGTTGCAGCAATGCAAATTTGCTTTAAAATAAATGATAGAAATTTTTATCAATAGCAAAATTTCGTCTATGAAGGCATACAAGTTTTATTAGAATATTAAAAAAAAATAATGAAATTAACGAAGAACAATTAGCACAGCCTATTCTAAACACAATGGCGTTCTCAGTTTTTCGCCATTTTGAGAAACTTGAGAAATGGAAAATGCGATGTAAACATCCTGACGATGTAAACCTCACGTAATGGCTGAGAACGCCATTCTGTTTAGAAAGTTCTATAGAATATAGAACACTTCGAAATATATCGGCCTGTGTATTTTGTGAAACAATTTTTTAATTAAGTGTCAATATCAGTTCGAAAACAGTATGAAAATTTTTTGTTTTAAAGTTAACTAATGCTAGTTAATCGAAGAAATTTAACTTAACTAAATGAAAAAGTAATGTAATGTCAAACATTTAGAATTTGACATTCATTGCAAAGAAAAGTCTGCAATTCTCTAGTAATCGTCCGCATATGTGAAAGTATATGTAGTATGTTTGAAAATAACATAATTGGCAGTCAACTAAATGAGTCGCTGATGATAAATCTGGCAAATTTTAAAATAGCTATACGACTCAAGCCATGCTTGGACTGTTTCCTTTTTTCATGTTGCTACTTTCCTATTTGCTTGTTCAAGTGATCTTTTCATTGCATACAATAAAATTATATACTAAAAACAGCCTGACACTCAAAATGCATAAAAATGAAATTTAGTAAAAACAATCCCCTTGTAACTTTTCGGATTTTTTGACACAATTAAAATAAGAGGCACCCTAGTCTACATGTATGATTCACCATTTCCAATTCCTTAAATGTCTACCTGAATAAATTTTCATAATTTTATGTTACACTATGTGGCACACCTTAAATTTTCCACATGAAAACTGCTAATTACCACGATATGCGTTACTCTTTTGACTGACAATTGTCGAAAAAGAGCCTTCTAACCATTGGTAGCACGTCGAATCCCATGATTGCCAATGCCACATTCTTATGTATGGAAAACACACCCTTCAGATGTTTGGACAAAAAAATCACCAAGCCCTAAATCTGCTAAGGAGCAAGTTATAATAACACGTACAAAAATAAAAAAATATTTGTCACTCGAGGGATATTTCAGCAGCAACTTCTCACAGAGACGACTTCGTTTCTGTAACTGACAGATTCTGTGAGTTCGGTACCGAACTCAAAATTTCTGGTGCAAAAACACCAAAAATTTTTTAAAGATTTGTTAGCCCTAACTATTATTAATTCGTACACTTGAATTTTTATACTGCTAATACAAACTTTAAAAAAATACTTTTTTTGGTTTGCAAGAAGTGGTATTTATTTACAAATTTAGTTTGACTAAAATTACTTTTTTAGGTGGTCCTTAGTAATGGAAGTGCGTTTGTTATTTAGAACGATTTACAATGCAAAGAATACCTTCTCCACTGATACTTGAGTAGTCGGCACCCTTAAGAATACGAAGTATTATGCCCCAAACCCCCTGGGATATTTTCATTAAAATGCAATTGTATTTAAAAAAAAATCCAAAGACGCACGTGGTGGCTACTGAAATCTTACCTATCATGAATCTTAAAAAAATTTCCAAGGACGCACTCGGTGGGAACTGTCCCAAATGGCATGAATCACTCAAAAAATTACCATGGTCGCACTTAGGAGCTGGCCTAATCCCACCTGGCAAGATTCACCCATGAAAGTCCAAAGACTCTGCTAACGCCTATTCACCTAGTTTTATTGCAATACATGAACATTTCATTCCTGTAAAACAAGGAAATTTTGTAAAAAAAAAAGCAAAATATTAAAAAATTATGGAAGACTTTAAAAAAAAAAGTAAAATGCACCGCACACTTTTGAAAAAAAAACAGCTCTCTAGGTCATATACACGATTTACTAGAATTAAAAGATTTTTTTTGTCTTTTAACTTTTTTAAATAACTTTTAAAAATTTAAGTCAAAAATAACTCTTATGTTTACTGCCGCTGCCGTATTGTGAATACTTCTATACAAAATAGTGTATTCTAAAATTTCGAAACAGCTACTGCTTCTGTCGACGCGATATTGTATTTCGGGCTTTATTATAACTTTGAAAAATAAAAGTTTAAAATAACTTTAAACTACCTGTTTTTCATTATGTGGCATCATAAACTGACAACGACTGACGCATATTCAGCACTTTGCTGAATTTGGTGGCAAGTGACATAAGCAAATAAATATGCCAGCATGTTGGCAATTATCGACGTTTATGACAAACGGTGACGTTACCGTATATTCATATTCGTTAAATTGACAACGAAATGCCAACATGTTTTCACTTAAATGGCAACATAAGGCATTGTTTATGGCCAGGGAAGACAGAAATGCACGAAAAAGTCGAAAATGTGTATGCAAATATGCAAAACGGCAAAATATGCCCTCAAATATGCACAATAAAATTTTTGAAAAAGTCGAAATTAATTTTTTTTTGAATTTTATTTATCATAAAAACACAGCAATATCTTTTTTATATGGTCTTTTTAAAATAAATTAATAATTTAAATCAGTCTATATAAATTTTAAATCTCTTATTTCCAGCCTATATTGAAGATATCAGAAAATAGGTACATAGTATGTAGTTAATTAAACGCAATTGCAATGACCAATCAAATGATATTTGATATTTAAAAATTTTAATTTTCGATGGTTTTTAGTTAAAAGGGTATTATAGGATGAGAACGATCGCATATCCTTTAAGCACTGTTCATATCCTTTAAGCATATCGCTTCCAAAAACGTTTTGCAAATGTCCATGTAGTACGAATTGTGCGGCGCTATAGAATAATAGTTCAGTAAAGACTGGCTCTTCTCATGCTCTTCACGTTTTTTTGTGATGCTTCTGTATTAAAATATTGTTTTACTTTTAACATTCTTGTCCCATTTTTTACACAATGGGCAAATTTACAAAAAAAAATAGAATTGTCGGTACGTATTAAAAAATGGCAAAATATGCAAAGATATGCGCTAAAGTATAAAATATGCAAATATAAAAAAAATTCTCAAAATATGCAAATGCATATGCAATATGATGGCAAACAATTTTTTTCATAAAATAATTTGTGAGATTTTATATTTATTTTTAGATAATTTTTTTTGTAATTTTTTAAAGTCAATTTTTTTGCTTTTTTTTTAGGTCATTTAAATTCGAGCTCTGATGTTAAGATTAAAAAAAAAAACGAAAACTGTTTTTGAGATCAGGACACTTGATTAAAAAATGCATCAAACCCAAAAGGGGAAATTCACCTTCTAATTTCGCAGGTCTGTGTAATTATAATTACACAGAATCACTTCAATAATTATTGAAGTGATTCTTGTAAGCTCGGAAGGGACTGGTTAACGCAGTTTCGGAAATTACATGTACTGTGTATAACCTTTTATCTATGAGATAATGGTCGTATAGTAATTTTTTACGTTTTAATTGTGTCATATTACGCAAAAATTTCAAATATAGGACACTAGCCCAACCCAAATGCGTGTGAGTAATTTAAAAATTGGGTTTTCCTTTTGAATGTGCTATCGGGTAAAAAAGGGTTGTCCAAAAGTTTTTTCAAATCCGATAACTCGAAACCTCACCAACTTTCAACTTAAAAAGACAAAATCAGAAAAGAGCCCAGTACACAAAAAAATTGTTTTAAAAGGAAAAAAATAAAGAAGCAACATTTTTATTCCTCCGCTGGCTCTTTCTTACTGCTTTGAAATTCAAAAATAATATTTTTTAAAAAATACGCTTTATAAAGAAAAGAACCAAAAATATTGGTTTACATCGGTCGCTGGTCGCTTACCAGAAAGTGAATTATTTCCGATTCAATAGTAAATGTTCAGGGAGCGCAACAATAGAAAATCCTATTGTTTACCGGGTTATAGTGTGATTAGCAAAACTGGGCATAGTTAACCGAGAATTGAACTTCGTTAACCCGTTAATAGTTAATTAAAAATTTTGATTCGTTAAATTAAAAAGTTAATTTCGTTAAAAAGTTAACTCCGATAAAAAAATTTTACGAAATACACATAAAAAACATTTAACCTATATTCAATTGAATGCCTGCACTTACAGACCCTTTTTCCGATCAGTTTCAGCCTTCTAAATGCAATATGCTTTAAAATAAATAATAAAAATTTGTATCAAAAGCGAAATTTCGTATATGAAACCATTTATTTAGGCATATAAATTTTATTAGACTATTAAATAATAATAATGAAACGAATGAAGTTTGGTTAAGAACAAATATCACAGGCCATTCTAAATACAATGGCGTTCTCAATTTTTCGCCATTTTGAGAAATTTGAGAAATGGAAAATACGATGTAAACATCCTGACGATGTAAGCCTCACCTGATGGCTAGGGTTGCCACATGCAAAATGGGCTTCCTCTGGATTTTGAAAGAAAATATCTGGATTTTTCTGGATATTTAGAAAAAAAAAAGGATAGCAATTCATAACATAAAATTACTTACATAAAAAAAAACTTATTACAAAACAAGTTTTAAAAGGCGCGTTGAGCCTTACTACTTCATTAAAAAAAACGGCTGAACTCCATAGATATTTAGTACTGGAACGAGCTGCTTACAATAATTTATTCTGATTTAATGAGATCAATTGTCATGGATAAAGATCGTTTAATAGGCTAAAGACTTTTTCGCAATAGGCGCTACTTATTGGTATTGATAAAATGAAACACATTACTTGTTTTAAGTTCTTCATTTCCTCGTTATTAAATTTTGAAAAAAAGTTGACCAAATTTGATATTTTTTTGATATGCAAACATTCTGACGATGTTAAACCTCACGTGATGGCTGAGAACGGCATTGTGTTTAGAATGGTCCATTCATACATAAAAATAGAATATAGAAGTAGTCAACACTTTAAAATATATCGGCAAGTGTATTTAAATGTTTTGTGAAATAATTTTTAAATTAAATGTCAATATCAGTTCGAAAATAGTATGAATTCTTAATTTTTATTGAATGTAAAGTAAAAAAAAAATTGTTTGTTTTAAAGTGAACTAGTGCTAGTTAATTGAAGAAATTTAACTTAACTAAATGAAAAGGTAAATGGTTTTCGAAATGAACTGAAACGATAAAAGTTAACCAAAAATTTAACTTCGTTAATCAACTAATTAACTAGTTAATGCCCAAGCTTTGGTGATTAGTACTATTACTACTAGTATTGTTAAAATAATACTTCTTTCGCAAATATTTTTAAGATCGTTACTTTAAGAATCGTTTAGCAGCAACAACTACAGATAAAGCTTGCAGGGAATACCAGTTTTAGAAAGCTCGTGTCTCGTATGTATGTATGTATGTAATAAAAATATGGAATTGAAATTAATTTTATGCTTTCATCTATTCATATCACGTATAACTGTGTATGTATTTTATTATGTGCTATCATTATTCACCCAATGACAATTTAAATTGTTATAATTAATTGCAATCTATCTACATTTTTTACACACATATAACTATACCAATGTTTTTACAGTTTAGCTCACATTTCAAGAAATACTTTTGGTATGACAAACCGACATAAGAACGGAAAATCGGATATCGATGTAATTCATTTCAGTAATTCCTGTTTTTGCGCAGTATTAAAACCGTCCAAATGCCGAATCACTTGCTTTTTTTTTAATTAAATGACATCATAAAACTATGCTATTTAGAATATTGAAAAACTCCCCTTCAGTAAGAAACTTTTACATTGGGCCCATTTTTGGATATTTAAATTTTCTTCATATTGGGCATATATGTACTTGTATATGTATGTATTTTTGTTTAACAACACTTTAGTTCCCAGCAGATTTTAATTCGGAACATATTGAAATGTTTTTAAAAATAGCAAGCAGGTTCATGACATCATCCAATTTCTTGAGTTCAGAAATCCGCTCATTGAAAATATCTTTCGTATCACAAATTTAAGTTTAAAGAATTTATCCCATTATAAATTCTTGAAGGTTTTGTTGAAAAATAATACATATAGAAAAACCGCTCTAGTACTTTGTAAATTGAACGCCAAACAGTCATCCACAACAAAATACACACACGTACGCACTTGAATGGAAGCTTTTCACTACTAAACGCAGAACAATACAGAAACTACACTTTTTCCCAATTTGATCCACGATTTCTAGTTATGTAAATTGTGTTGAGAGTTTAGCTATAATGATTGGCTCAAAGAACAATTGGGACACCGGCGAAGTTCGTGATGTGAATCATCCGCCGTCGGAAACTGCAGAGGGATCTCATTCAAAATAAGTTGTGGTGAAGCAGACAGCTAAACTCCAAAAAGCAACTAATGTTGTTAAAAATTTCATTATCATCAGTTTTTCACAAAAAAAGTAGAAAAGTCGAAATTACTCGAGGTTTGTTGTTTATTGGTTTCATTACAAAGTAGTGATGGGCTAAAAAGTACTCATCGAATACTTTCGTTCTTTGGGAAACCATAAAAGCGTAAAGTTGTTTGTCCTTTAACGCTGATGTTGTTGCAGCTGAACACGAAGCACCTCATTTTCCAATTTGTTTATATATTTATTTAATTTACTTGCAAATTAATTACCGAGCTGCAGAATATTGTTACCACTTAGATAAAACAGTTTTCCGGTAACAATAATATAAAAAAAATGTTTAATTAAAAAAAACAGCTTCAACATAAAAAGTTGTTTCATTTATTAGCAATTCAAATTCATAAGTCAATAATTTTGATTTCTTTGCCTAATTTTAACAATTTTGAATCGTATTTCTACTAAAGTCTAATTAATACAGTAGGAATCACATTAATCTGGTAGCACTGTCTCAAAACCAATTAAGCTAAATTTGTGGCAACGCTTGCATTGTTCTGTCAAAGTGACAAAAAGTATCTGCTGACGTCATGCTAGATAGCGGTAAAAGGCCTCATGACGTTATCTAGTATTCCATGTATCTTGGTAAATAGAGCTTTCAACTAAATTACATGCTGGCGCCAGAATTTGTTCAATACAAATGCTTCAAGTAATCAGTATCGAATAAAAAGTATCGTGTACTGAGAAAAAAGTATCATATACTATTGGGTACCCAAAAGTATTGACTCAGCCCATCACTATTACAAAGTAATCAGCTGATTTCTTTTGATGTTGCCAGGCAGAGCATAAAAATTTACTTAATTTTTCCATAATTCGCCGCAGTGTGGCCAAATTGAGGGCAATTTCCCATTTTAAAGGTGCATTTAGACCGTACGAACTCGCGAACAAAATGCCGTTCATTCGGCCGGTGTAAATGTCCGGTTCGCGAATTTATGTTCGTCGCCGAATTCTCGCTCAAAATGTCGGGCGGTTACACTTAAAACCGACCAATTCTCTAGTTTCCGATGCAGCCAGTAAAAACGGTTGTCCGAACACAAATTTTGTTGGCGATTGGAGTTCGCAACAAAAGTCCAATCGCTCTTGTGGTCTAAATGCACCTTGAGGAATTTTTCGGTTGGAGTTTGCGTAAAGGTACATTTAGACTGCACGACCAAATGCCGTTCATTCGGTCGGAGTAAACGGTTCGGCTTGGGATCTTTTGTTCGCCATCTCGGCTCGCTCAAAATGCTCTGGCTTCCGATAAGTGATGCCAGGGACTTTGCTCGAAATTTCCCACAAAAACAAAATAAAAACCCTTTTTTCCCTCAACGGACAACAAAAAATACCCACGAAAATTCCGCCACAAAATAACATGAAAATCGACATATATATATATATGTCAATATAAATATATACATATATATATTCTTTCGAAAGAAGTTGTTTTGTGAAAAGGAATTTGGAGTAAATTGAATTTTGTTTAATGGAGAGAGGTTGTTTTGTCAAATAGATGTATCGTTTTTTTTGCATTGAATTCTTGAAACTTTTTAGTCTGTTCGATAGAAGCAGTTTTATCAATTGCAATTTTGAAAAAAAAACTACAAAGAGGTTGATTTTTGACGATATATCTTCTAAACTGAAAGTCGTAAAAATATGACGATAATACCAAAAGAAGCGTATTCAAATTCTATACTTATGATTAAAATCCTGGAAAATTGTCATAGCTCGAGAGAAGTTGTTTTGTCAAATGTCCACAGATATGTTGTGTGTCGTTTTACAATTTGACTAATATCCTTTAAGACAACCAAGATTGAAAATAAAATGGCGGTTTTTCTGCATTTAAATTGCAATTAACACTGTAAAATAGGCCCTAACAGTATTAAAAATTGGGCAAACCCAAAGCATATTTATCAAAGTAGGAGTCATTTTGACACCAGACCTTATAATACCACGGCTAAGAGCTATATTTAAAGGATGTCAGAAGTACAACTACGTGCCTGTAGCCTTGAGAGTAGCGGGGTTTGTCTTTCAACAACGTATCGACGGAAGCTATACTAAAGTGTCTAAACAATACAGGAATCGACAATGCACCTATCTGTGGACAAAAAGCCTATTGAGCTGCAGGCAGATTAAAGCAGAATGGAACGGGGTTGTAGTGACAAAGGAAACGGGCAGAGGAACACCGCAAGGAGGCATTCCATCTCCACTGCTTTGGATACTGGTAGTCAACAAAATTCTCACATAATTCGATGGTAAGGCCCCGAGATTAATAGCCTATGCTGATGACATTGCTGTAATTATAACGGGGAGATGCCCATCAACTTTAAGTGCACTCATGACGGACACTCTCGACACTATACTCAAGTGGGCGATAGAAGCAGGTCTGAGTGTAAATGCGGAGAAAACGGACATGATACTATTCACTAGAAAGTATAAGGTCCCGGAATGGGCACCACCCATCTTAAATGGTACCAACCTAATACTCAAATCACATACCAAATATCTAGGAGTAGTTGTGGACAACAAGCTGCACTGGAAGCTCAATGTTGAAGAGAGGGTGAAGAAGGCCACTAACGCTTTATATGCATGTAAAAGGATGCTTGGAAACACATGGGGCATATCCCATTCACTAATGCTATGGTGCTACACAGCCATAGTTAGGCCCATACTAATGTATGGTATCCTGGTATGGTGGACCGTCATCAAAAAGAAAACATACGTCAAGCCCATGGAAAAAGTTCAGAGACTCGCAGCGCTATGTACGACGGGGGCAATTAGAACCACTCCTAAGGCAGCTCTTGAAGCTATCCTCAACCTACCTCCGATTGACCTCTATGCAGAGAATCGGGCGGCAAAATCCGCATTAAGACTACGAGTAACAGGACAACTTACTTGCAGATCACAGTTCTATAGGTCGCTTCAGACCAGGGATGATATTTGGGTTGTTCCATTTTGTACAAAAAGGCAAACAAAATAGTACCAAATCTGTCGAAAAAGTACCAACACTTCAATGTCCAAAAAAATTGTTTGTAATATCGATACCTTAAAGCACAACCATACTATGTCCATTTCCATGAAAATCGAGTTTTTGGCATTTTTGGATTCCTGAGAAGAAGCTGCATCAGATAGGCGATAGTGGTTTGTGGGAATCGTGATGAAAGTAATTGAAAATAAGAAAATGAAAACCCATTTCCATACAAAGCATACCAATTCGAAAACTTGTTTTTCATTTACTAGAGTTTTGAAAAAATTTATGGTTGTGCTTTAAGGTATGAACAGAAAAGTTATTAATATTCAAAAACGTAAACAAGTTTAATATATATAAGCATACTTTAATTCATAAAGCTTTTAATAAATAAGTTTTAATAATAAAAACTAAAATTACACTAAATGAAGTTACTTTTAACGTTACATAAATGATACCAAAGCTGGGCATTAACTAGTGAATTCGTTAATAGTTAATTAACGAAGTTAAATTTTTGGTTAACTTTTAACGTTTCAGTTAATTTCGAAAACCATTAACTTTTCCATTTAGTTAAGTTAAATTTCCGCCCATACCGCCCATACAAGTCAATATTTGAAAATGCTGTAATAGCGCTCCCACGCAATGTTTTCCAACGAAATTTGGCAAATGGCTTCATGGTTTCAACTCTAAGCTAAATGCAATATATCGGCGTAATTGGACAAAGAGGCGTGGCACCGCCCATACAAGTCAATATTTGAAAATGCTGTAATAGCGCTCCCACACAATGTTTTCCAACGAAATTTGGTAAATGGCTTCATGGTTTCAACTCTAAGCTAATTGGAATAATTGGACAAAGGGGCGTGGCACCGCCCATACAATTCAATACTTCAAAGTGCCATTATTGGGCTCCCATTGAATATTCTTCATCGGGAAATGGTTCTATGCCTTCAATGCAACATATTGGAATTGGACAGCGGGGCGTGGCACTTCCCATACAATTCATGAACAACGGGAAATGATTTTATGCTTTCAATTCTAAGTTCAATGTTACATATGGTTGGAATTGGACAGCGGGGCGTGGCACTTTTCATACAATTCAATATATCAAAATGCTACACTTGGGCTCCCAATAAAAATATGTGACAAATGTTTTCATTTATTTATGACCTTAAAGTCAAAAAGAACTTTTTTAGGGCCAGCAAAGCGGACCGGACCATAAATAAATTAAATTTATCTGGCAATTAATTTTTAAATTATTTAGATAACAAATTTGGAAATGTTTTGTATTAATACTAGTTGAATACCCCGGCGTTGCTCGGAATTATACTTAAAGTAGTGAAAGTACCCTGCCGTTAACCTTTCCGTGAACCCCCAGAACACCAGAGCATAACATAAAAAATTGCAGAACTCTAGGTTCAGCGGTTAGCGCTGGGCGGTGATGAGTCAGTCTATCACCAATCATTCAATCGGGACAAACACTTTTATATTTGTTATTGTGTGACACCTTATTTAAAGTTCTCATTTGTACAAAAATTTTTTTTTAATCAAAATTTTCTTGTTTCGTTTAGTTTTTTTATACCCTGCACACTAGTGTCCAAGTGTCCAGCATCACCTCCTGAGTCCATTAGTCCATGTCCGTCTGTCTGTCATTCCGCACATAACTGTCGTAGCTTTTGAGCTATCGACCCCAAATTTTGGGATTCCTCTTATTTTGGCGAATGATTGCACGGTATTGAAAATGGGCAACATCGGATAAGAGCTACGTCTACCTCCCATACAAAATGGCCGCCAATTTTATATTATTTTCGTTTATCTTGAGAAATACTTAACCGATCGCCTCCAAATTTTAGCACTCCTGTTATTTTGGCGAATGATTGGACGGTACTGAAAATGGGCAACATCGATAAATTATCAAAAAATTATCGATAAAAAATCGATAAATTATCGAAAAGTTATCGATAAAATTACTAACATATGGTCTCAGAATGTATCGTACTCGTATGTGCAGGGTATTATAGCTTCGGTCAGACCGAAGATAATTCTCTTACTAGTTTTAGTCTAATGTTTTGGAATAAAAAGCATAATACCATGTGTGTTGGAAAGTATCCCAGATATATTTTGAAGTAATACTTAAATTGTATGAGTGGTACCCCGCTTCTTTGACCAATCAAGTTCAAAGTAGTACATAAACCTTCCCGAGCTCACAAATAAACGTATGGTGTTTGTAAGGTTCTGATACGTTCAGTGGTTTAGCCGTGATGTTCACACATACATACGCACCAACGTTTTTATATATAAAGAAGATGTAGAATTAGATTTAGATAAAAAAACTGCAAACTTAAAGTTGGAATTATTGCGTTTTGTTTTGTACCTCCTCAATTAATGTCTACTGTAAAATTTTGATAAGCACGTGTGAGTAATTTACGCTAGGGTTGCCACACGGTCTGGATTCGTCTGGTTTGTCCAGATTTTTTGTCATGTGTCCAGAGTCCAGTTTTTCAATAATTTGTCCAGACAAAATTTTCTCTGATATTTCCCAGTAAAAAAAACTAAAATAAGTCAGAAAACCTAATAGCGTTTTCGTTTTTATTATAAAGATAGAATTTTCTGTCAAATAGTTTTATTTTTTTCAATTACTCCTTATGAGTTTTTAGCCATTTAAATAACTTAGGTTCCTTACCTTACGTAGAATGATGGCTGATTTCATAAAATCTGAAATATTTCTGCTGCCAAAGACAATACGCTCTTAAGTAATTAAGCATGAATTGAATACAGTCTTATTCACGTCATTCTAAACAGTTTTCGAAGAGTCTTCTGAAATATTTATGAAACCACACCATACAATCTTTTTTTTAAAAGTAGACCATTTGACATTTTGTTCGACTTAAGTGCTTATTGCTTTCGACCACAAAGTTGTCAGACTAAACTATAAAACTGTAAAGAGTTCTACACACTTTTAAAAACAGTAAATTGTTACAAACAGCCCTTTGCTGAAAAAAAAATTTACAAGTCTTTTCTGGCGAGTGACAAAAGTTAAAATGTTTGTTGCATGCCAATGAGAAGGTAATAAAGGCGGTTACAAACTTCTTACCGCGCCAGAATAGACCTGTAAAGGTGTTTTTTATGTATGTAATTTAATTGTTTTTTTTTAATGTGATGTATATCCTTGCAAATTGCTATCCAATTCGTACTTTACTATGCCATTCAAATAAAAAAAATTTCCGATTTTTTCTTTGAATGTCCAGTTGAAAACGGAAAAGTCCAGACATATTTTTTCAAAATCCAGACGAAGATCATTTTAAATTTATTTTTTGTATGTCCTCATGCCATCATTATCAACACAATCGTCCAGTTCAGGTGGTAAAATTTGTGCCCGTTGTCTTTTATGTACAGATACAAACAAGACAATTAAAGGCACAAAAGGTGTATGAAACATCATAAGCGTCTACATCCTAACGAGCATAAAAAATATTTTGACAACAAAGCATAAAAGTTTCCTCACGGATCCAAGAACAGCAATAAGCTTACCGAATTCGGAAACGAATTATTAAAATTTGTTGTTGATGCAGCCTTGCCATTAAGTGTTCTTGAAAACAAATATTGTAATTTATTATCGCGGTAGTGTTTTCCACCGAATAATTTTTCACGTTGTTGTTTGTTTGAGTGGGTGTTATTAATTAACAAATATAAACAGTATTTAACTTACTTCTGAAACATGGAATTGAATCAATTTCTGCTGTTGTCAGAAGATTTGTGCAGTACGCGAATCATTAATGTCTGGTGTGAAATGCAACGTCAGCACATTCACACAGAATTTTTGTAGACAATGATACAGTTATGAGTTTCATATTCGCATACTACACTGAAACAAATGTTGGTGAACATATAACTTAATATAATGTACATATGTATATTATTCATACTCCGCGCGTTGAGCTATGCGAGCTCAATAAACTATTTGTTTTCAATGTAGAAGGTGAAATCATCAGGTGATTCATGGATTCTGGGCATTGGTACTGGAGCTCTCGTTTTTCTGGACTTTATTTTGGCAATGATTAAAGCTGCTGCAACAAAGACGACAATCAAAAGGCCAGTATATCCAATCGTATATTGGTGAACATCATGCGAACTTAGATGTTTAGGCTCGGTTTTCAGTACTTGGATATTTCGGATTTGTTACTGAATTTTAGGTATTTCGTTGACTGGAACTTTATGAATTTCAGGCTGAAGGTGGTGCTGGGAATCTTTGGTATTGGAATCATTCGAAACTTAGATGTTATAGATATTACTTAACTCAACTCCAATCGTACCAAAATACGGAAGCATAAGTTCAGGTGATAGATTATTCTTTATTGTACGCAAAGCATTTCTCAGTTGAGTTGGTGTAAGTAACAGTGGGTTTATTGTACCATTTAGCTTACCACATAAGAGACGTAAATTTGTAACTCCATTTTCGAATCCTTCCAGTTCTCTCAAATAATTGTGTAGGTCATAGTACACGACCAGATGCCACTCATTATTGACCAAGTTAGTCAGGCCCAGACTCTCGAAGTAAATGCCTGGGTATGACTCAAAGTTGGTTATCTCCACTACCGGTGGTGTGTCGGCCTTAGCATTCAGTGGAATAATTAACAGTGCCGAATTAATTTAAGTTTTCTTGGATACCTGTGTGTTTTCAGATTTCTGCAGCACAAGTTCTTTTCTGGAATTTGCTTTGTCGTTGATATATTTAATTTCTTGAGTCGATAATTGATCATCTTCTATTGGCAACGGACCAAATTTATGAATCGGGCATTTAACAGTGCCGTACATGGTTTTTACATCGACGACTCTAATAAGGCCATCATGTCCCTTGTATATTTTCTTAATTCGTCCCAGTCTCCATCGAGTTGGAGGTAGATTACCTTCCTTGATGAAGACCATTAGTCCGGGGGCCGCATTTTGACACTTATTTCGCCATTTGTACCGGTGTTGGAGATTTGATATGTATTCACATTGCCATCGACTCCAGATGTAGGTGACTAGTTTCTTGTCACGTTATTTATGTTTTTTACTTCAGCCGCAGGGTCGATAATGGTTGTTAGTGGCTCTCCTATCAGGAAATGGGCTGGCGTGAATGCTCAAAAATCATTAGCATCCGACGACACTGGTGTGAGCGGTCTTCGTTGGCGATTGTCGATGATTAAACATCTCATACAACTCTTGCAACTATTGCATCCGCCCACGAAATTGGTCGCGTTATCTGAAAATATTGTGTTGCATCGTCCTCTTCGACTCCAAAATCTTCGCAGAGCACCGATAAAACAATCAGCAGATAGGTCTGAGACAATCTCCAAATGGACAGCTTTTGTAGCAAAGCATCAGAAAACTGCAATGTACGATTTTTGTCGTTTTCCTCTTATTTTGAACAGTGTCCATATCGGACCTGCAAAATCAACTCCGGTGTTAAGAAAAGGTCGACTAGGTTGTATTCTTGCAGCTGGCAGATTTCTCATTAAGTGAACCATTGATGATGGCTTTGCTCTAAAGCATTGCATACACTTCCGAACAATCTTGTTAGCAATACGCTTGCCATTGATCGGCCAAAACCATTGTTGCGTTATTGCAAGTAATGTCTGTGGTCCTGTGTGGTGATGCTGGGTGTGAAGTTCTTCCATTATCATTTGAGTAAATACATGATCGTTCGGTAAAAAATGTGGATGTTTGCCGTCGAACGATACCCACTGAAGTTAGGGCGGTTGTCGAACCGGTCACGGCAGGACCCACCGCGGCGCCGGGTATCTCCTACGCCAAAGTGGTCATGTCTGAGCGGGTTGCCATACTGCCGAATTACTATCCTCAAGTGGGGTTGGCTCCAAAAAAGCTAACTGCGCTTGAGGATGCCATTGTCGCCGAGATGGCCCTGGGATACGAGTTCAAACTCAAGTTCCAGGGCATCTACTTCAGACCCGGTATGATGCTGCTGGACTGCGAGACTCCGCAAATCGCGGAGTGGATCAGGAAGGTAGTGTCTAAGCTGGGTACGTGGAAGGGGGTAGAACTGACGGTCCGGTCTGGGGGAGAAATACCGAAAGAGCGGATCGCACGGTGTTTCTACCAAGGAGTGCGGGAGTGCGATGGCGCTCATCGATGCTCAAAATGAGGGCCTTCATACAAATGTATGGAAGACGCTCAGCTGTCGGGAGGATGGTGGTGGCCAGCTCCTGAGGGTGAGTCACTTGTGGTGGTTGACGCTGGAGCGCCCCCTGCCCCTCCGATGGAGGAAGGGTCGGATTCCGGTGAGGAGGGCAGTGAATCTAATATCACTGTCCTCGGCGTCTTGGATCTGACAGAGGAAGAGGTTGCGGCTATCCGGGGCGTCGGCTCCGGAGTCGTCATGATGGACGACACCAGCGGGGGGGTCAGTGCCAGGTTCGCCCAGGTGAATATCCACCACGCTACAGCAGCTTCGGCTGTAATCGCGAGGATGTTTGCCAAACAACATCTTGTGGCGGCACTGATCCAGGAACCCTGGATCTATTTCGGATAGGTATGAGGACTGACGGGATGTGCTCAGAGAAAGAGTATGGGTGGACAGATCGAACTATTGGTTCGATCTACCTAGGCTACGGCAGGCCAAATCACTCCTTGGTAAATATAACAAAAGGAGGTTTGAAGCTTGTATCGGGCTGAGTAAGAACCGGCTTCGAATTCTAACGGGGTTTCTCACTGGTCACTGCAGACTGAGGGGGCATCTCACGAAGTTGGGCATTCTAAACGACGACTCTTGCAGATTCTGCAATGAGGAAGAAGAAAGTCCGGGTCATTTATTGGGGTCCTGTGGAGCAATCATCCACACAAGGAGGCGTGTACTGGGAAAGTACCTGGTGCCAGAGCATGATTGGCCGAATCTGGATCCCCTGCTGATCTTGAAATTCCTAACGGATTTAGGGTTGGTGGAGGTCCTCAAATAACACATCCACGTACAAAGAAGGCAGCTGAGAACTGATAGATACTGTGTTCGCTTTGTTTTGTGTGGAGAAAATTACACAAGTTTTTGTGTTTTTGAAAAGTCTACATATTTTATCAGCATTTTTGTGGAAGTTAAATATTTTTGATTGCATATTTTATATAATTAAACTATTTCTCCTTTTTTGAATTCAATGAGCAGAAAGGCCACTAAATTTGAAATTTTGATAGGATAATTCAACAAATAATTTACAGTGTAGGCAATATGTTTAATTATACCAAATTAAAGAACGGCACCAAGCAACGAAGACACAGGTAGTTGCGGTCGGTGTTAACAGAAATGGTACCAATAGTTGGTGATTTTGGAAATAACCGCAATATAGTTTTTTATGGTCTTTTTCTTTGAAGTGACAAAGAAAAGTGTAATTTTCACATCTGGTAGCAGTTGGTCTATTTGGGTGGAAATCCACATACACAGCGGAAGTGTACAAATTCAAATGTACACAACTAAATAGGATAAATAGATAATTAGGGCGTTGCTTGGGCGGACCGTTAATTATACACACAATGGGACCGCAATCGCATCGTGTAACTAGGTAGTTTTAAGATATTCGTATGTATTTGTAGGTAGTTTATAAGATATTATTTGTAATTTCTAAGTAGATTTTAAACTATAAATAAAGAGTACATACCTACATATTTTGGCGCTACAACCCTCGAGGGATTTTGGTCGAGCTTCTTAATGCAATTATCATGGGCAAGTGTATATGATAACTGTGGACCTACAGTTTATTGCCGGTTCCGAACGGCGGGACTCATAAAGAAGAAGCTTTTTCATGGCAAGTTACTCTCGCAAGATTGCCAGAACTTGGCGAGAGAGTGGCGGTTTACACAGAAAAACAAATTTCTGCCTTGCCCCAGGTGGGAGTCGAACCCGATACCTTCCGATCGTGAAGCAGAGATCTTAACCACTGCACCACGGCCGCAACTAAATAAAGAGTTCACTGAACAAATCAGTTATCCCATAAATCCTCAGCTGCTCGTGTACTTATTTCGCTCCGCGTTTAACAATAACTATAGCTTGTTGAAAAGAAGAGGAACAGACGCTTCAATCGGTTTGTATGATGGAAAATACAGAAGTTATTACTGTAAACATCGCGCAGACACCATTTTGTGACATTTTTTTCAACGGTTTTTTTCGATTTAAAAATACATTTATACCTTTGCATGAAAATACAAAATTATTGCGAGCGAAGCTGTGGGTAAAGGCTAGTAAATAAAAAGTATTATGAAAAGAATGCAAGAAAAAGAAAACTAATAATTGATTCCATTTCAGAGTTGTGTTGTAAAATATACAATTAGAAATAATTTAATTTCATACACAAACGCAAGACCTTGAATGCGAAATACATACAATAATATTTCTACAATGTTTTTTTTGCTTAATAACGTCATTTGAAATATAAGTCTCACTGAGGAAACATAATAGTATAAAATGAACATCAATTTATTAGGGCCTGCGGGAAATTAATTTTTTTATTAATGACGTGTTACTGTTATTTATTTATTTGTAGCAGTTTTTTCTTTTGGAAAATTTTCTACAAAATACTTCTTAATCATTTCTTTTCTTTCCGAGCCATAGTTATTCCTATTCCTATGCAATTTTGTAAATTCTCTTCTGATTTTCTCATACAAAAAGTTTACAAAATCAAAATTATAAGAAGAATTATTGTTCGGAAATAAAAAATGATTAAAAAGTATTGTGTAGAAAATTTTCCAAATGAAAAACTGCATCATTTAAAAAAAACTAGAGAGTGAACTAACTCGGCTATGCCGAAGTCTCAAGACCCCGTTTTGAAACATTTATATGTGATTTTGGACATGGCTAAGAATAAATATAAGGACACGCCTCCTTATGGGCGATACAAATGTTGTGTCAAAGTTAATATACCCTGCCACAGTACACACAGAAAAAAACCCATCTTAGAAATAATTATTTCTACGTTAAAGCAACATCATTAGTAATTAAAATTACGGTAAAATTGACAATCTCAAATTGAAATTGCACCACTTCAAAATAAAAATGTACTCGACCTCAAATTGAGATGGGAATTTTTGAAGTAAGTAGCAACAACTTCAAAATAAGTTCCCTCCATTTTGAAATGAAATTTTCCAGTACAAAGTGAGGTTGTTCATTTTGTTTGGAGTATAAATCAGAGAAACATGAATTAGTTTCTAAAAAAAAAACAATTATTTATATTTTTTACACTGTCTTTATAGATGGTAATACCAAGAGTGATTTTAAACTAATTTTCAACTTAACTTAACACCTACGAAAGTTGTTTTGCTTAACGCCTACGTTTGCTATTGTCATCGATTCTTTTATTGCAATAGCCAAAATTTCTAGAGCAGCGTCTGCACTTGTGCAATTGATTCAAAAGAATTGATGAAACGGCAAATAAAGTTTAGAGCGTTGACCGCGTTAACTCTTCCCCTCAAGCGTTTAATTAAAAAAAAGGTATGTCATTGAACTTTGGGTAGGTGGTCACTAGGAATTTTAAAGAACTTTGCCAATCCCGGAATTTTCGGGATTAAAAAATGCAATCCCGGGATCCCGGGATTAGTCCTGAGATTTGGATTTTTTTCAATTCAACCAAAAACTATAATATTTTTGAAATTGTGCAAATAATTAACAATATTTAAGGTTTTTATTGGATATTTTTGAAATTGAATTTTTCACACCTCTGATTCGGAATATTAGAGCAAAGTTTGAATAACTTTAAAACATGTAAAATAAAATACTGATTGGAATCGATTTGGTCTTTGGAATCTTGGGTTTCCGGTCAGAATAAAATTATTTTAAAAATTTGTCGTTTGTCCACATTTCTCGACCAACTCTTGAATGGAATATTTTGTCATACATTTTAATATACGGAACTGGAACTTGTATTTCATGTCCCGAACGAAGTTCGATGTATTTTTTGATCCCATTACAATTTTTTGATTTCCATTAAAACAAATGGACTTGAGCGCTTTATAGTCAACTAATTTGCAAACACTAAATTTGTTGATGTAATGAAAGTGGTCTTTAATTTCTTCCATGCATTGATGCTATCTGCAATGCGTATTGTATATTTTTATATAACTCATATAGTTTATGTACTTGTATATCAACCAACCTTTAGCTCATTTTATTTAAATTTTTTCATTAAAACCAAATGAATAATTTTTCCAAACCAATGAAATCAAATAAAACACACGTAATCTGACATAATTTTTGTATACTACACACTTAAAAAAATACTAAATTTTTAACACCGTCGGGCGTATATATTAATTATTTTTACACCGAATCGGGGGATAATTTACACCTCCTGGTTAGTGTTCAAATATTTACACCTTTTTTCGGTGTGAAATGAATAGTTTTTAAAAAAAACTTATTTTGAACAAGGAGGCTTTGATATATGTCGAAAGAAAAGAACAAAAAGATGGATGGAATCGTCGAAATTAGTTTTTGCAACGTGAAAAAATATTTCCCGTACAAAGAAATAATTGGGCGCAGGCCTTGTTCCCCTGCGAACTCTTCGATAGCTCTCGAAATCGTTTTCAAAAAAGATAAAAAACAGAAAATTCGTTTGAAATTAGTTATCTTTTCTTTATTTTTTTATATATTTTCCTCAGAAAATCTTACCGGCCTTTCTTGGTTGTGGCGGCTGCTGCTTCGTATGGTATTCGAGAGAGTAGTAATGATTTTAAAAAAGCCAAAAAGCCGTCGGCAAAACCGAGATCGCCATACTTGAAAGCAGATTCCGCCACAGACAACAGCGCCCCCTACATTTAACAATTTATATAAGGTAGCGTACAGATTTACGCGGTTGGCGTGAACAGAAACGTTTTTGGAATTCATCTACAAATGTAAGTTAATAATAAATGTTTGTAATATGTTTGGCTGACGGACAACAACGGAACACACGTTGGTGAAGAGGTGTTCGAAGTCCTCATCCAAAAAGCAAATCCTCAGTTTGTGTTACAAATTGAAATTATAGAAGGTACATTTACTTGTATATAAGTAGTTATGCTTTTCTAATTACATACATATTTTGAATTTAGATCGCTTGAAGACCGGCACGCAACGTGCAACGAAATCATTTTAAACAACGACAATAGCCAGGAGCCTCCAAATAAAAAGATTCGAAAAGCTAGTAATGTATGTATTTACCCTATTCAAAGAAAAGAGCCCTTTGAGGCAACAACATACAATGAAGTTGTGTGCAAATGAAAACGTATTTAAATCAAATATAAACGTATTTGATAGTGCTCCTAAGCTTTTTTTATTTAAATCAAATATGCGCGTACTTGAAATTATATTAAATATGGAAATATTAGAATTATATATATAAATATTAAATTTTTTAATTTATTTAAATTGCAAAAAAAACTTTTTTATTTTTTTTATTTATTTACACTTTTTGTTTGGAGTGCGCTCTAACCAACTCGTCTATTTCCGGCATTATTCACAAGCGTCTAAATGCTTGTCTATTGCTCAGCAAGTCTTATAAATTGAAGTATTCAAATCTAAAAATAGAAATTTCAATTATAAATTGCTCAGCAATCGTGGATTTTTTTCTGCAAAAAATGTAAACTGAAGTTTTCGAATCTAAAAATAGAAACTCACAAAAAAACGTTGTTTATTTTCTGCTTCACATATATTTCAGTTCAGACACAGAAAAATTATGCCCGTGATAGATCAGTGTGAATTTCTTATTTCCAATTTGCAGAGGTTGTAACTTCAAGACTGGCTGTCGGCAATGAAGTTTTTCATTTATAGAAAACATTTAAATACGCGCGCATTGAAGTTCTATATGAGATACTGATTTCCGAATATTAAAATATCCAAATCACATTCAAATAAAAAGTATTTAATTCTACTATGCGTTTGTTCGCTCAGTGTACCTAAAACATTGTACTTTTGAATAAAAATATTTAATAAAATAAAATAAAACGTAAAACGTGTACTTTTTTGTATCATGGAAACATTTTGCGTTGTCGGATATAAAAATATTACTCCGAGCGACGGTTTTAAAATTCACACCGAACGGTGTTATTCGTAAAACACTGAAAAACAAAATAAATTACCCTGATCGAATATTTACAAAAACACACCGATAAGTGTAAAAATTCTATGCGCTTTCGGATAAAACTGATGGATTGAGATATTTTTTAAGATTTGTGTGAGTTTTGGGACACTGAGATGTTCCTCTGCTATGTGGTGTCGGTGGTATGTTTGGAAAACTATTTCGAATTTGTAATTAGGTGTGGAACCTTCGCTTAAAATAATTGGGTTTTTAAATAGGTTTATTGGTGTTTCTACGCTGTATATTAAGTTTTGTCCTGAACTGTCATCGGAATTGGTTGCTGTTGATAGTGAATTTACCGGGGTGTCTACGGGTAATCTTGAGTCAGGTTTATAGTGAAGTTCGTAATTATATTCCTCTAAAATGGCCTTCCAGCGCCTAACTTTGTTGTTATTATTTTTGTTGTTACTGAGCGCGTAGGTTAGAGTTTGGTGGGCAGTGTAGATCTTAACATTGGCTGCACCATATAAATAGTTTCTCAATTCAATTGCTAGCTTTTCTTTTTCGTTTGTTGCACAATGCTCTTCGGCTTTACTTAACGTTCGAGAAATAAATGCAATCGGTCTATCTTCTTGGGACATTACTGCCCCTAGAGCGAAATCTGATGCGTCTGTTATTAGTTCAAGATCCTTTTTGAAATTTGAATACGTGAGAAGGATGTCTTTGGAAACAAGGGTGTTTTTGATTTTGTTGAAATATTCTTCGGCTTCGGTTTCTAGGGTTATCGATATTGAAGCTGATTTTCTTTTCGACATTCTGCCTTCTTCCCCGCTTAGGAGAGATGTCAGTAATACCCTGATAGGCCAAGAAAATACCGCAATTCTTTTATCGTTTTAGTAGTGAAAACTGTAATAAGACTGAACATTTTTTTGGTTTGTCTTAATCCCGTTTGATGATATAACGAACCCTAAAAATTCAAGTTCCTTTTTGAATAATTCGCATTTGTCCAGTTGAACTTTTAAATTCGCATTTTACAAGGTGGTAAAGATTTGGCGGATGTGTTCGAGATGGTCCGCTTCAGTTTTACTGAATATGATTATGACATCTATGTAGACGTAACATATCTTCCCGATGTGATCATGAAGTATGTCGTCTAGAGCGCGTTGGAAGATTGCTGGTGCGTTCTTTAAACCAAAGGGAGCCGTGTGAACTCGAATTTCCCCTTACAGATTGAAAATGCTGGCTTTTCTGAGTCTGAAGGATTGAGAAGGATTTGGTGGAATCCGCTTTTTAGGTCTAGGATTGTAAAGAATTGGTTTTCTCTTAACTGGGAGATGACGTCGTTGATTTCAGGGATTGGGTAATGATCGGATATTGTAAGTGAATTGAACTTTCTGTAGTCTACACTGAGGGAAAAAAATAGTGAAATCAAATGAAAAAGTATTTAAATCAAATATAAACGTATTTGATAGTGCTCCTAAACTGTTTTTATTTAAATAAAATATGCGCGTATTTAAAACTGTATCTAATATGGAAATATTAGAATTAAATATGGAAATATTATATTTTTTTTCATTTATATAAATTGCGAAAAAAAATTTTTCTCTTCTTTATTTATTTGCACTTTTTTAAAGTTATTTATTTTTTTATTTGCCAGTTTTCTAAGAGTCATTTGTAACAACTTTTCCACAAATTCAGTTTTGCAGGAATTCGAACCGACAACCTCTGGAGTTTGAAGTGCGCTCTAACCGACTCGTCTATTTCCGGCCATATTTACAAGCGTCTAAATGTTTATATATTGCTCAGCAAATCTTATAAATTGAAGTATTCAAATCTAAAAATAGAAATTTACATTATAGATTGATCAGCAAGAGTTGATTTTTTCTTTAAAAAATGTAAACTGAAGTTTTCGAATCTAAAAATAGAAACTCACAAAAAAAACGTTGTTTATTTTCTGCTTCATATATATTTCAGTTTAGGCACCGAAAAATTGTGCCTGTGATAGATCAGTGTGAATTTCTTATTTACAATTTGCAGAGGTTGTAAGTTCAAGACTGGCTGGCGGCATTGAAGTTTTTCATTTATAGAAAACATTTAAATACGCGCGCATTGAAGTTCTATATGAGATACTGATTTCCAAATATTAAAATATTCAAATCACATTTAAATAAAAAATATTTAATTCTACTAAGCGTTTGTTCGCTCAGTGTATGACTAGTCAATATTGTTTGTTTCCGGATGAATCTAGCTTCTTACTCCCTATCTAAACTGGGGAATAGTAGGGAGAACGTGAAGGTTTAATAATTCCATCGCTTAGAAGCTTTTAAGCTTAATTTTTGAACTTCTGATTTAAGCGAGACTGGATAAGGATAGAATTTAGTGTATACGGGGGTGTCAGTTAGGTGCGTATTTTGCCAACCACTCGTGTTGTATAAGTCAATTCTTCATCGGGGTCCATGAAGGGTGCTTTTTTGGGTGCTTTGTAGTGATGCTGTTCATCCCATTTTTTTGCGAGGGAGACAAATGCTCGTCGCGTATAACTATTGAGTTCAAGGATTTGGAGATTAATTGTTGAAACTTAATTTTTTATCATTACCTATTTGCATGTAGCTGTTTTTAGTGAATATTACTGCGTTTAATTCCTTTAATGTATCGTTACCTAAGATTCCGTGGAAAGATTTTAATGATGACATAAGATAGAATTTAATTTTGTTTTCTGGAATAAACAGATTCACGAAAGTATGCTTACTTATTTCGATGTCTCCGGCTATTGAAAAAGGGGCAACGACGAGCTTGTCAGTCTAAAAAATGAATGTCGCTCAGCTCTGTTAACCCATCTGCGGAATTGTCACATTTTCTGCAGAAGACAGATAGTCTTGAAGGGTTTGATCGTCTTGTTCAACTGTTTTAATGTGGAATGTTCGCTGTACCTTGGGTTGGGCGTTAACGCTTGGGGGTCGTGTTGATCGTATGAATTGGTTCTGTTGTGGTCTGTTCATATAGTCTATTCTCCTAGTATGCCACGTTGAGTCAATATCCATGGGTTCCGGTCTTGGCTGCGGTTTTGGAGCCTGTGGTCTTAGTGGATTACCCATTTGGGTGTTTGCTTTTTGCTGAGGGTATTGATAATTAAAAAGTTGTTACTGTTGGTTGTTGACATATTGTTGTGGTTGGTTATTGAAATTTGGTTGTTGGCGGTACTGATGGTTTTGTGGTATGTATGGCACTTGTGGATAGCTTTGGTTTTCAAACTGGGTGCTTGGGGTAGATCTGCTGGTTCTTTCATTCCCAATAGTTGTGATAGATTTCCGTTCAAGCCTCTAACAAAGGTATCTAACGCCTTATCTCGGTAAGTTTAGGTCAAAAGGTGTATCGATTCGTTGCTAGCTTCCAAACAGCCGAACTTGTTTAGTATCAATGAAAGGTGTGAGTACACTGCTTGATAAAAATCTTGGATCGAAGAGTTGCCTTGGATAAGCAGTCATCTGGTAATCGAGAGTTGAGAGATCCCTTTTGTCGGCGTAGTGAAGGGTTGGACATTTGGAAATTGCGCTCCTGTATTGTACGATTCCAAGGCTATATCAGCGTTGCCTACAATTTTATTTATTTATTTATTTAAGCCAATGATTCAATTTAGGATCTACAGGCTAGATTTACAAAAAATAGTACTTATATATTAAAATTTAAAAATATATGTACATAAAACTAATGGTAATTATTATTTACATGCTCTTCAAACATGAGTTTTGGCAAAGAAAAATCTATTTCAATACTTAAAGCTACTTCATTAAATTCAATAAGCGACCTCATAAGCGGTTGATTCGCAGCATAATTTGTTTTATAGCACTTAATAGCAAAAATCTTATTCTGACGAGTAGTTCTGATTGGAACAAAAAAATTTATTAGACTTAGCAACATTGAGCAATCGATATTGCCACAAATCATATCGTAGACATACATCAAGGAATTGATAATGCGTCTACTCTCTAACGATTTCAGATTAATGAGTAAACAACGCGACTTATAAGAAGGAATCGGTTCTTGAAAATTTAATGAAAAAAGTGCAAATTTTAAAAATGTTGTATGTACCCTTTCAAGGCGATTTGTATGAATAGCATAAAACGGATTCCAGATAATTGCAGCGTATTCCAGCCTTGATCGTACAAATGCAGTGAAAAGAAGCTTATACGTGTAAGGGTCCCCAAATTCGGAACTATTACGCCGTACAAATGCTAACATTGCATATGCTTTCGGTATTATGTAGTTCAGATGATTAACAAATGTTAACTTAGAGTCAAGCAAAACACCCAGATCCAACATTTCATTTAAAAACTTTAAACGAAAAGTCCCAATAAAAAACGACGATATAATATTGCTGTTTAATTTAGAGAAAGTGACGTGAAAACACTTTTTAACATTTAGAGCTAAACAATTTGTAAGGCACCACGCATTTAACCTATTTAAATCATCTTGTATTAAAAAAGCATCGGTTACGCAGTTAGCTTTTAAAAATATTTTGAGATCATCCGCATATAAAAGATAATTACATTTCTGAAAGCATTAATAAAAAGAAGGAAAAATAGCGGCCCAAGAATACTTCCTTGGGGAACACCCGAAGCGGCAACAAAAGATTTAGAACAAGAACATGGCAAAGCCTATCGCGCAAGTATGATTCTATCCATTTCAAAAAAGCAGAGTGAAAACCTAGTTTTTTCAATTTTAACACCAGAATTTTATGCGACACTTAATCAAAAGCTTTTGAAAAGTCAGTGTAAACAGTGTCAACTTGGCAGCGCTCTTCAAAGACTGAAAAGCAATACGATGTGAAAGCCATCAAATTTGTAAAAGTCGATCGCCCAGCAACAAATCCATGCTACTGGGGAGAAATAATTCTAGCAAGAGGAAAAACCAGACTTTCCTTCGATATAGTTGAAAGTTTTGAAATGGGGCGATAATTCGAAATAACATTTTTACTACCACTTTTGAATACAGGGGTAATGTGCGCAATCTTACATCTATCTATAAAGACACCAGCAGACAAAGACAGATTAAAAACATGGCACAATGGATTACAAATTGAAGAAGCACAATTTTTTAAAAACAAAGGAGAGAAACCATTACAATCAGCCTTAGCAGACATTTTTAGATTTTGTATGCCTCTCATTACGTCACTTTCACTAATGTTCAAAGAGCCAAAATCAATAGAAGTACAAATATTATCAAATATAAGGCTATCAATTGAAACGGTATCGGATTCAAAGTTTGACATAAAAAAATTTGCAAAAAGGTTAGAAATACCAACAGCAGAATTAGAGGTATTTCCGTTGAAAGTCATCATGGATGGAATATCTGAACGTGATTTTTTCGATTTGACAAACTGCCAAAACAATTTTGGATTACTTCTAATGCTATTCTCAAAATTCAAGATGTAGTTCTTGTACAAAAATTTTTCCAAGACAGTAAACTCCTTCATATAATGCAAATATTTGATTTTATCGTTTATATCATATGTGGCCTTATACTTATTGAAAAATTTGTTCCTTAAGTTTTTCAGCTTTTTAAGGTCTTTAGTATACCAAGGTAGCTTGTATACTTTTTGTTGAACCACTGGAACATATTTAATGCAAATGTCGTAATTTCAGTACAAAACAAATCAAAACAACCAGCAGTATCATAGTTAGAAAATTTACAACTCCAATCAGTTCTATCGATAATAGCGTTTACATTTTCAAAATTACATAAATTAAAATTATAATTTAGTTTATCATAAATTTTAGGCAGACTTAAAAACTCATAAAACTCAACATGGAGAACGAGTGGAATGTGATGCATGTCCGAAGGAGAGATCGGAAACTTACACTCCTCCAATTTATATTTGATAGTATCGCTAATGAAAATTAGATCCAAAATACGATCCAATTTATTAACAAAATGGTTAATTTGGACAAGATCGCAGCAGAAAAAACTATCAAGCACATACATTTCATTTGCGGCATTAACATTAGTTGGAGTAAGATTAGACTCATTTGCAATATACAACCAAGAGAGTTTATTGAAAAAAAAAACACAAAAATAAGCGTTGGTTTTATCTATATCCGATAAATTCAAAATATTATCTACATGAGCAAAATACAAAAAGTCTGAGCTATTAGGTGGGATATAAGATACGCAAAAAATAAATTCTTCTTTAGATCCAAAAACAGAAACACATAGTTGATCAAGCAAAGTATGATACTTTGTTACTTAGCTTATGTACAGATGAACACCACAATCAGCACACCCCCCCCTCTTAAGAGCGTCTCTGTCCTTACGATAGACTTGGTAAAGAGAGGAATCAAAAAATTCACCATCGCCGAAATCTTCATTCAGCCATGTTTCCACGAAAAAAACAACATCACAATCCATTTGAGATGTAGTAGGCAAAACCGTATTTGATTTTGTCCTAAGACCTGATATATTTTGAAAGTAGACCTTCAGGGACTGTGTTTTAGATATATTTGTAGTTAAGTCGCTTGTTCTACACTCGTTGCCTTTTGGAAAAACTCGAATGGGCGAACTTTAATATTAGCCGGCCACAAAGTAGGATCGAAGAGCTTTTCATAAAGAGTGGAAGCTACACCCAACTTAAAGTTGATGCTTCGTAAGTTGACAAAGTTCGCATTCTTTTCGTAAGACTGTAGCAAACCAATTGATTTTCGTTAATATTAGCATATTTTTGAACATAAGAGATTATTTGGTCGCTTGTAACTGATGACTTAAACGATGAGAGATGCACCCACTTCTTTTTTACAACAACATCCAACTCATTGTTTTCGTTGCTCCCAACAACAACATTTGCATTCTTCTTTGTTTTCCTTCTGCTCACATTCTTCCAAACAGAGGGGAGAGAAGGAGCAGCGAGCGAGAGAGGACCAGTGGCACCTGCAATGAGCGAGTGCGGTCCGGCGACGAAAGGAGGGCGAGAGGGCATCATAGGCAAATTAGCAGCAACGGTTTCTGCGTAGCTAGTAGGAACTCCAACAGTACGATTGACAGAAGTAGCAGGCGATGTCGGAACAGGGGCCAGAGCGGTGCATGAAGTTGAAGCATCAGCAGAGATAGTAAGAGCAGCGGAGTGCATGCCAGTTTTACTTGTCGGCTCAACAGCAAGTGGCGGAATAATATTGTTGTTGTTTTGATTTATGGAATTGTCGTTTAACAGCTTGGCCTTATCATTTAAGGCATCAAAAATAGTGGAACAAAGATCTTCCACTTCTTTTGAAAGAGAAGAAATAGCAGAAGCAACTTCATTTTCGTTCAATTTATTTTTCACCGAGTGCAGTTCTAATTGCATGTTATCAATTTTTTGAGTTAAGATTTTTTTTCATCCACTAGAGAGCTTATCACGCTTAAGAGAAATCATTTTATTAAAAAGCGATTGAAGAGTTATTTGATTTGTGTTGTCATTAGTAAGAATTGTTTCACTTCGTTGCTGAGATGAAACCGGTTTAGGCTGTTGGGATACATAAGCTGACGGAAGGGGCGAACGAAGAGAGTCTCGCCGCTCGACCGCACAGGCATTGCAAAAAAATGGACTGTTTGAGCTTTTCAAGAACTCCAAATCTCCTTCTAAAATATTTACACAATTTAAATAAAATATTTCATTGCACTTTGCGCACTGCACCTTGGGTTGTATACGATGAACCTTTTGGCCACAAACACAGGGCATTGTTTTTATTCAATTTCCTCCGTATATTTACTTAAAAACGTCTATTTCGTTATTTAATTAAGAATACTTTTACAAATTACAGGAGCGAAAGAAAAACACGACCGTTCATTACAAAGTTCTCTATATTTACATTAAATGTTATTTTATTTTTTATAATGTTGAGGTTGCCATAATATATTGCGGTACGTATATCTTAAGGATTCTTTCCACACTTTTTCTCTAAGAGTGGAATTCACCTTGTTTGCCTGAGAATTATCGCAAACTTTTCACGACGTCCGGAACTTTATCTAAGTCCTGTAAGTTATTTGCGTGTCGTTCGTCAATTCCTTGGTCAGTCAAGGGTTTAAGGTGGTTTGGACTAGAGATGGGGGCGTTTCGTGAGTTTTATTTCGTGAGCGTGATTTTGTCGTGTCACTGCGTGACACGCGTGAGCGTGATTGAAAATTTCAATTCGTGCGTGAGTGTGCGTGATCGTGAGCGGCCATTCGTGATTACGTTTGTGCGTGAGTCACTTTATAATTTCATATATAAATATCCGTGGTTATTTCGATATACTTATGATAGTTCAAAACATTTTATTTTATTTTCCACAGTCAATATACCCTGCACACTAGTGTCCAAGGGTATATTGTTTTTGTAACGCCCATAAGGAGGCGTGTCCGGTATGGAAAAGTATATATATTCTTGATCAGCATCACCTCCTGAGTTGATTAGTCCATGTCCGTCTGTCTGTCATTTCGCACAATAACTGTCGTAGCTTTTGAGCTATCAAATTTTGGGATTCCTCTTATTTTGGGGAATTATTGGACGGTATTGAAAATGGGCAACATTGGATAAGAGCCACGCCTACCTCCCATACAAAATGGCCGCCATTTTTTTATTATTTTCGTTTATCTTGAGAAATACTGAACCGATTTGGATGCGGTTTTTTGCATTGGGTTAGAAATGAGGTCGGGAACGAAATGGGAAACGAAATGGAATTGGAATAAAATTTTTAAATGGATCAGGATATCGCGCTATTTTTAACTAAACTTAAAAAAAACTAAAATCCATAATTAAAATCCATAATTGCCCGTATAGCACAGTCGCGAAGCGTGGGATTAAAGCCGACCCTCACGGTATGGCATCCCCGGCCGAACGAACAACACGAATACGCGAAAACCCGATAACTAAACTTTTCAAAACCAACTCTGAAATATGCAAGTATATGGAAACCGCAAATAACTGAACCCGAAATAGAAACGAAAACTCACTGACACACAAAACGGAAATTTGTCAAACGAGAGCATTTTAGAAAAAAAACACTAATGACAAAAATTATGTTTTTATGTGCACTTGATTTACGGGACCAGACCAACCTGCCTGAAATCCCTCGCATGATTCTTTACAGAATCAATTCACCAGCTGGACTTTGATAAAATTGATGTCCAGCAACAACTTGGCTCAGGTGCGGGACGCCTAAACAAAAATTGGAAGGGAAAGTGGAAACCAGGACCACAAAACCGACGGAGACCAATTCCACTATTCAAATCATGAAACACCAATGGCCGACTTGCCACAACCGACTTGCCACAACTTGGCAAACTCTATTAACATTTTTTTTCCTTCCTTTTATACACTTCGAATAAACTAAATGGCCGACTGCCACAGATAAAAACACCAAAAACACTATTGCCACCCGCTGGTGGAAATAACAACAGCGCGGAAAAATACTCCCTTCGAAAATATCTCCTGCCTCAGCTCCACGATCCAACGAAGGTCCTCAGCAACCACAAAAAAAACACAATTTAAGAATCAAAATTAAAACCACAATTAAAACCACACTACTCCAAATTAAAATTTAAATTAAAAAGAAATCGCAAGTCCACCAAAAACTGTTCGCAGTCGGGGCTTTACCCACACTCACGGTGGAGTAAACCAGGTGAGGCAAGTAGGAATAATGCTCTGACTTCAATTCCTGTCATCTCTATGATTTTCATTGCCTTCGTTTTCAATGACGTTCTTTCCAATTCAAAAATCAGTTATCAGCGTTGCCTTTTTCAGCATATTACTAATTTTTCAGTACATTTCCAATCAAATATGCCAAAAACGGTAGCCCTGAATCATTTCAATTCCTCTTTCAATGACGTACGGCGGGGGGAAAATCTGACGCCTGGCAGTGGAAAATGCTACTTGCCTCCCTGGTTTACTACAACGTGACCCACACCTATATGTGAAAGATCTTCTCAGATTTTTCTAGAGTGTGTTTGGCAAATTTACATATACACCCCCGCACCCACAAAAATGAAAATACTCATTTTGGCGGCACTCATGTATGTATAGGCGAAAGCATAAATGTCGACAGATTCCCCTCCCACAAACAGGTTCAAAGAGTACAAAAAGCTTTAGTCTAGTTTTTTATTCATATTATGTCTTCTTCCCGTAAGTATAGTTTCGCGCCTGGCAATGCGCCATCCCCAACATCGAATCGTAAAAGCTCAGCAACATACTTCTAAAACGAAGTCTTAACAAAAGGGAATGAGAGATCATGACAGCAGTTGTCAATTCTCCGCTCGGCTGCGTTCCACCCGCGAGTGTCCAACTTGGTATAATTAATCCAAAACAATATTTTTCAAGTGCACTGAGAAGCGGTCTTACAAGTGAAGATGCGATGTTTCCAAGCCAGTACTGCAATGATGCAGATCACTACTACCTAACAGGTGTAACCCAGAGATGAATGCTCTTTTAATTGTGCTCTCTTGTTTTCTGTGACCTTGAATTGTAAGAAGTGGTTGCCTGATGATGCAATTGTCGCCCAGTTTTAACAGTCCGGAGGTTTGCAAATGCAGCTCTTGAAGGTTCGGTCCACATACTGCATTGATTGTTAGTTCACCAGCAACGGAATAGATCCATGTATTGATGTCTTGAAGTTAAATCCAATTAGGTCCCTGTCCAGCTGCTTCAATCGAACATGCGGTTGTTGGTTTGTGATGGAGCAGATTCAACTCACATGAGCTTATTGTTGAACCTTGTTTATACAGTGGATGATTAAGATGACACAAATGGCGATATCCTTCTGTCAGCATACAAGTCCTCAGCTCGTCTTCATTCAGCGGATAGTAGGTGTCGCGATGTAGATTAATCATCAGAAATGGATACGCTGGTCGGATTCTAAAGAATGTTCCGTTATATTGCCATGGCTGTGAGTTTCAATAGCTCGAAGTCGTCGATGACAATTAGCGGAAGGTTAATTTTGAAGATGAGGTAATTTTCCGTCAGCCTTCCTTGAATTGTCATTAAGTTGTAATACTTCATCAACTCCATTGACGAGACCGGTAGTTTCAGATGACTTGGTAGATTCGCCTTGATGTTGAGCAATTCACCTTGTAATTGTTGAGGTGATAGAAGTTTGGAACTGATTTTCCCGTGGTGAGTGTCTGTCAATATGTCAAAGAGCGAATCCTGTGCGTGTTGTAGATGCAGCAATTGAAGTGTCGCTTGAATAGCTAATTCACTGAAGACCTGTGTTGCCCTTTCCTTGTTGAGCTGTTGCTGGAGGCTGGCAATATTCAGATTTACCTTGTGCAGAAACTTTTCAGTTTTTTGAAAGGCTCCTTCTATATCCCATTGATTTTTCTTCATTATGTTTATAGTGCTGTCTAAATATGTGGTTTGGTTATGGATTAGAGTGACCAAATGATCTTCATTTTGCCGAATTTGATCGATGGTGAGCGCTGCTTCCTCTGCGTAATCCGAGTCAAGAACTCCAAATAAAGTGTGGGCGACGTTGCCTACCAAGTTGAATGCTCCTCTTTTAGTTCTTGAAAGGTGGGTGACGGTAAGAAGCTGGTTCTTCAGGTTGACTTCATTCACAAATCGGTCGATGAGCATCACTGTTGCGGAACAATGTGTTGAAGCGTGAATTGCTTCACATGCTGTGATCATGAGGGTTAAGTATCCCTTGACAATTTCAATTTCCTTCCAATACGCTCGCATTTCGATGTATGTGATTACTGACCAGTCACTGGTGATAACTTCCGCAACACCGAGATTCTCAAAATAGATGCCGAGATTGGTGTTAAATGGTTGTATTTCGACAGAGGATGGTGAGCAGGACGGCAAAAATAGGCAGGCTAGTAATAATGTAACTAAAATTGATGTTGTGTGTAGGCGTGTCTTCTTTGAAGGAAGGGAGGGTTCATGGTCAGTCCGTGGACAGCCTTGGTTGCTTGTTGATGGTTTGCTACTTGCTTGTGGACAGGCATTTAGAGTAGGTTCGTCACGTTGGCATTCCTCGGGGACTGGTAATGGCGCTAATTTATGTATCGGTCTACGTTGTACGTTGTACGCTGTACGAACATCTGCGACACGAACGCGCCCTTCTTCACCACGAAAAACTTCCACTATGCGTCCCAAAGACCATTTTAAAGGTGGTAGGTTGTCGTCCTTTATAACCACCATCATCCCTGGTTTAGCGTTCTGACATTCCTTTTTCCACTTATGGCGATGCTGCAAACTGTTGAGATACTCAGAGGACCATCTCTTCCAAAATGCCTCCCTCATTTGTGTCACCAGTTTCCACCTTGTAAGATTGTTAGCAGTGTTCCGTCCGGCCACTGGATCTACTGTTGAAGTGAGTGGTTCTCCTATTAGCAAATGTCCAGGAGATAGAGCTTGGAAGTCATTTGGATCAGCTGTCAATGGCGTAATTGGTCGAGAATTCATTAGTTCTTCATAAGTTAATGAAGCAGCTGCTAATGTGTGTTGCAGCAGGTGTTTGGCTGATTTGACTGCTGCTTCCCAAAGTCCACCAAAGTGTGGAGCGCGGGGTGGAATAAATGAGAATTCCATGCACTTCTTATTGCATTCGCAGGTGATTTTTTCAAGCGCCTCTTTATTATGAATAGCTTTATACAGCTCTTCAAGATAGTTTTTGGCGCCAACAAAGTTTGTTGCGTTATCGCAGTATAACTGTAATTTTTTTCGACCATATCGTTTATACTACACTCATTTTTGTCGTTCGGATTTTTGTAATCGATCATATATTTTTCTAAAGTTTTTTCATGAAAAATTTAAAGTATTTAATGGAAAAATATTTTATTTTCGTTACAAAGTTGTGTGTTTGTGATTTTAATGAAGATTGCTATTATTCACAATAATTGCGTATGATGATACATACATAAGTTTCATTTTTCTATCATTTTCAATTCGGTACAAATAAAACGAGACATCTCTAGTTGTGCGGTAGAGATGACTCATCGTTTACATCGTATTTTCCATTTCTCAAACTTTCTCCAAATGGCGAAAAACTGAGAACGCTGTTGTGTTAGGATGGCCTGTGATATTTGTTCTTAACCAACCTTCATTCGTTTCATCATATTATTTAATATTATAATCAAATTTGTACGCCTTTATATGAATATAAGTAAATTGTTTCATACACGAAATTTCGCTTTTGATAAACATTTTTATCATTTATTTTAAAGAAAATTTGCGTATAGAAGGCTGAAACCGATCGGAAAAAGGGTCTGTGACAGTGAACGGCATGAATGCTCACTTTTCTAGTTTTGAACCACACTATCAAAAAATGAATGAGAATGTGCCTTACGCATACATACCGAAAAGGCAAGCAAGCACTAGGCTCATCAACGCGAATGCTTCCGAAGTTCACTTTCACCAGAAACATATATTCATAATATTCACCAAAGGCAGTGAATATACACCAAAGGCAGTGAATATTCATTGCCTTTCTGATGTCTCGTTGCCTTTGAACGAAAGCAACGAACTCGAGAGAATTATTCGTGTTTCGTCGCACGTTGCTCGTGGCTCGTTGCTTCAAGAAAGATTTTCACTCAGTGTTGCATTGGAGATTTTATGAATAAAACTTTAAGGTTCGGTTTCACAGTCGTCACTTAAAAGGCATTTCCTATTTAAATTGTGCCTAAATGTCAAATCGAGTTTCACAATTCGCATATAAATGTACTTTAAATGGCCGCGGTTGGACTATAGAGCCCCCAGGCATGATGCGTCAAAAATGGTTATACACAAAGATGCCGCCGCCTTCGTGTGAACAGTGACTTTGTCTTGACGTCACTGAAGACTTCTTGTTTTTTGTTTACTTTTTTCTGCCAGAAAGAAGCGGATTACGAAAATTTAAATACGAATGACCTCAGTTTAATTATCAAATATTTATATTTTTGTTAATTTGATTACACAATAGCTACAATATTATTTTTAATAACAACTGCAAAAAACATGAAGGCGGACTCTTGTAATTTTATACTGCAACACTTCTCGGCAGTGATGCCATGGACTTCGCTCGGAATTTCATACATAATAAAACCTTTTTCCCTCAACGAACAACAACAAAATATCCACTGAAATTATCATACAGGAATTTAAACTTTTTTAAGATGTAAAGTCAACTCAATTTTGAAGCATTTTATGAATGAATTTTTGTACGATAAAATTCGATGCGTGTTCACAAAATCGGATTTATAGGAAAAACTGTTCATCGTTGATGAAAAATTATTAAAAGGTACTTTGTAGAAAATTTTGCAAGAAACAAAACTGAGCAAACAAAAAAAAACAGATGGATAAAAAAAAAAACTGTTTCCCTTTTAGACAAAATCCAACCAAAAAATCCCTCAAAAAGGAAAATTACCCTCAATTTGGCATCACTGTTACTCGGTAATTCAGCGAGTACAAAACTAAAATTTTTCAATTTTAACTTGAGTGTTAAAACTTTGAAATGGATCACGAAGAAATTTTAAGTAACATTTCCAGTGGAATTTACAAAATATCAAATAAAAGAAAAGGAAGAAGTAAAATATGGGCAGTGTTTGGTGAAATAGAAAAAGAAAATGGAACAATAATTGACCAAATTGTTTATTGCCGTTTGTGTAACAAGTTGTTTAAATTCAACGGAAAGCAAACATCAAATTTGGTGCGCCACAAGTGCTACTGTGCTACAATCGTCGACGCACCTCTAAAAAAAGTAGAACAAGTTGAAAAGCAAAGTGTCCTAGATGCATGTTCGCAATGGGTTGTAGAAGACTGTAGGCCATTTTCTTCACTAGATGGCAACGGTTTTAGGAAAATGGTCAAAATTTTTTTAAAAATTGGAGCTCAATATGGTGATGGTGTGGACGTGGACGATTTACTTCCCGATTCGACAACAGTTTCACGACGTGTAACTACAATGGCGCATGAAAAAAAGGAGGCAATTAAGGACGAGATTAAAACAATTGTTGGTGAAGGAAACGCGTCGATAACGACGGATCTATGGACAGACAATTACGTAAAAGCAATTTTCTGTGTGCCACATTCCATTACATCAAAAACGGACAATTAAGTGAACTGGTATTAGGAGTTAAGTCAATGGATTTTATGAAATCGAGTGGAGACAATATAATGCTGAAAATTCGAAGTATGATGGCAGAATACGATGTCAATTGCTTGGACAAAATTACTTTTGTGACGGATCGCGGAACCAACATAAAAAGTGCTTTGAAGGACCTGAAACGTGTGAATTGTTCGAATCACTTATTTGCCAATGTGTTGGATTCAGCATTTGATGCAACATATCTGCTGAAACCAACAATTGATGAGTGCAAAAAACTAGTAAAATATTTTAAAAAAGCCAACCTGCAACATATGCTTGAAACAACTTTAAAAAGTCATTGCACAACTCGTTGGAACTCGCACCTGAACTTGTTTAAATCAATATCAAAAAATTGGCTGAAAATTAATGAAATTTTATTTGAAAGGAGCGAAGTTCACAGATTATCTGAAGTAAATCACAGCATTCTTAATACGCTTGTAGACCTTTGTGAAGATTTCGAAACCATCTGCAAAAAATTGCAAGGGTCAAAATATGTAACAATATGCTATGTGTACCCGTCAATAAATCGTCTGCGTAAAATTTGCGAAGCAACGGATATCGATATTTTAGCGATATCTGATTTGAAAGCCAATATATTGAAAGAGTTAGATGCAAAATGGCTTCCAAATTTAGATATTTATCACAAAGCCGCACTCTACTTGTATCCACCGACCTGCACGAGCTTAGACGAGAACGCAATGGCCGAAGTGAAAACTTTTTGTGTGGCAGAGATTGAACAAAACGAACCAACTGAGTCGAACAATTCTTTATCAGAAAATCAAAGCCCCTCCTGCTCAATCCCTGCAGATCAATGTTTGCCTTCGTCAACTTCGAAAGAATTGGAATTTTTCTTTCCAGATTTATTGGCAAATGTATCTACGCCTCAGACTGCAAATGACGAAGTGCAAAGGTATTCTGCAACAAGAATAAAAATAGAGGCAAATTTCGACGCAATACAATGTTGGGGGGCACACAGCGCAGAAAACCCCAAATTGTCGAAACTCGCCAAAAAAATATTGTCCATACCTGCAAGTAGTGCTGCTTCTGAGCGAGTATTTTCGTTGGCCGGAAATGTGATTGTGGAAAAGAGAAACCGTTTGATTCCTAAGACTGTGGACAGTATTATTTTTTTAAATTCAATTCTAAAACAAAAATAGTAACTCATGTACATATTTACCATATTTTTTTATATTTGCTTATAGTAAAATCTTATTGGACTTTTGTTGAATTTTTTTTCAAAAAAATTCAAATTTCTTATTGACAAATTTTATGAAAACTGTCTGATCTCACATTCGAATTGTGATACTAATCAAGTAAACCAGAGTGTATGTACATAAATATATATTAATGAATTTTTTTATTTATTGTCCTTTTTTCTTGTTTATTTTCTTAAGAATAAAATTTTATGTTTTCTTTTTTTCCATATAAATATGTAGTATTTAACTTTTAAAAGAACTTTTGTTGTGTTTATTTTTTTTTTTAATTTAATAAATAAATGAATTTAAATGAAAATATTTTTGATATGTGTTGTTTTATTTACATTGCTGACTCAACTAATTATTCCAAAAGTTAAAATTTGTTTTTATATTATTTCAAATATTGGTTACTTAAAGTGTTATTCATCGAATCTCCAATGCAACACTGAGTGAAAATCTTTCTTGAAGCAACGAGCAACGTGCGACGAAACACGAATAATTCTCTCGAGTTCGTTTCTTTCGTTCAAAGGCAACGAGACATCAGAAAGGCAATGAATATGCACTGCCTTTAGTGTATATTCACTGCCTTTGGTGAATATTCACTGTTGCTCGTTGCCTTTGTGCGCTGTGCGCGAATGTCTGTTCAGATTCAAAGTTGTGAATGGGAATGTGTCTGAACTTGAAGAAAGGCAATGAATTTTTACTGTGTTTCATGAAACAGTGTCTTTCAGTGAGGATCTCTGGTCTGTGAGTACAGGCATTCAATTAAATGTAGTTAAATTGTTTTTTTTAATGTTTTTTGTAAAAAAATTTTTTTTTTTTCTATAGAAAATTTAACTTTTAACGAAGTTAACTTTTCAACGAAATTAACTTTTTAATTTAACGAAATCAGTCGACTGCCACGCCTACCTCCCATATAAGTGAAAATCGTGTTTTTACAGTATTTTTAAGATTTCATCAAACAAATTTTGTATATGGGTGTTTTTGGGGTCGCTGATTTCAAATTTGGTGTCGCATTTTCAAAATTCAAGATGGCGGATCCAATATGGCCCAGTAGGTATAGGGTATATATAAGTCGGCTTGCCCGACTGAAACTTAGTCACTTATTTTTTTTCCTTCGTTTCGTTTGCGAAATATTCGCAATTTTCGAATTTTGGGGTAGCAGTTCACAATAATGCATCTTATGAATTATTCACAATAATTGCGTACGATATTACATACATAAGTTTCATTTTTCTATCATTTTCAATTCAGTAAAAATGAAACGAGACATAACTAGTTGTGCGGTAGAGATGACTCTAGCAACGTGTTTAATTGTCAAAAAAATAATTAAAAATAGTTTTTACAAAGATTTACCATTACAAAAATGCGTTTTGAAGCTTGAAATTAGTTGGCCTTGATGTATTGCAGCTGCATACAAAAAGAAGTAATTTTCTGACAGTGAATTGTTGTGTGTGTCTCATTCACATACAATATTAAGATTCACTTGTTAACAGTCTGGACTTTGAAAAAACTTTTCAACCTGCTTAAGTAACAAGCAAAAACCAGTTTGCAATTTTTGACATTCGCGCTTCTTCACAGGAATGGGTTTGATGCAAGGAATGAATAATTCTGTGTTGTATCTTTTTCCCCTTATAGAGGCGTCTTGGATTAACCAAAATTGCCGAAAGAGTGCTGATGAGGATTTTGTGGTTGAAATCCGAAACAGCTGTACACTCAGCAAGGCTGGTTTTTGCTTGTTGTTGTAACTACATATTTTGCCAAAATCATTTGTTGGTAAAAATGAGCTATAGCCCAAAAATAAATAATAAAGTATTACAAATTTTCTAAATCTTCTATTTCTGCGGTGAAAGGAATAATCACTTAAGTCGAATTGAGTTAGTATTCTACTTAAAAATACGAAACTTTTTTTGTCCTACCCTGGGAAAAAAAGTTAGGAAGACTTTTCTAAAACATACAAACATTTTTGTATAAAAATCGCAGTCTTAATTTGATGTAAGCTGCACTTGAGCTTGAACTCGACTATACAAAATCATTATTAATAAAAAAAGAGTTAAAAACAAGTTTTTTAAAATATAACTCTAGAACCGACTAAAAAGCAGAAAATAAATTCCCTTTAAATTAATTTCCGCAATTTATTCCTAATGTCAGATTTTGAAGTGGCCAAAAAACCCTTCATTTTAAATCGAAAATGGGGAAATTAATTTAAAGGGAATTTATTTTCTGATTTTTAGTCGGTTAAAGGGTTATATTTTAAAAAACTTGTTTTTTACTCTCTTTTATATATATATATATATATATCTATATATATAAAAGAGAAAGAGACGTGTATGTTTGTCACCAGTAGACGCGAAAACTACAGCACCGATTCTCACCAAAATTTATATATGTGTTCAAGGGGTCGTGAGTCGTGACATAGGATAGGTTTTGACACGCCCACTTTTACCGCTCACAAGTTAGAAAATACGTATTTCTCTCACATTTGTGAATCTTTTAAAGCAAATACCATATGATCAACAATCAACTTGGTTGCCACCTAGGACTTAATTTTTCCCCACCCAAGCAGTGTTACCATATCTGCGGGTTTTTTACCTTTCGGTTTCTTTCAAAGTATGAAATCGATTTGCTAAAGTATTTCAAGTCGATGTACCGATCACAAATTTTAACAACTTCGTGTATTTTCAACATTAAATGCAGCAGGGAGTAATAATTAAGGTTATTTCCATTTGATTGCATGTAACTTTTCAACAATGGAAAAAAACAATGCCAAAATAACACGGCTTCTCCTTGAGTATTACATATTCGCAATTCCATAATTTGCCCCAATCACATTTTACGACCACTTTCACAGTACTTCATTTCCACTTAAATGCATTTGCCATTTACATTCCAAATAACTACGGAAAAATGTCTATTGTGAATGGAAATTAAATTATACCCACAAGCTCCCCACACACTGCCGCGAAATTTCCCCAAAAATTGCTCAAAAATTGCAAGGCGATATTCGGCTCGGACAAATTTTTTCGTGCTGAAAAATTTCACAAAAACAAAAACAAATGCATATCATTCTAGAGCGCACTATCGTATTTTCAAGAAAAAGTACTACGACACCAACGAAATTTTGCATTCATGTGTGGCGACCTTAAATGCTCACTGCGAAAGTCGCCCACTTTCACAGTAACCCTACACACAGTACTTCATTACAACTTAAAATACCCAAAATTCCGCCGCCGCGGTACTTTCTCGAAAATTCTTCCAGCAAAGAAGAACATTGGAATAAAAAAATGTGTATCATTTATAAATTTTCTTTAAAAAAACGCAGTATCGCATATTCAAGCAACATTTTTGTTCAAGATCCGTACCGGCTGCGGAATTTCGCGGCTGGGCCCGGTGAAGCGGACCGGGCCAGCTAGTCTATATATATAAAAGAGACGTGTATGTTTGTCACCAGTAGACGCGAAAACTACAGCACCGATTCTCACCATAATTTATATGTATTCTAGGGGTCGTGAGTCGTGACTAAGGCATTCAATCCCGGGATCCCGAGTCCCGAAATCCCGGGATCCCGGAAGTTTTCTCAATCCCGGAAACCCGGGATTTTGAGTCCGGAATCCCGGGATTCAAAAATGCATTGCTTAAGATATTTTTGACGTTTTTCCACAAAAATACTTTCGTGCATTTACTTTCAATCTAATTGGTAAATTTGAAAAACCCACTTTTGTAGATTTAATGCTACAAAACTTTACAATAACGGTTAACAAACAATTTTTATCGATCTGAATAACATTTTTTCAATTTAACCAATTTCTTTTTTTCAAAAAAGATATAAGTTTAAATTATTTTTTTGACCGTACATTGAAAACTTTACGAATCGGATAAATAGTTTTGTGTTTGTTTTACTTTTGAATGGACACCAATTTTAATAGTTTTAAACAACAATTGGTGTTTCCGTTCCCGGACTAAAACTACTGAAAGTAAGTTTATCGTGTTTAGCATGAAATGAAGCTGGCAGAATTTTATAATTATATTCGGATTCAGCGTGGCAAAAAAAATAATTTGTTCGATCAATCTAATTTAAAAAGAATTACTTTTTGTTTGACTATATTTATTTAAATATTATTGGTTTTGTTTAATGTAATATTTATTAAATATGTTTTCTTTGTCGAATTAAACTTAAAATATTGTTGCAACAATTTTTTCTTTAATTTTATATTAACTATTACATTTAATTGGAAAATCCCGAAAATCCCGAACAAATCCCGGGATCCCGGGATTGAGATTTCAAATCCCGAAATCCCGGGATTTTAAAAAACACTTCGGGATTGAATGCCTTAGTCGTGACATAGGATAGGTTTTGACACGCCCAGTTTTTCCGCCCACAAGTTAGTAAAAACTGCTATATCTCAGACGTTTTTGATCACAAGAAAAGGAAATTTGCCATGAACATACTATAATATCCCAGCCATAATCTGGGCTGCAAATGGCCGGGAATAGACAATGGGGCGTGGCACCGCCCATACAAGTCAATTTTTGAAAATGCTGTAATAGCGCTCCGACACAATGATTTCAAATTGCTGCAACTGGCCTCTCATTTAATGTTTTCCAACAAAATTTGGCAAATGGTTTCATGGTTTCAACTCTAAGCTTAATGCAACATATCTGCGAAATTGGGCAAAGGGGCGTGGTACCGCCCATACAAACCAATATTTCACATTGCTGTAACTGGCTGTCGCGGTATAAAATCGCGACACGAATGTTGTTGTTTTTATTGTTTGTTTTGTTTTTTTATGTTTCCCTTTTGTTCGGGGCGACGGGCGAACAAAATCGGAGGAACAAAATCACACACGTACTGACCGAATTAACGCACTGCACAATTTTATTGATTGTCACTTTTTGATATAAATATATTTGTTTTGCTTAATTTGTTAAGCAAAACAAATTCGACACTCGCGGGCGAAATGCGGCCGGCGCGCGGAAGAGGAAAACTGAATATTTCGTTTGAGCTGTCAAAGTTCTCTTGCTTTCTTCTCCTTTCTTTCGCTTTTGCTTTCGTTAAGTTAGCTCAGTGAGCGGCGGCGATCCGATGAGGGTATTGCCAGCTTCGCCATTACAATAGTAAATTGTCAAAACCTGGACTAAAGCTTTTGTACTTTTTGAACCTGTTTGAGGGAGAGGAATTTGAGAACATTTATGCTTTCGCCTATACGTACATGAGTGCCGCCAAAATGTATATTTCATTTTGGTGGGTGCAGGGGGGTATATGTAAATTTGCCAAACACACCTAGAAAAATCTGAAGAGATTTTTCGCATATAGGTATGGGTAAAGCTCCGACTGCGGACACTGGTTTCTGCGTAAGCCGCACTCTATGTATGTGGGAAGATAAATGGAAAGTGAGCGTCATAGGCGCTCATATATTCTAATTTCGTTTAGTTCTTTTTGAGCAGGGAAGAAGGAGAGTGTCGAAGCTTTGGTTTTGTTTAAAATTAATTGAATCTTAAATTATTTGGTTCCAAAATTTGGATAATTTTCTTTCCTTTTTTTTTAAATTGTGTTTTTTGAGTGGTGAAGTGGAGCTGTTGCCATCGTCGGACTGTGGCTGGAGGACAAGTGTTCCAAAGGGAGTATTTTTGCGCGCTGGTTTAGTTTTGCCAGCTAGTGTTTATTTTACTTTGTTTTATTTGTGGCAGTCGGCCATTTAGTGTTTTGAAATTGAGGAATTGAATAGAGTTGGACAGGTTGTGTTCGGTCGCTATTTGTTTTGGTGAAGTGTTTCCGTCCAAGTAGTTTGCTTGGAATTTGTTTGGCCGTTTTTCCCCCCTCTTCCTTATTCCTTTTTTTGTTTGTGTTGTCCCGCATCAGAGCCAAGTTGTTGCTGGACATCGAATTTTATCGAAGTCCAGCTGGTGAATAGATTCTGCAAAGAATCGTGCGAGGGATTTCAGACAGGTTGGTCTGGTCCCGCAAATCAATTGCGTTTAAAAAGATTTAATTTTTGGTGTACGAATAATTTCTTTTGGGTGATTGTCGGTTTGTGTTGATTTTGAAAAAGGGTTTGTGTGCGGTATTATTTTCCTTGTGTCGGGAAAATTTCCGTTTCTTTTATATATAGTTATATATATACCTATATATATATCTATTGCGGCAGTTTCGGTGTAGTTTTTTAAAAGAAGTTTATTTATCAGGTTTTCGTGTGTTCGTGTTGTTCGTTCGTCCGGGGATACCATACCGCGAGGGTCGTCTTAAATCCCACGCTTCGCGACTGTGCTTTTCGGGCAAATAGGGAATTTAATTATCGCGTGGGGATTTTTGATTTTAGTTAGTTTAAAAAGTTTTAGTTCAAAATAGCGCGATAAGCTGGCGCCCAACGTGGGGCTATTTTGTTAAAAGTTTTTTTTAAATATTAACTTTTTTAAAATTTTTTTTTAATAAGTTTAAATTTTTTTTGTTGTATAATTTTTTTTGAAAATTGATTTTTTTTGTAATATTTCTTTTTCTATTTTTCGGTTTTTTTTTTAAATTAAATTTTTTTTTGATTTTAATAAATCATTTTTTTGGTGGTGTTTTTTATATTTTTTTTTTATATTTTGACTAATTAATTTTTATTATTTATTTAGCTTTTTTTGAATTGGTCGGAGCAGCGGAGATCGCGATAGTTCGGTGAGTCCGTTCCATTTTATTTTTTTTAAATTTTTTTTTGTAATTTTTGGTGTTTGGTGGTGTTGTCCGCCTTTTTGCCAATTACTGGTTTGTTTTTTTCATTTTTTTTTCAATTTGATTTTATTTATTTAAATTTTTATTTTTTTTAATTCTGTGAGCGTGGTACGCTGGTTTATTTTTATATATGAATTTTTTTTTGGATTAATGTTTTTAAATTTTGGTAATTTTTTTTTGAGTTTTTTTAATAATTTTTTTTAATGACCAGTTTTAGGCTTTGTTGTTTGAGGGCATGTTAGGGTTTCAGGGAATTGTAAATTTGTCCAAGTGGGATTTAAAGTTTACCGGTCAGAGAGAGGATATATCTCTGCATGCCTTCCTGGAGCGAGTAGACGAGCTTTGTGGCGCTCGTGGGGTCAGTGAGGACCAGTTGTTTAGAGGGGCAGTAGATTTATTTTCGGATAGTGCTTTGATTTGGTTCCGTGATGCCCGAAGGTATGTTTCCAGCTGGCGAGAATTGGTCGTTCAGCTGAAGTTAGAGTTTCTGCCCCATAATTATGATGACCTCTTGTTAGACGAAATTAGGAAAAGGACTCAAGGTGGGGCTGAGTCCATAGGCATTTATGTAGCGGTTATGAGGGGTCTGTTCCGTCGTCTGTCCGAGTCCTTGCCGGAGAAGCGTATGTTGGGTCTGGTCAGGGCTAATTTGTGTCCTTTTTATCAGACTCAGCTGGGCTTGGCTGAGCCTGAGAGTCTTTCAGAGTTGGTTTCCTTGGGTCGGAAACTGGAGGCTGTGCGGGCGAATGTGGAAGCATTCGTACCGCCGCCCAGCAGCCGGTCCAAGGACTTGCTGGAGCCAGACTTGGCATACGTTTCGGCCGAGCCGGAAGTGGTTGCAGTCAGGGCTCCGCTGCGCAATCTTAGATTGGAGCGGAGAATTAGGGCACCTCAACGGGCTAGGCGTCCGTTCAGGTGCTTTAACTGCAAGAAGTTTGGGCATATTTCGGTAAACTGCCGAAAAGCGGTTATTTGCCGCGGCTGCGAGCGGCCTGGCGTGATGAAGCGTGATTGCCCCCGATGCTCTCAGAGAGCAGGGCAATTACAGGAGCGCTCGGACAGGGAGGCGGCTCCGAGAGCGGCTCCGAGCGCCCGCGAAGAGTCGGGAAATGGGGAGCGAGCTCTTGTGGAAGCAGGGCAAGAAGTTCGCGAGGTTTAGGTAGGTTGCCTGCGGGAAACCAGCTGGCTAGGGAAAATAGTGGTAGGCCTCAGAGGCAACGTCCGTCCGAAATTTGTTTGAGTTTTTCTCTTTCAGGTAGAGAATTGGATAATAGGCCATATTTAGGTGTTAAAATTTTTGGAGTGCGTATGTTAGGGCTTTTAGATTCGGGGGCCACCAGGACGATTCTTGGTAGGCCTGGCTGGGACACATTAAAGTCCTGGGGAATAAGTTTATTGGCGTCTGCGGTCAGCACGGTTGCGCTTGCTGATGGTGAAGAAGTTCCGGTTAGGGGGGTAGTTTCGGTCCCTTTCGAGGTAGAGGGCAAGTCGGTCCTCGTGGAATGCCTCGTAATACCGGATTTACCCCAATCATTGATTCTTGGAGTAGACTTTTGGTCTAAGGCCGGTGTAGTGCCAGATTTGGCCAAGAATCAGTGGAGGTTTTCCGACCAAGTCGAGGTCTCGTCAGTAGCGGCGATAGTTGATAGGTCTTCGTTGTCAACTAGGGAAAAATCGGTTCTTGAGGAGTTTGTTGCAGATGTTTTTAGGTCTATGCCTGAGGGACTGGGTTGTACACATTTGGTCGAACATCGGATTCGTACAAAGCCAAATGTGGAACCAGTCAAGCAGCGATACTATCCGGTATCGCCCGCTATTCAGAGGCGCATAGATGAGGAAATAGAGGATATGTTAGAAAAGGGTGTGATTGAGATTTCTCACAGCCCTTGGGCATCACCGGTTGTGATGATTAGGAAAAAGGATGGCAGTTATAGGTTTTGTGTCGACTATAGGACACTGAATAAAAATACGGATCGAGATAGTTACCCCCTCCCTTATATTTCGGCTACTTTAGATAAGCTAAAGGACGCCAAATATCTCTCTAGTTTGGATATAAAATCCGCTTATTGGCAGATCCCAGTAGAGAAGGAGTCTAGGGCCTGCACGGCATTTACAGTTCCGGGTAGGGGGCTCTACCAGTTCAAGCGCATGCCTTATGGCCTGCACAATGCGCCTGCAACTTGGCAGAGGTCCTTGGGGCTGACTTGGAACCCCATGTTTTCGTGTATTTGGACGATATTATTATTGTTACAAATACATTTGATAAGCATGTTGAGGTTCTGAAGGAGGTCCTGAGGAGGATTTGTTCGGCAGGGCTTAGATTGAATAGGGAAAAATGTAATTTTTGTCTTTCTTCGCTACGGTACTTAGGTTATGTTGTTGATCGACAGGGCTTGCACGTTGACCCCGAGAAAGTTGAGGCAATGCTGAAAATTCCAGCGCCCAAAAATGTAAGGGAAGTCAGGTCGTTTGTTGGCACCATTTCTTGGTATCGTAGGTTTGTTTCGAATTTCGCTGATTTGGTTAAGCCTCTAACTGATCTTCTAAAGAAGAAGAACAGGTTTAGATGGTCGCCGGAGTGCGAGGACAGCTTTTTGAAGGCCAAGGAGCGCCTAGTGACGGCGCCGGTCCTGAGCTGTCCTGATTTCGAACGACCCTTCGTAGTTCAGACTGATGCTTCCGATTTTGGAATAGGTGCCGTTTTGACACAGCAGTTTGATGAAGGGGAGAAGGTCATTTCATATTTGAGCAGGTCGTTGAGTAGGTGCGAGAGGAATTATTCCACTACCGAGAAGGAGTGTTTGGCTGTTTTGTGGGCAGTTGAGAAGTTGAGGCCATACATCGAAGGGGTTAGGTTCACAGTGGTGACAGACCATTATTCGTTGGTATGGCTCAACAATTTGAAAGATCCTTGCGGTAGGTTGGCTAGGTGGGCTTTAAAGCTCCAGCAATACGATTATGAAATCATACATCGTATGGGGAAAGATCATGTTGTGCCCGACATGCTTTCTAGAGGTGTCCCAGTCGTAGGGGAGGTAGATGGGCGTGTTAGAGATCCATGGGTGGATTCCATGGTTAGGAAAGTGGAGGATAAACCACTCGATTACCCAGCTTGGAGAATTGAAAATGGGGTGTTATATAAACACATAAAGGCAGGGACAAATAGTTTGTTTAGTGCTGGGTACGAGTGGAAGAGAGTTGTGGGCAAGAGTGATAGGCGCAGTATTTTATTTGAGTGTCACGATAATCCATTATCGGGGCACATGGGCGTTAGGAAAACATACGCTAGGGTAATTGAGAAATATTATTGGCCGAAAATGAAGGCAGAGATAGCTAGATATATTAAAGGTTGTCAGGTTTGCCAGAGGGTGAAACCTGACAACAATAAGCCAGCTGGTTGTATGGTAGAGAGGACAAAGAAGTTAGAACCTTGGGAAATGATCTGCGTAGATCTGGTGGGACCCTTGGTGAAGTCTAGTCGGGGATTTTGTTATATTTTAACGGTGGTTGACTACTTCACCAAATTCCCATTGTTGTTTCCGTTGCGAAATGCAACGGCAAAGAGTGTTTGCAAGGAGTTGGAAGATAATGTCTTCCTGCTCTTTGGAGTTCCGAGGTCCATTGTATGCGACAATGGGCCACAGTTTCGCAGCAAGGAGTTGAGGGAAGACATACGGAAGAATTTAGAAATGGCAAGTGCCAAGACAGCAAAGACTTACAATCTCAGACGTAGAGATGTACAGTATTTACCGCACGAGTTAGTATGGAGACGTAATTTTGTTTTGTCCGATGCTGCAAACTATTTTGCAGCGAAGTTAGCTCCGAAATTTGTTGGACCGTTTAGGGTTAAAAAGAGGGTGTCTCCGTGGACATATGTTTTGGAAGACGAAGACGGACGAGAAAAGGGGACATGGCATGTGCAGGACCTTAGGCCGCACATCGACTCAGGGTGATTTTCTCCGGTTAGATTCGAAAGTTGGCTGGTCTCAGGAGACCAAGCAACTTTCGCGGAGGTGGAGGTGGGGTTGTCGCGGTATAAAATCGCGACACGAATGTTGTTGTTTTTATTGTTTGTTTTGTTTTTTTATGTTTCCCTTTTGTTCGGGGCGACGGGCGAACAAAATCGGAGGAACAAAATCACACACGCACTGACCGAATTAACGCACTGCACAATTTTATTGATTGTCACTTTTTGATATAAATATATTTGTTTTGCTTAATTTGTTAAGCAAAACAAATTCGACACTCGCGGGCGAAATGCGGCCGGCGCGCGGAAGAGGAAAACTGAATATTTCGTTTGAGCTGTCAAAGTTCTCTTGCTTTCTTCTCCTTTCTTTCGCTTTTGCTTTCGTTAAGTTAGCTCAGTGAGCGGCGGCGATCCGATGAGGGTATTGCCAGCTTCGCCATTACAATAGTAAATTGTCAAAACCTGGACTAAAGCTTTTGTACTTTTTGAACCTGTTTGAGGGAGAGGAATTTGAGAACATTTATGCTTTCGCCTATACGTACATGAGTGCCGCCAAAATGTATATTTCATTTTGGTGGGTGCAGGGGGGTATTTGTAAATTTGCCAAACACACCTAGAAAAATCTGAAGAGATTTTTCGCATATAGGTATGGGTAAAGCTCCGACTGCGGACACTGGTTTCTGCGTAAGCCGCACTCTATGTATGTGGGAAGATAAATGGAAAGTGAGCGTCATAGGCGCTCATATATTCTAATTTCGTTTAGTTCTTTTTGAGCAGGGAAGAAGGAGAGTGTCGAAGCTTTGGTTTTGTTTAAAATTAATTGAATCTTAAATTATTTGGTTCCAAAATTTGGATAATTTTCTTTCCTTTTTTTTAAATTGTGTTTTTTGAGTGGTGAAGTGGAGCTGTTGCCATCGTCGGACTGTGGCTGGAGGACAAGTGTTCCAAAGGGAGTATTTTTGCGCGCTGGTTTAGTTTTGCCAGCTAGTGTTTATTTTACTTTGTTTTATTTGTGGCAGTCGGCCATTTAGTGTTTTGAAATTGAGGAATTGAATAGAGTTGGACAGGTTGTGTTCGGTCGCGATTTGTTTTGGTGAAGTGTTTCCGTCCAAGTAGTTTGCTTGGAATTTGTTTGGCCGTTTTTCCCCCCTCTTCCTTATTCCTTTTTTTGTTTGTGTTGTCCCGCATCAGAGCCAAGTTGTTGCTGGACATCGAATTTTATCGAAGTCCAGCTGGTGAATAGATTCTGCAAAGAATCGTGCGAGGGATTTCAGACAGGTTGGTCTGGTCCCGCAAATCAATTGCGTTTAAAAAGATTTAATTTTTGGTGTACGAATAATTTCTTTTGGGTGATTGTCGGTTTGTGTTGATTTTGAAAAAGGGTTTGTGTGCGGTATTATTTTCCTTGTGTCGGGAAAATTTCCGTTTCTTTTATATATAGTTATATATATACCTATATATATATCTATTGCGGCAGTTTCGGTGTAGTTTTTTAAAAGAAGTTTATTTATCAGGTTTTCGTGTGTTCGTGTTGTTCGTTCGTCCGGGGATACCATACTGCGAGGGTCGTCTTAAATCCCACGCTTCGCGACTGTGCTTTTCGGGCAAATAGGGAATTTAATTATGGCGTGGGGATTTTTGATTTTAGTTAGTTTAAAAAGTTTTAGTTCAAAATAGCGCGATATGGCCTCTCATTTAATGTTTTCCAACAAAATTTGGCATATGGTTTCATGGTTTCAACTCTAAGCTAAATGCAACATATCGGCATAATTGGACAAAGGGGCGTGGCGCCGCCCATACAAATCAATATTTCAAATTGCTCTAACTGGCCTCTCATTTAATGTTCCAATAAAATTTGGCAAATGGTTTCATGGTTTCATCTATAAGCTAAATGCAACATATCGGCGTAATTGGACAAAGAGGCGTGGCTCCGCCCATACAATTCAATACTTCAAAGTGTCATTATTGGGCTCCCATTGAATATTCTTCAACGGGAAATGGTTCTATGCCTTCAATGCAACATATTGGAATTGGACAGCGGGGCGTAGCACTTCCCATACAATTCAATATTTTAAAAATGTTACACTTGGGCTGCCGATGAACATTTTTCAACGGGACATGATTTTATGCTTTCAATTCTAAGTTCAATGTTACATATGGTTGGAATTTGACAGCGGGGCGTGGCACTTTTCATACAATTCAATATTTCAAAATGCTACACTTGGGTTCAAAATAAAAATATGTGACAAATGTTTTCATTAATTTATTATGACCTTAAAGGCAAAAAGAACTTTTTCAGGGCCAGCAAAGCGGACCGGGCCCTGCTAGTATATATATATAGTCAAGCCAAAGCAAGCTAATATAAGGGTTATAACAAAAATGATCTCGTTAAATATAAAAAATGCACTTACAAAAATTTTTTAAAAATGGTGAATATCTCGAAACTGTTCTTTTCGACTTAACTGATTATTGCTTTTCGCCACAGATATGTTATATGAAAAAAATGCGTTATTGAATTTTTGTGAGTGTCTCTTAGCGGTTCGTGAGTGGTTTTTAGTCGTGCGTAAGCGTACGTGAGTGTGCGGATTAAATTGTTTGGGTTTACCATTTTAATTAATTATTATAAAAATTTAATATTATAGTTCGAATACGTTGATTATCGTTGATAGTATTTAATTTATTTTAAGAGAGAGAAAAAATTTTTAATTTGTATTTCTTAGTTTTTATTCATGATGCAAGAACCAGGTGGTGTCAGTAGATGACTGCTCTCCAAATTTGAGCAAATTTTCTGTAATTTCGTGGCTTATAGAACAGAGTTGCAATTTTTGGTATTTTTTTTTAAAAAGTGTAACAAAGAAATCAAATATTTAATTCGAGTTTAGCGCCAATTTGTAATTTATTTTTTTGTAGATTCTTTTTACATACCTACTCTATGCATTCTCAAATTGCAATTAAACTTAAAAAAACACAGAAAAATACATATTTTTGGAAAATCATTTTGATGTACCAAAAAAAACAACCGTGCTCATTTCTATAAGCCACAGCTTTTGACAGCTCTCCCTACTGACATCAGCTTCTTATTGCATCGTGGTTTTTGTTATAGTTTATATTTTCAAATGGAATACGTCTCTCTCTAGTCTGGAGTGTAATTAATTACGATTTCCCTGCTTTTTTATTTTATATTTTTTCTTCACCGTATCTTTCCTTATTTATTATTACAATTTTGTCATATCTTATATTCTAGCTTAACTTACGATACAAATATGAATACGGCGAGGTGCTCCATTGCAGGATTAATTCTCGTTGTGACCAAAATTTGTTTATTATTTATTAAAGTTTTTATTGCGAGTGGAGCGGCTGGTGCGTTACACCTCCCGTTTACCTTGAATGTTACTAGGGAGCGTATTTTCTCACAGTTCGCTTAGTTGCACTGTTTTTATATTTTTTTGTTTTCTACTTTGCACTGCTTGAGGGCTTTTGAGGAGGATATGTTTATAAGGTTTCGCGTTTGTACCACTGGAAAGCATTTCGCTTGCACTACTTGAGGGCGCTGGTACCGCGTGGCTTTGTCGGCACTATTATCCTGACTGCTGTACTACTTGAGGACTTTTGTAGCAGGATACGCGTTTACCTTATATTCGCTCGGGCGCCAGTTAGAGAAACATGAATTGATTTCTAAAATAAAAAACAATTATTTATATATTTTACACTGTCTTTATTCCAAGAGTGATTTTAAACTAATTTTCAACTTAACTTAACACCAACGAAAGTTGTTTTGCTTAACGCCTACGTTTAGCAAAACATGAAACGTGAAAACATCAAAATGACAGTGTCCAATTCAAAGTGAGGTTGTTCGTACTTGTTTTTAAAATTTTAAACTTTACCAAACTATCATTACGGTTTCTGCTTGATTTGAGGTGATTATTGCCTTTGGACGGACCACCCACTCGTAGGATCTAATATGTCTTTTCTTTGCTTTTAAACACAGAATAACCAACAGAAACCGGCCCTCATATAAAGCCTGCGGGGAACGAGGTTCTCAACACAACCGGGGAACCTTCAGACCCCTTTTAGAAGAGCGCGGTTATACCCAGGTCTCCCAAGGACTCAGCGCAAAGTCAGCCAGGAGGGCGACACAATTGCGAGAGTACTTATAGCGGGGGATCTCCAACAGCGGCAAATGTGTCAGTCAGCCAAATGTCGTTTTGGAAGCTCGGGGAGGAGATCAGACACCTTGTAGACACGCTCGGAGATGGGAAAAAGGCGCTCAATCCATGAGCCTATGCAATTGAGAGTATCAAAGCTTTCTATTAGCTCGCTGCGTATGCAAATATTCTGCGGACCATCAAGACCAACGACTCACTCAAATCATTTGGGGAGAATGTGAAGGCTGTTCGGCGAACTGCGAAGAACGAGCTGCTGATTGAGTTGTAGGGATCACCGGAGAATAACGCCACAACGTACCAAGTTGCAGTAGGTGGAGTGTTAGGCGATACAGCGAGGAAGCTACAAAAAACGCACTCTATAACAATCCATCTTAGGGACCTCGATGAGGTGAGAACAGCGGCTGAAATTTGCGACGCGCTACACACGCAGTGTGAAATAGTTCGCAGTGAAAGTGCTAAAGGTGCAGCGGGTCCGCATTGGCTGGGTTTCCTGTAGAGTACGCGACTGCGTTTCGAAAACGAAATGCTTCAAGTGCTGGGGATTCAACCACTTGGCACAGAACTGCAAAGAGTCTATAGACCGCAGCAAGCTTTGAAAAAGTTTGACGAAGAGGGTCACTTCGCAGCGGCGTGCGAAAACCAAGAAAAGTGTGCGTTATGTGGCGGGTAGTATCCCGCTGTCCGGATCGTCAGAAGGCGGTGTTTAAAGCGGAAGATGAAAATCATTCAGTTGAACCTAAACCACTGTATTGCGGCCCAGGACCTATTGCAGCAGAACATTTTCGAGCAACAATTCGACCATTCTGTGCGAGCAACATCACAACGTGAAAGGATGCGAATGCACTGCGACCATCGAGCTATCGTCATCGATATACATGGAGCGTTCGACCGCGGAAAATACATATAGCGCAGACTAAGGGCTGGAAGCAAAATGCCTTTGATGCTGAAGTATTTCAGTTGGTGTGGAACGAACCGTCTACACGGTTAACGTTAACGACGAAGCCACCAAATGGCGATAAGCATCAGGCAACGATTAAGCCCAACATGAGACGCAGTAATGCCGAGGAGGACACGCGTGCCAACCAGCAAACCCATCTACTGGTGGAATGAAGACATTGCCGAATGTAGTAGATGCTGTGGCAATCACTGCACGCTGTTTAAAAAGAATGCCACCAACGGCTCAATCCATGCCAGCAAAGACTCCTGCTTCCAGGAACTGCGTGAAGACGCTGACATCGATCCCTGGGGCACAGCCTATAAAGTGGTGATGAACCGCGTTAGAGGGCCTAGGGCTCCACAACCTTCGTTTCCTACACTCATGGACAACGTGGTAGCTGCGCTCTTTTCCTCTCAGGAGGAACGGGTGCACCACTATCACCTGCCTGTGGGTGTAGGACACGTCCCCGCAGTGACAGCGGATGAAGTACTCCTAACGCTTCGAAAAGTTGCCGACATGAAGACACCTGATACGGCAATCAGGGCGAGCCCGGAAACGTTTGCCAATATGTATACCGCATGTCTCAACGAAGGAACGTTTCCTACCTTCTGGAAGTGCCAAAGATTGGTACTACTATTGAAACCCGGAAAACAACCCAACCAGCCATCTGCATATCGACCACTCTGCTCGACTCGCTAGGAAAGGTACTGGAGAGTATAATCGTGAACCGGCTTCACGATTCGCTTGAAAAGAATGCTGGCTTATCCACGCAGCAATTTGGATTCCGTGAAAGAAAATCCACGGTCGACACCATACAGGCGGTGATGAAGATTGCTCGTGAGGCGACAAGCGGACACAAGTGGAAAGGGGGTGCAAAAGGGGTGACAAGAAGTACTGCGCAGTAGTAACGTTGGACATCAAAAACGCCTTCAACTCTGCGAGCTGGACGCTAATACTGCAAAAGCTAGGCAATTTCGAAGTACCGGGCACCGAATCATCGCCAATTACTTCGAGGACCTAGTGTTGCTGTATGACACCGACGATGGCGTAAAAACGTACGAGGTCACTCGAGTACTGTATTCTTTAAAAGAGTACTCTTTTAAAGAGTACAGTATTCTTTTAAAGGTAACCCATTTTTTATTATTCGTTAGAATTAAAATGAAAACTAATTGGGCGCAGGCCTTGTTCTTCTACGAACTATTCGATAGCTCTCGAAATCGTTTTCAAAAAAGATAAAAAAAAGAAAATTCGTTTCAAATTAGTTATCTTTTCTTTATTTATTTGTATATTTTCCTCAGAAAATCTTACCGGCTTTTCTTGGCTGTGGCGGCTGCTGCTTCGTATGGGAATCGGACGAGAGTGTGATATTTTTAAAAAGCCAAAAAGCCGTCGGCAAAACCGAAATCGCCATACTTGAAAGCAGATTTCGCCACAGACAACAGCGCCCCCTACATTTAACAAATTTATATAAGGTAGCGTTCATATTTACGCGGTTGGCGTGAACAAATAATAGGTTTGTTAGTTTGAAGCATCTTTCATCACATTGCATTCAAAAAGTTTCCAAAATTCTTAAAAGCTAGGACCTACAACTTTTTTACCCGAAATATTATAAACAATTTTGAACGTCTTTATCGAAAACAATCCAAATATATATCTAAATTTTTCAATTTCTTGAGGAGGGATCGGAACATTAGCACCTAGGGTCTAAAATTTTGTGTTATACTTATTATCCGCTTAATTTGTAGGTCACTTATAATTTTAATTTTGAATCGGTACTTAGTGAGTTTTACAAAATTTTAAATACATTTTTTTAGTATTTAAGATTACAAAAAAAACACTTTGTTTTATTCAAAATTGTACCAAAGGTTGGATTTAGAACTTTTTTAAAGAATTTTTTTTTATATTTTTGTCTTTTAAAAAATTTGGTAACCCTATGTACAATGGCGTTCTGACTGTCGATCTTTTCGCGGATACCACACTGGTCGGTTATGCGGATGACGCACACTGGAGGCGTTGTGATATGTAGAATACCGAGGTGCACGATGCAGACCTGGAGCTGGCAGCTCAGAAACCCGAGACAGTTCTCTTGAGCTCCCGAAAAGTGCGAGAGATCTTCAGCTTTAGGACAGGAGACCACGAAATTATCTCACAGCCATACATGCGATATCTTGAGAGTCGCCAGTGCCTTCCGCATAGTGTCTGACGAAGCTATCGGGGTGATCGCGGATGTAACTGAATGTAACTGAAAAAATTTATTGTGAAATTTTGTAATTGAAAATGCCTATATCTGAGTATAACTCTTATCCTCGAACTGATGCAACTGACTAGGCAGTATCACGAACATTTATAGGCGATACACAGTTCGTGAAGGTGACATTTAGCCAGTTAGTCATATGAGTGCGTTATATGCTGAGTATTTAGCTTCGATAGGATCGATTCACTTAATAGTTTTAATTTTTTATACGTTCGCGTCGATTACCGCATTTAAAAACCATAGAGCAAATATGCAACACAGAAAACGTATAGCTTTTATATGCTATGCCGATTGTAAATCTGTATATTTTGTTGTTGTGATATGCAATAAATATTTTCATTTCCACTTCTGCAAAACCAATTCGTGAATAGCCCTCATATATTTGTTTTCAAGAGCCATTGGATATGGTTGCACAACTAACATTGAATAATAAAGCATCACGGAATATTTAGATTTTTCTTGTGTGGGAATTCTTGGCTTTGACATTAATATTGTAAAATTGCTTCGTTCTATCTAAAATAAAATTTATTATTTTTCAATATACATATGTAACTGTTCAAATTCATACAAAGTTAGAGAATGCGTACAAATTTTTTAGTCAAAGTTTCCAAAACCACTAATAAATGGGTCAAAATGGCGTTTTCAGACCAAATTTGTTGTTCGAGGTAGGTACTTCTAAATGGGTCATATTGTGTGGAGGTATATCAGCTTCGCCATAGTTTTGACATCATCTGGCAACCCTATATGAATATGGAAGCTGAGTTATAAGCCAGTTATAATGGACGGTTTTTGGACTTTTATTTAATTGGATCACCTAATATTAACTTAGGTCTAACAATGATTATTCAAAAATTAATAAATTCAGCTTATTTTTAAGTAAAAAAAATTTGTTCATCTTTAAACTAATTTGTGAATATGTAAATTGCCCTACATAAATTTATTTAGGCAATGTGGAGTTATCGTATCTAATATACAGCATATATATTAGCTTCGTTTGAGACGTGAGGGATTCAGAGGTCTCAGTAAATTTCTAGCTAGAATGTTTGGATGAAACATGAGCTTCTGCTTGTACTTCGAGGTAAGTTTCGGAATTTCGTCTTTTACTGCAGGGATGTTCTAATCAGTGTGGATGTTTGAATTTCTTATATACCAAGGGGCTCTGGCAATTTGTCTCACGATTTTAGATTGGGGGTTTTTCCACGGTCGAAGGGTTTTATTATACTTTTGTATATTTGGACTTTGTATGTGAGATTTAGCTTAGATGCCCGTGAAATTAGCCAATTTAGTTCCAATTGTTTTAGTTTAATCTGAGTTATTTCAGATTGGATGTGTTTATGCAAAGTGAGTCGGCGATCGAGGTGCATTCCAAGATACTTGGTTTCAGAACTTTCAGGGACAACTTGGCCGTTTATCTTCAGAGCAGGACACGTGCCCCTTCTTGGATTGAAGGTTATGCGACAGCTTTTGGATTCGTTGACTTTGTCTGGGTTTGAGTGGGAGCACAGGAAAGCAGTGTCGTCAGCAAAATTCGATATGAGAGTTTTATCACCTTTGGGCATATCTGCAGTATAGAGAATATAAAGCAAGGGCGCGAGGACACTATCTTGTGTTACTCCGGCTAGTATATCGTATTTTCGGGAGACAAAGCTTTTATATTTTACCACAAATTTTCTATTCGTGAGATAGTTTTGGAGAAGGCAGTGCATATTAGCGGGAAGAATATGGTGTAATTTGTAAATAAGTCCTTCGTGCCAGACTTTATCGAATGCCTGGGTGATATCGAGGAAAACAGCGGAGCAGTACTGTTTCTTTTCGAAGGTGTTTTTTTATTGAGTCTACAATACGGTGCATTTGTTCGATAGTGCTTTTCGAGGAAGCCAAACTGGTGATCGGGAATCACTTGTTTTTCCGTTATTTTGGGTCAAATCAATTTTATTAAAAGTTTTTCGAAGAGTTTCGATAACACAGAAGTCACATTGTTGGGATTTTTTCCAGGTTTGGGAATCATTGTAACTTGAGAAAGTTTCCAATTATCTGGGTAGTGACATGTTCTGAGAATGGCGTTAAAAAAGTGCAATAATTGGGCTATTGCAACTTTTGGCAGTTCTTTTATCATAGTGGGCGTTATCAAGTCTGGTCCTGGTGCTTTTTTTTGGATCCAGGCATTTTGTTATTGCCTCCATAAGTTCTTTTTTCTTAATCACGACTGTACAGGAGTTATTGAGTGGGGTTAAAGTTGGTAATGGGATATCACCAGTTGTCTCGTTCGGGGTTACTACGGTTTGTAGGTGGTTGGCAAAAGCAGCACCTTTTTCAGCATCGCTTCTGGCCCAGTTTCCATTTGGCAGCCGTATGGGAGGTTCTGCCAGTACCGGTTTTTTCATATTATTGGCAGCACGCCAGAGAGAAAAATTTGTTGATTTTGTGGGTGCGAGATGTTCAACGAATTGTTGGTAGTCTCTTTCGGATTTACATGTTAGCTGTTTTTGTAGATTTCGCGTAATATCTTTTAGTTGTTTTTTCAAGCTGGGCGATCTGTGGTTCTGCCATTCGCGGCGTATTTGCCTTTTCTTTTTTAAAAGCTGAGCTATATATATTGGGGTACAATTCGAGTAACCGCCAGTTGAGTTATTTGGGATTGGGGCGGGAGTGGCCGCTACAGCTGCTTGGGAAAGCAAGAGTGTGAAATTACTTACAGCTGTGTTTATTTCATCTTTGGTTTTTAGTGACACATTAGGGTTAATGTGGGAGCTTATATACTGCCGATATTTGAGCCAGTTTGTGAGTTTACTGGTCAATTTATTTGGTGGATTGACCTCAGAGCTTGGGGCGTACTTTATTCTGATAATAGTAGGCGTATGGTCTGATGAGAGATCTAGCGAAGATTCTATAGTCAATTGGCTCCTTTTTACAGTTTTGAATACTGCAAAGTCAATGACATCAGGAGTTTTGCGACTGTCAGGTGGCCAGTATATTGGTGTGCCTGAAGAGATCACGTCAAGGCCGAGCCTGTTGACAGTGTTCAACAAGAGTCTGCCCTTTGGGGATATTAGGCGAGAGCCCAAGTATGTATGTTTAGCGTTGAAGTCGCCGGCAACGAGAAACTTTGGTCCAAGAGAATGGAAAAAAGTCTGGAATTGTTGCTCAGTTATTTTGTGTCTGGGCGGGCAGTCTATAGCTGTTAATGTTAGGCCTTTTAAGTATTAATCGAGAGAAATACTTGTCGCTTGAATATATTCTGTGCAATAATTCTGTAGAGCGTAATGCTTTATTCGGCTTTTAATGAGAATATCGGAACCACCTCTAGCATTTCCGCTTGGATGCTTTGTGTCATAGAGTCTATATCCCGGTAGTTTGAAAAAGTGTTTTTCAGTGAAGTGAGTTTCAGAAATTAGCATAACGTCTATGCTGGACTCTTTCAAGAACTCGAGAAGTTATAATTTGTGAAGACACAGGCCGTTTGCATTCCAGAATGATATTTTTAAACCATTCATGTTTTATACATGAGGTGTTGTAGTAAAAGACATTGATTTTTAATCATTTCTTGCATCATATTTTTCATACCAGACATAAATTGAGACATATTTTGTATGAACGCTTGCAGAGTTTGTTCAAGAGAACTGCTAGGGGGAGCAGGTTGGGTGTACACGGGGACTGAGTTTTGTCCTTTTAAAGCGCTGGCGTAGGAAACGCCTTGATTTATATTGGGATTTACATAATTAGGTGCATTGGATTGTGAGGGATTTGTTGAGATTTTCCTAAAATCCTGTTTTGGAGGGAAAGCATCAGCTTTGGGAAGAGCCTTGCTTTTGAAGGATTTGTAGATTGGACAGCCTCTATAGTTTGGTGTATGGTTGCCACCGCATTTGCTGCATTTTGCATCCTCTTTAGTTTCTTTGCACAAGTTTGTGGGGTCGAGATCGTTGTTCCGGCAAGAATGGCAAATCGGTTTTGCCCTAGCTCAATAGACTTTTTGGGATAGTCTTTTGTATTTTGGAGGATTTCGTATTTCCAGGAGGAGAACCTCTTCGTTTGAAGTAGGCGTCAATGCCTTACTGCGCTGCAGTTGCCTTTATATTATGCTCTATAGAGATAGAGCTACTTTGAAGTTTTGTTGTTTTAAATTTATCGATTTTTCGCTCATTTATGTTCTGAGCGGGAATTTGCAAAAGGGGAATTTGCATGTTGTGCTGAAATGGAATTTCGAGAACAAAAGGCGAAACAGAGTTAAATGTGTGTGTGTTGGGAGTAGCACATTCTTTACTCCATGAGATAAGTACAGGCGTGAGAGATCCACCGTGTACAGGCTGCTGAACGGGAGTACTTGGCAACACTAACGATACAGTGTGCTTAGGGAGCGTTGCATTGTGCGATGATGGACGAAGACCGTCATCGATATCGGGGGCGATCGGGGACACATAATTTTTCACGGCTCTCGCACTTTATTGTTTTTGTAAGATTTTCGCACTTTCATCTTCTGTTTCGCGGGAAGCTGAATTCGGCATGAGAGACGCGTTTAATTTCTTTGAGGAATGTTTTATTCCCATTTTTGGCAATTTATTTGTATATTTTTAATTGGTTTTTTGAGTGTTATGCAGCAGCTCCGACGATGCCGACTGCACGCAAAGTAAAGATGATCACTGGCAGAGGTCCTGAGGAATAACGAGCAAGAGGCCTCAGACTCTATTCAACAGCTTCACGACGCGAATTGGAAGGCAATTTGGGCCCACCAACATTGGACGACCGGCGCTATTATCACACTTATTGTAGTTATTCTGTGTCTCGCCGCGCTACTTGGGAGAACTCGAGTGTTTCATAGCAGAGGCGATCTAATAGCGCAGAATTACGCGAAGTCAAAAGCAGTGACGATACAGCATTCAACATCAGATGGTGATTTGGATGCGACACCAATAATACCAATAACACCAATACTTGCCGCGTGTGGCAAAATGTTGATGAATCAACAGAATTGACAACTTGGCTTTGGTTGCATTGTTATGATCCACGCTGAGAGTGCAGGGCCGCTGTAGCGAGTTGGCACGGTGGCAAGCCCGGTATGCTCGCCGGATTTTGGGGGGGTTGATTTTGCTATTTAAGCCGCACTATGAATCGAAACAAAAGAAGTCGTGCCAAAAAGAAAAGGATAGAGGATAGGTATAGTAGAAGTTTAAGCTATAGGAACAAAATATAATGAAAGGAAGAAGGTAAGGGAAAAGAAATAAAATCCACTCATACAGTGTGTAAGCCATAGTGTACCACATTCGTATCTCCTACATGCCCTGAACCATACTCAAACACTCAGAAATCCGCATACATACCCCCGCTCAACCGTTCAATGACACACATGCAAAAGCCCAATCAAAACCATTCATACCCTACACTAAACTTTGCACTCACTTATACGCAGGTATACCAAACAATACAGAAGAAATGTCTCCGTCCTTCGGCTGAAGCCTGGCCCACCCCATCTGCCACCCGTCCGGTGCGCAGCCTTTGAATCTCATCGGGCTTCATTCTGTAGATGAAATTCCCTAGTGCTGAATCCGTCAAAGTCAAACCATCCGGCCTACATGGTCACCCAGTCAACACCAATTTTGGGTTCGACACCCGCAACAACACTAATGATTCTAGCAAGTCATGCTAGATGAATAAAAAAAAACCTAAATAAAAATGCAATATCTTCAATCCATAAATGACAACCAAATATTTGACTTTAAAAATCTGGTAATAAATTATTTTATTTCAATAAATTTCAAATTAAAGAGAAAAAACCAAAAAAAAATAAATATAGAGCTAAATTCAAGAAAAAACTTAACTCTAACAAAATTGTAATTTATATGAACATAAAATAAATTTTATCTAAAAAAAATTCCAAAAAAAATAATAATTATAATAAAAAAAAACTAAATAGATTCAAAATTTCATAAACTATATATGTGACTATAAGAATTTCGCGTATCTTTTATTTGAACATTAGCAAACAAGAGAGAAAGTAAGAATTATGAGAAACAAATATATTGCTTAAAATTCAAGCCAAAAACAAAAAGCATTTATATGTTTACTCGTTTCCTTTTTGTTTTCTTTTTGCTATAGAGAAACTGCTTTAAACACAAATCAATTTTAATCAAAATTGCGAATTTGCGTATGGACGAGAAAAATTAAAACAATTGAGATCAGCACTCACCAATTTGTAGGTACTCTGATGTTGGTGCCAGCAACGAAGTTACCTATAAGCTGAAATAAAACAAGGGAAAAGGGGGGTAGGTGTTGATCTATTGCTTTCGTTTCTCTCCCAATTCCTGTCTTTCTTTGTGGTTAGCTATTCTAAGCAACTCAAATTCATATGCACTTGCATTTGCCCAACTATTTCTCTTACATATACAAATTAGAGCTTAAATAAAAATAAAAATATTTATAACTAAAAAGAATAAATAAATGGAAAAAAAAGTATAAAGTTTATGTATAAAAAAATTAAAACTAAAAATTTTCAATTAGTATGAACTTTGAAATTCATGAAGAACGCTAAATAAATATTCAGTAATTAAATTCAATAAAATTGACTTAAGCTATTTTTCCCCACGGGCAGTTAGTTCTACTTGTTAATATTTCTCCCTATACCTAATCAAATTCACGATAATTTTTGCAAAGAGCGCGTGTACATTTGGGCATAGTTTGAGAGTTTTGTGGACTTCGGCTAGACTTCGCTCATGCGATGTTTTCTCTTTTCTTCGTCTGCTACTCTGTTCTTCCTTTTGTTAGGTTGAATAACCACTTTGGTTGGATCCTAGCGGTATCAATTTTTACAGCTGATCAAAGAAATAAGCGCAGCGCTGCTTGCAGCGATTTTATTTAGCGACAGCGCAGCTTTTAGCCGCCAGCCAAAGAGGCAAAGAAATTTTTGGTTTGCGCTATCCAAAAAGGGAGGAGTTGAGGCCCTTCGCCACCTTAATGATGGACCTCAACAAAATTTCTGCAACGATGGGTTAATAATTTGGATTAATCCGATTGCCACCAAAATTCGTTTGCGCGTATTCGCGGACAAGTTAAATTATTTTAACGGCCAAATTACTTCCGAATAAAATTCCAAAAATTAATTAAAAAAATTGTAGTTTAAACAGAAATTAAAATTGACGACTTTACACACGAATGAAACATTTGAATTGGCAGTCACTTTCGAACGTTTTCCATAATGCAAGAAAATCTAAAAGGAAAACTCCTACCCATGAAAAGCTCATCAAAAAAAATTCCTAAATTTATCTTATTTTAAAAAAGCAACTGAGGTTCGAGCCCACATTCAACATATCAATTTCGAAATATATTAATTTCACACGATCAAACTATATATTCTCTCTCACTCTCCATTCTCACTTTCATACATCATAAATCCTCTCAATCCAGTAGCCAACGCATGTCTGATTAACAGAACTTCAACTTTGGTTAATCTGTAAAGCTACGAATATTGCGGCACGCAACTGAGGCTGCAGATTCACAGATATATCTTTTGTCAAATACCGCCTATTGTTACTTCAATCACAGGCTCACGTAACAGGCTCGAAACCGTCGATGTTGCCTGCCACATGGAACGAGTTCGTAAAATCAAACGTTAGCCTACCATCGCAACGTGTGGCTTCGACCCACGCCTCATGCTCTCGGACTTGAGCTACCGGGCAACAATATTCTATATTTAACCTACCTAATATTGCACATAAATATCTAATCCTAATATCACTTGACCCTAAAACTAAATAACAAATTGTATAAATAAAAATTCAAAAAATCAATAAATATAATCAAAATCCTAAACCTAGTTAACAAAAAAAAAAAAATTGCAAATAGTCAAAAATTAAAATTATATCATCGGAAAAAAATTAAAATTAATACAAATTGTCAGAACGGTAAAACAAACATGAAATTAAGGATTTGTTAGAAACTAATGTCAAGTAATACAAAAAAAAAAAAATAAAAAAAACACAAGACTACAAGAACAAAAAAAACAATAAACAAAAAACACTGAAAATAATAATCAACAAAAAAACTAATTAAAAATATTGCACATAAACTGCTTTACGCTACAAAAATATCTTTGGCGTGGTATACACCTAGCTTTTTACCGGCCATATTGCCTAATTCGTACAAAGAATTCCCTACATGTTTTAGCACAATGCACTGGATGTGCATTGGAGCCAACTTAGCATTATAATTCTCTGCCTTGTTGCTCTGCTTGAAATTTTTTCTATGTACAACTTGACCAATCTTAAAGCTAACATTCTTACTCCTAGTATTGTACACCTTTTCCCCTTTCTCATGAGAAATTTTCGTTATATATTTTCTCGCGGAGCAGTTTTTGCTTATCAGAAACATTCAATATCACCAAATCTGTATCTTTTACAGCACCTAATCTGCGTGCGATCTCATATGATTTGCCATGTTGCATCATATTGGTGCCAAATAACGCGTAATAGGGTTCGACATTCCGCATCACTCACGTGCAAATCACAATTTTTCTGATTTTCCCCAACATACGCTCTAATCATTTGAAGTACTGACCTATTTACTCGCTCAGAAGCATTTGCTTGTGGCGAGTAAAAAGCTGTTTTAATGTGGCGAACCCCGTATTTTTCTAAAAAGGCATTGAACATTCCTGAAACAAATTGCTTTCCGTTGTCCGAATGTAAAAATTCTGGAACACCAAACACATGGAAAACTTCTCGTTCTAAAAATTTTACAACATTTGCAGTAGTTGCAGTTCGCATTGGCTTAAGCCAAACAAATTTAGAAAAGTGGTCTAAACATATAAATATAAAAGTGTTCCCATCGTTGGTTCGTGGATAGGGACCCATGAAATCAATATACAATCGTTGGATTGGACTTTCTGTTATTTGTTGCGCCCCCATTGGTGGTCGCCGAACTAAATTTTGATTTTTGGTGCCTTTGCACACGTCACAATCTTTCACTAAAGCCTGCACGTCCGCAACCATGCCAGGCCAATAATAATTTCCGCGTAATTTCGCTAATGTTTTGTGCATTCCGCCATGTCCTGCTGAAGGAGAATAGTGAGCTGCCACCACCAATTCTTCTCGCAGCTCAGACGGCACCCACAGCTTCCAGGCGCGGTCCTCTTGTAACCAGTCCCCTGTCCTGAAAAGAGTTCGTTTGTACACAAATCCGTCCGATAAACAAAGGTCTGGTAGTTCGTCCTTTCGTACCGTGTCCTTAAGCGCCTCATATTCTTCCGAAGAAAAATTTGAGGAGCTGAGGTCAACGTCCAGTACTCTATCCGACTCTTCCAATCTCTTCCATATGGATGCGAGAGAGAGTGTCCGGTACTACATTTTGTGCACCTTTTCGGTGTTCAATGTTGAAATTGTACGCTTGAAGTTTTACACTCCATCTGGCTAATCTTCCAGATAAGTCCTTCTGGCCCATGAGCCACTTCAAGCTCGCGTGATCCGTAATTATGGTGAAAGGTAACCCCTCAACATAAGGACGAAATCTTTTAACGCTTAATATAGCCGCGTAACATTCTAACTCAGTTACACTATAATTTTTCTGAGCTTTATTTAGCTTCGCTGACATGTAAGCAATCGGACGCTCATTCCCCTCGTCATCCATTTGGAAGAGCACCCCCCCTACACCCACAGTCGAAGCGTCACATTGTACATAAAAGTGTCTATTAAAGTCGGCGTTGATCAGCACTGGTGCTGAGACTAAGCTGAGCTTTAGTTTATCTAAGGCCAGCCGCGCAGAGTCCGTCAGTTCAAATTTTCTTAACTTTTCTTTAGTCAGACAGTCGTGTAGTGGTGCAGCCATTGCCGCGTAGTCCTTCACAAAACGCCAGTACCACCCTGTCATGCCTAGGAACTGCCTGAGCTGCTTTGGAGTTTTCGGTTCCGGAAACTCATCTATCGCAGATACTTTCTTCAAATATGTGCGAATACAGCCGTCACCTACCACGTAACCAAGATATCGCACTTCCCGATAACAAAATTTACTTTTTTCAACATTAATTGTTAAATTGGCACCACTCAAACATTTTCAAACTTTTTCCAGTAACTCCAAATGATCGTCAAAACTAGCAGAGCACACTAACAAATCATCTAAATAAACAAAAACATGTTCGCGCATTTCAGCAGGTATTACCTTATCCATCAGCCGACACATTCTCTGGGCAGCGTTGCACAAACCAAACGGCATAACCGTAAATTGGTACAACGGCCGCCCAGGGACTGTGAAGGCTGTCTTTTCTCTGGCCTTCTTTTCTAAGGGAATCTGCCAAAATGCATCTTTTAGGTCAATGGCAGAAATAAAGCACGTGTCCTGCAGTCTACTAAGTAGTCCTTTCGTTGACTTTCCGCGCATCAAGACACAATCTGTTTTTCGTTTCCTTCCTGACAAGCGAAACTGGTGAACTCCAGCTACTAATGCTAACTTCAATAACCCCCATGCTGATCATGCGATCTAGCTCAGCAAACACTAACTTCTGTATGGCCGGCGAAATCGGATAATGCCTCTGTTTTACAGGCAAATTTTCGTCTACAACCTCAATCACGTGCTCCTCAACATTCGTTCGCCCCAGACCATGTTTAGCAAACGAAGGAAAACATGCTTTCACCTTTTCTAACCGTAAATTTTCAGCACTTGACAATACATGCTGATTCATATCAAAGATCAGGTCTTCATGTGCTGGAGTAAATTCAGCCACTTCACTAAAATGTTGGTCCGAATCACACACTTCCACCTTCCCCTTGCTAACTACATTCATACCAAATACGCGCCAAAAATCTACATCAAAATAGACCTGCTGTTGGAGAGCAGGAACAATTAAAAACTCCATCACTTTTGTAGCACCATCCCATAAAACCGGCAGTGAAATTGCCCACGAAGTGGTACTATCAAGTTTTATTTTTCTTTCAAGAATTCCATTGCATCTTTTCCAAGGCAGTTTGCACTTGCACCTGAATCCAGCAACGCTAACACTTCTTCACCACCAATTTTAGTTCTAGCAAAGAATCGATTGTCACCTTTAAGGGTCACATTAGTGGACACAATTTTATTTAACATTCTCTTCATAAATTTTCTTTTCTCCCGCAACTTTCCTATTTTTATAAATTTCCTATTTTTTATCTCGGATTCGTCTACAAAAATTCGTTTTCTGGCTTCTTCATACTCTAACTTTCGTTGGTGTAGACTTTTTCTTATAGATTTTTTGCTTTTTCTTGCTGCCAGTTCTTAATTTTCCTTTTCAGTTCTTTTTAAAATTCTTATTTGCCCGAATTCCCCGGATCCTGTTTCTGGCACGAGCTCCCGGAAATCTCGGCGAGTTTCCGGTTTAACACTTCCGGTGACAGCACACAAAATGACACGTCACTGTTACACATAAAACATTTTAAATCATGAAACAGAGACTTACATATTTTCTCTGGACTAATTTGCGGAGGAATTTTTCCTAAAAAAATCTCCCGGCATACCACACATAAAACACAACATTACATGGAACTGTGTTGGACAAAAACCCTGGCTACACGAATTTGAAATTGGAGGCGCATTAGAGCTTGCCCGTGGAGGGCCTGTAAAATTATTGGGCTTATGGCCGACAGCATTAGAAAAATGTGGTGTCCTGTTACCTCCACCACCTTGAAAATTATTTTGACGATATCCATTTCTAGCGCCACCGGGCTCTATTGCCTCCACATCCCCCTGATTTGCCGCAAAATCATTGGCCTCCTCGTTTTTTCAAACTTCCAACTCGTTTACGTGCTTCGACTTCGCTTTATTGTCCTTCAATAATTTCTCAGCCTTTTTACAGGTTTCTTTCAAATCCGCTAACTTGGGTTATTTCTAATTTAAATAACGCGTACTATATCCACCAGTTTTTGTTCGTCGAGTCTCTTGCCCAACCTGAACGATAAGTTGTGCACATCAGAGTAAAAATCGTCGAAATGTTCATTTGGCATTTGCTTTCTATCTATCATTTCTCGCATTATCTCGTGGTCAGCCTCAGACGACCTAAAATGACCAACCAAATCTTTCATAAAATCTTCATAGCCATAGCTGACATCATCGTCATGGTCCTCCACTACCTGCCAGTACCACTTCAGTGTATTACCACCCAATAGGCCATGAAAATCCGTGAATAGCTGATGCCTCGACGTTCCATATCTTTCTCGCATCCTTTCCACACGAAACAGTTTGTTGAAAAACAAACTGTCTTTTGGACTAGACCCATCTTCGCCTTCGCAATTTTTCGCAGGTGCGCCTTCTCTCCCCCCTTTCCGGTTCCAGTGGCTTCTCTGTTTGGCGTTGACGTACCCGCAGGTGGTGACAAAGTATCACCGGATTTCATCGACCTATCCCTCAACTCCTTTACCTCCTTTTTCATCTCCCGCATCTCCTCCATGCAGTTAAGCATCATGTCAAACAGCCTATCCATCTTCTCGGATTGCGCTGCCGCACTCGCCCCACCTGGAGATGTGCCACCTTCTGCCCCACCGGCTGCCTCGCCTTCCGACATATCCCACACCGTCTCACAAAAAGCGTCAAGCTTTATATAAAAACTCCCACCGGTTATATTACGAGGGCTGTTCTCAACGGCCGGAGTCGATTCAACGGACGATGGAAGCGGTACACCTGTATCAGGGAGCTCTACTGCGGCTGCCCCCACTCTTGCCAGTAACTCTCTGGTTGCACTACGGGTCAGTCGACGAAAATCTTCCTCTGTATCCACTGGCTTTCCACTACCAGATTCCATTCACCCTTTCACTCTCACACTATATTCGCAATCACCCTCAGACCAACTGATGCTTTTGCAAATTTTTCAACCGAAAAATAAATATTTTGTGTAGAGATCGAGACAAAAGAAAGATCAAGATTGTGCAACAACAACAATTTTAAATTCAAAAAAAAAAAATAAATAAATAAATAAATTTAAAAAAAAATATATATATAAAAAAAATAAAAGGTATATTCTACCAAAAAAAATTTAAATGAAAAATAAATGAAAAAAAAATTGAAATGAAAATCGGTTGGTGCGTATTGGTGCCGACCCATGGAAAGACTGTGTTGCCCATGTGGCCGTTTGTCCGTCTGTCCAAACATCACAACAATCCTAACATAAAACGGTCAAAGAAAAACAATTGGAAGTGGCGTAGCGAAGCACTACAGAATTTAATGCCTAAACAAAGCAAACCTGGTTGCCGCACCTGGCCACCTAAAAATAAAAATAGCAAAAAAGTTATCAGTAGATAGTATCCTGAATACAACTCCAAAATCTGCAGCTTTTTTTTTTTTTTGTTTGGTACCACAATTAAAAACACTAAACGCCCCACCCTACCAACACAAAAACACTGCCACAAATTAACCAAAGATGTATCTCCACTCGTAACACTGGCAGCATTCGTTGCTGATATGAAAAAGAAAAAACTACCGTCCGACACACAAAGTTTTAGCTAAAGATAAAAAAAAATGATTTTAAAAAAAAGAAAAAAAATTTGAAAAATAAAAATAAAAAACTATGGTTGTCATTAGCCATCTTGGCCAATCGTTGGGCGCCATTGTTATGATCCTCGCTGAGAGTGCAGGGCCGCTGTAGCGAGTTGGCACGGTGGCAAGCCCGGTATGCTCGCCGGATTTTGGGGGGGTTGATTTTGCTATTTAAGCCGCACTATGAATCGAAACTAAAGAAGTCGTGCCAAAAAGAAAAGGATAGAGGATAGGTATAGTAGAAGTTTAAGCTATAGGAACAAAATATAATGAAAGGAAGAAGGTAAGGGAAAAGAAATAAAATCCACTCATACAGTGTGTAAGCCATAGTGTACCACATTCGTATCTCCTACATGCCCTGAACCATACTCAAACACTCAGAAATCCGCATACATACCCCCGCTCAACCGTTCAATGACACACATGCAAAAGCCCAATCAAAACCATTCATACCCTACACTAAACTTTGCACTCACTTATACGCAGGTATACCAAACAATACAGAAGAAATGTCTCCGTCCTTCGGCTGAAGCCTGGCCCACCCCATCTGCCACCCGTCCGGTGCGCAGCCTTTGAATCTCATCGGGCTTCATTCTGTAGATGAAATTCCCTAGTGCTGAATCCGTCAAAGTCAAACCATCCGGCCTACATGGTCACCCAGTCAACACCAATTTTGGGTTCGACACCCGCAACAACACTAATGATTCTAGCAAGTCATGCTAGATGAATAAAAAAAAACCTAAATAAAAATGCAATATCTTCAATCCATAAATGACAACCAAATATTTGACTTTAAAAATCTGGTAATAAATTATTTTATTTCAATAAATTTCAAATTAAAGAGAAAAAACCAAAAAAAAATAAATATAGAGCTAAATTCAAGAAAAAACTTAACTCTAACAAAATTGTAATTTATATGAACATAAAATAAATTTTATCTAAAAAAAATTCCAAAAAAAATAATAATTATAATAAAAAAAAACTAAATAGATTCAAAATTTCATAAACTATATATGTGACTATAAGAATTTCGCGTATCTTTTATTTGAACATTAGCAAACAAGAGAGAAAGTAAGAATTATGAGAAACAAATATATTGCTTAAAATTCAAGCCAAAAACAAAAAGCATTTATATGTTTACTCGTTTCCTTTTTGTTTTCTTTTTGCTATAGAGAAACTGCTTTAAACACAAATCAATTTTAATCAAAATTGCGAATTTGCGTATGGACGAGAAAAATTAAAACAATTGAGATCAGCACTCACCAATTTGTAGGTACTCTGATGTTGGTGCCAGCAACGAAGTTACCTATAAGCTGAAATAAAACAAGGGAAAAGGGGGGTAGGTGTTGATCTATTGCTTTCGTTTCTCTCCCAATTCCTGTCTTTCTTTGTGGTTAGCTATTCTAAGCAACTCAAATTCATATGCACTTGCATTTGCCCAACTATTTCTCTTACATATACAAATTAGAGCTTAAATAAAAATAAAAATATTTATAACTAAAAAGAATAAATAAATGGAAAAAAAAGTATAAAGTTTATGTATAAAAAAATTAAAACTAAAAATTTTCAATTAGTATGAACTTTGAAATTCATGAAGAACGCTAAATAAATATTCAGTAATTAAATTCAATAAAATTGACTTAAGCTATTTTTCCCCACGGGCAGTTAGTTCTACTTGTTAATATTTCTCCCTATACCTAATCAAATTCATTTCTCCCTATACCTAATCAAATTCACGATAATTTTTGCAAAGAGCGCGTGCACATTTGGAGGTGTGGCATAGCTTGAGAGTTTTGTGGACTTCGGCTAGACTTCACTCATGCGATGTTTTCTCCTTTCTTCGTCTGCTACTTTGTTCTTCCTTTTGTTAGGGTGAATAACCTCTTTGGTTGGATCCTAGCGGTATCAATTTTTACAGCTGATCAAAGAAATAAGCGCAGCGCTGCTTGCAGTTGAGGCCCTTCGCCACCTTAATGATGGACCCCAACATTCAACATATCAATTTCGAAATATATTAATTTCACACGATCAAACTATATATTCTCTCTCACTCTCCATTCTCACACTCATACATCATAAATCCTCTCAATCCAGTAGCCAACTATTCAATCCAGAACCGCCTATTGTTACTTCAATCACAGGCTCACGTAACAGCATATTTGCATATTTGAATTTAAACGCAAATGTTGTTGTTTCAAGACTGAAAATTTTTGTTTTGCGACTGAAATGTTTATGATTTCATGAATTGAAAATACAAAAAAAGTTATTGGAAAGGCGTATTTTTAGAATTAACTAAAAAAAATTTTAATTTCAAATTAAATTTAATTTTGTATTTTTTTACTCTAAATTATTTCTTTAAACAAATTTATTTATTGATATTTCATTGTTATATTTTATTTACAAAATAAAGAAATGGTTTAAATTTGTATTTACTTACCGAGATTCGAACCCTGGCCATTCGGATTCATAGACGCTCCCTTTAGCACGCTTGCCTACCGCTGTGTGTATTTTGCAATGTTTTAACTGCATACATATACCATGAAACTGCTTGGTTAGGATTTGAAACGGTTTCAGTTCTGAAATATAACTGAAAACAGTTTTACTTCTTGGGATAGTGGGTTCGAATCTCAGTCGGAGCAATTTATATTTTGTTTCCTTTCTAACACATTACTTTTTATATTCTTTTCGACAGCATTTGGTGGCCGCCATTCTGTTAAAAATGATTTACTTTAAAATGACTTAACACCAAAATGTAGGTACATTTTTAGAAAAATAAATATATTATAAATATTTAAATATCATGTATTTGAGACGTTTTCAGACTACAAATGACATCCTTATAGTTTTGCCGTAGCCAGAATCAATTCCCGTATTAAAGATTAATGCAGTAAACAGAATTGCAGCAGTTGACGGTTAAAATACATGCAACTAGATGGGAGTGCACGGAAACGTGACGGAGACGGTAAAGCGGTAGAGCGGTAGCCGCCGAACTTAGATTTATTTCTATTTTCAGGTCGACGGCTGCCGGTACAGGGTTGCACCGAGGTATCAGTAATGCTAATATTTTTTAAATTCGCTGAAGCGGCCAAAAAATATGCCGAGTTAAATACAAAATTCTCTGATTAATTTTTAAATATTAAATTTTTTTGTTTTTTGACGACGAATCCCAACGGTCCCACTAACCCGCCCAACCGACCGAGGGGCACATCCGCATGACGCACGGATTTGGTGACCGAACAGCCGTAATCCGGATTACGCTGTGTAACCGATCGCGGGTAAACATATTTGGAAATTCGTTTCAGCTACAGATTAAAATCATCAGCTGATAAAACGCATATTAATAAAACGCGAATTAGGTTATGAATGCAAGAGAGAATTCTTCCAAACATAACATAATATAAGATTAACGTGATAATAAACAATAGAATTAAAAGAAAATATTATGAAGCATCAGAATTCATGCGACGAATATGAATTTGATCAAATATAATTTTTGCCTACTTTACGATATTAGACTTAACAAAAATACAAAGACAAAACAATCCAAACAGTTAATTTACGCGACAAAGATTACAAATATTAATTTTAGTATTTTGTTTTTTCATACGAAATATAAAAAATCAAATACAAATAGAACAGTTAAGTAAACAGTAACGGAACGAATGTGAATTCAGCTGAAAATTTTGTTTTATTTGTATACAATATACAGTAAAAAACAAAATTCTGCTGAAATATAAATATAAAATACAACAAAAATACAACACTTTCAAAAAATCGACAATGCCGATATTTGTGGAGTATGGCAACCCTGTCATTTCGTTAGACCCTAAGCGGTCCAAAAACTCAAAGAGCAACAAAGGCTTAAGTGTGATCAAGTGCATTTAAAATAAAAGTTTTAGTTTTATTAAGTGAATCTGACAGGTCAAAGACAGAATACAGGCTATTAAAATCGCTACAAATACAACGAAAAGGTTCATTCTGCGCGTAATTAGAGCGGCACATACTTAATATCAAAGGAATGAAAGATCTGGAACGACGGGTTGGGATATTAAAATCAATTTCTTGAAGCAAAAATGTAGAATTCAGAGAGCCATTTATCAATTTAATCAAAAATGTTACATTAAGCATCGTTCTTCTATTTTTTAGAGTAGGGATGTCCAAGAGTTTTAAACGATTTTCGTATGGAGGTAGGTTCTGATTCGGATTCCAGCGAAGGTTTCTTAAAGCAAATAATAAAAATTGTTTTTGAACCGATTCAATTCTATCAGAGTGGCAGTTGTATTGTGGATTCCACAAGACTGATGCATATTCCAAAATTGGTCTTACAAGTGATATGTAAAGACTTTTGGTAACGAATGGGTCATTAAATTCTTTTGACCATCTTTTAATGAAACCTAGAACACCCCTCGCCTTATTCACACATAAGTCAATATGTAGATGAAAGCGAAGTTTTGGATCCATAGTAACACCCAGGTCCACGAAAGTAAAAACCTTTTCTAGATTACAGTTATTTATATGATACAGCGATGAAAGTTGGTGTCTTCTAGCAAATGTCATAAATTTACATTTTTTCAGGTTCAGTTCCATTAAGTTATTATCACACCAGATAGCTACACTGGTCAGATCTGATTGTAACAACTTATGTTGATCTAAGATGTCATAGGATAGAAACAATTTAACGTCATCAGCATACAACAGTACATTCGAATGTTTAATGACAGAAGGAAGGTCATTTATAAAAAGATTAAACAGAATAGGACCTAAGTGACTTCCTTGAGGAACTCCAGAGGTGACATCTATAGTTTTTGATGTTGATGATTCGAATAACACCTGTTGCTTCCGATTTGTCAGATACGATTCTACCCATTTTAAAAGAAGATCTGGGAATCCGTATCTTTTAAGCTTTTCAATCAACAAATAATGATTAACTTTATCAAAAGCTTTACTAAAATCAGTATATATGACATCTGTTTGAAGATTCTTTGAAAATCCCTTTATTGTTAATGAAGAAAATTCCAATAAATTTGTAGATGTTGATCTACCTCTCAGAAAACCATGCTGTGAAGGAGATATTAAAGTTGTGACCGAGTGAACCAATTGCTTTGTGACAACTTGTTCAAATAACTTTGGTATTGTGCTAAGTTTAGCAATACCTCTATAGTTAGATACGAATGATTTGGTTCCACTTTTATAAAGAGGAATAATGTATGACTCTTTCCATACATTATTTTGTTTGCTGTTCTTTGTTATTTAATTGATTCCAATAGTATTTGAAATGGTGTATAGTAAGAAAGGTGTACAAAAATTTCAATTGGTTTTTTCATTTCAGAGGTGCAATCATGTTTTCCGACTTGGCTTCGACAGCTAATATGGTGTCGAATGTGTTTTGAAAGTGTTCCGAGCAAATATCAAACCAAACCGAAACTCAAATGATTGAATACCGCCGATTTTTTTGATATCAAGATACGCGATTGCACTCCAGAAGTTTGCAAGTATCAAAATCAAAAAATTGTCGGTGTTTAGCAAAACCGGTGTTTTTGTTCGGTTTTCCACCGGTGGAAAAAACCGAAAATTTTCAAAAGTGCCTATCCCTACGACTGACTAATTTCATATTTCGCTCGCGCCGATTGTCTGGCTGCAGGGTGAAAGCTGGAAGCGATGCGTCAGCCACTTCGCGCACTGGGTGTTTTATGTCCCGAGTTACACTGTACGAGCGCTTGGGCAGAACTTGTTGCCACGCGGTCACGACGCTGAGATTAACGGGTTTCTCGCCTAGCGGGATTCCGTGCTCAAATTTCACCGGTTCAAACTGTCGAACAACGGGTTGTTTCAAATTTCATACGATTTCAGTTTCGAGTATTCTAGCTTCCCGATTTTTCCGAACCTGCGTAGAATTTTCTTAGATTTGAACACTCGGTCCCTGCTCGGGCGGCATTGTAACGATGTTTTCTGGGGGCCGGGGTGAAGCCGTCGACGTCCAGAATTCGTTGCAAAAATTTGTAAATTTTGGAACCGTGTGTGCATATTTAAAGATTTTTTAGTTTATTATTTTAAATTTTAATTTCATTTATTTTGTTGAAATTTTCCATGTGTACACTTTGCTTAACTTATATTATCTATATTGTGTGGTGGGAGGCCGACCGCTGGGGCACTAGCAATTTCCAGCCAATTCCATGGGCAGATGTCCGTCTGAGGCGCGTTGGATTTTGGTACATGCGGTCGAGCTTCGTGGCAGCGGAGGATTATGGGGCGATATACTGTTGTCTACGGTGAGTCTTAGCGAGAGCTCTAAATTCTACGTCAGAGAGTCTATACACCGCACGCATTGCCGGCGAAAGCCTACTTCAGATTGGGCAACGGGGGAAAGAGTCTACACCAGAGCTATTCGCCGAACGGCTCACAGCCGGCTGAGCCGAGCCGCCGCCACGAATTTGTTCGGCTTACATCGGCTGAACGTCAGCAGCCGATCATTTTTGGGGAATTTTTGGGGCTTTCGAATTTTTAGGACCTATAAGAAAATTCGTTAAATGATAATTCGCTGAGTTTACAGATTAAAATGTAATTTTTAGCCATGCAACCCTGAGTTCTTTGCAACTCAAACTTTCAAATTTTTCGAACAAGTACGTTGGGAAAAGTTTCTTTAAAAAAGTTCATTGAGTTGAAGCGCAAATTGTTAAAAGTGTTGAAAGTGAAAATTTAAAGTAATATAACATGGAAAAAAATCAAAAAATTACTGCATTTTTCACAAAATCTCGCAGAATTGAGGTCTCGAGCTCGGAAACCGTGTCCGACGTTGATATCGAAGAAGTGGAAAGGGATATTTCTGACTATCAAGCTCTTTTAAGAAAAAAAGAAGACATTCGACAAAAAACGCGGATTGTGCTACTCAATAGAACTACTAAGGGTTCCCAAGTTTGGGATTACTTCGGGACATTGATGATGGGTAAAAATACCATACTCAAAAAATTGAATGCAAGCTATGCTTCGAAGGGAACCCATTAATATTGGAAGGGTAAGTTTGATTAATTTCAAAGGTCCCAATGAGAGTGGGTTTTCATGGGTACAAATGTGCTGCGGGAGTCTAAGCCCTTTTCATATGGTAGTACAGCCACCTTTTGCTGAATATGTACAAACACTTAAACCGGGGCTAGCAATGCCCCATGCTTCGACGCTTTCGCGCTCAGCGCTAAACCATAAAGGAGTTCTTGAAAAAAAGCCCGAAGGATATTGCGATCGTCCTTGATATGTGGACTGATTCATACAAAAGAAAGGGCTACATCAACATTAGAACTCATTTTTGCCAAAATTTCGAACCGATCTGCATATCTTTAAAAACAGAGCATTTTGCCCACCCACACAACCGTTTCACAATAGCGGAGCAAATTAAAGACACCCTTACCTACTTTGGGCTAGAGAACAAAAACGTGACGGACGTGAGCGATTCGGGTAGCAATATCGTTGCAGCCGTTAAAATTTACAACATGACACGCTTTGGATGTTCCATTCACAGCCTACACAGGCTAATTGTGCATGACATTTTAAACAAGAACGAATTCGAAGTATTCAAAAACATTACCATAAAGTTAAAAATTTTTTTTAAATCCTGCTACAACAGTGCAAAGTTGGGAAATGTCCAAAAAAACTTCGAAGATGAGGAATTATTCGCCGTGGTTGACGAGGCAATTTTGTTGGAAGAAGTCAGCCATCTCTAGATATAGACGCCGACATATCGCAACCAACAAAAATGGGCACGATAAAAAACTCAAATGACATACGGTGGAATACGCTGTGCCACATGTTCAACTCGTTCGTGAAGAACAAAAAAGTTATAAACTTACTGTTGGTTGAAGTAGACAAAGAAGAATATTCCCTCAACAGTATGGAGAAAAGTATGCTTGAAGAATTCCTCCGATTTTTACAGATGTTTGAGGATGCAACAAAGTATTTGCAAGATCGACAGTACCCAACTGTGAACCTAAACATTTTATTCTACGAAAAGATCATGAAGTCCATTGCAACTAATACCAACGCAGCCTGTTCCCGATCAGATTCAAAATTAGAAAATTGCATCTAATTACAATTGGATGAGGAGTTGATACACGATCACGAACAATGTATAAGCAAGGAGAGGTGAAAAAACTGCAAGTGGTTGTTGACGTTGACGAACCTCCAACAACATCAAGTGCTCCAAAAAGGCCGGTAAATATTGCAACTATTCTAAACCTTGTAAAAATTTTCAATTTTATTTAAATATTTTTGTTTAGAAACTTCATAAGGACACATCGTCGATTCGTCAGAACATCGTCTCATTTGTCAAAGGTTCATCTACAAAAAACCAACAGGATGACCTTCAGGAGGAGATTCGAAAGTACTTTGAATTCGTTTCGGAAGACGAAGAAACATTCGACTGGTGGCAGAAACACCAACAGGTACAATGTTTATATACTTTTGTAATTTAAAAAAAATTACTATTTCATATTTCTAGGATTTTCCAAAAGTAGCTGTATTAGCCCAAATGGTATTGAGTATCCCTCCTTCGAGCGCCTCGTCCGAAGAGGCATTTTCCAGCGCGGGGTCACTCGTAACGTAAGGTCTTGCTTAAATTCACTAACCATAAAAAGGGTCCTCTTCATCCACGACAATTTTGAAATTGTTCAAACAATTTTGAAGGAATGATTAAATTGTCGTATTTTCACTCTACTGTATTCCAATCATTATACAGGTAAATGTAAAAAAACATTTATGTATATTTTTTCCATAATATTTGTACTTCGCATTTTTTTTTCATCCGCTGTTTCCATTGTCATTGGTTGGCCATGTTATGCCAACACTCGTTTACAATAATCGTAAGCAGCACAAGCTGCTCGCAGTATTAATTACCATTTCCCAGAAATACTGCCAAATACACCCATAAATGCACTTTTGTGTGCTGCATGTATGTTGCAATTATAATTTGACCTTTGTTGACATACATTTATTAACAATATTTCGTTTTTTCCTTACAGATATCATGCCCATTCGAAACCATGTTTGTATCACATTCAACGTATTGCAAATACTTTTGATCGCCTGCATAAGGTCGCCATGACCACCATCACGGCGTTGTGCGTCGGTGCGTGGACAGAGGAGAAGGTCGACTAGATTGTCACTATCATCTCCAACCCTCACCAATACAAAGTGTTTTTTCAAAAGGCAAAATACCTTAATCGAAGTAATTCACCTCATCAATTTCTAAGCTGAAAGCCGAAGACAAAGTTTACGCTTGCCATGAAGGTAGAAGATATCCACAATCTATCGGCAAAATACAATTTTTTATATTAACTAAAACAATGAATATTTTTTAAACTGAATTTGATGTAATTTTTGTGTTACACTTTTATTTCTAAATATTTAAAAAAAAAAAATATATATCACTTGTACAATTACAATTGTACTATCACAATGAACATTTCAGTTGCAATAACATTTTCCAGGCAAAGGAATATTTTATACTTTCTTCCTAAGCCTTTTTTTATTCGATTTTTTTCTATGAGCCGCCGACAGCCGGAAAAACATCGGCGTCAGCCGGCTGTTAGCCGCCGCCGATAATTTCTGCCTCAGCAGCCGCCGCCGATCAAAATGGATCGGCGCAATGCTCTGGTTTACACACAGATTTAGAGCGAAGGGGTACTATAGAGGGAGGGGGTTATTTATCAATTTATCGGATACTGGCGAATTTCTAACGGGAGAATTTACGTGGATTTGAGGTAAGCGGAACCGTTGCACCCGACAAATTCGCGGGCGAAAATTCCGAATCAGGGGGGCGGTTGAGGTCGAGGTTTCTGCGGGAGAGTATAGGGACGCGGAACAGAGCTCACCACATGGATCGTTGGCGAAAGTTCTAAACAAAGAGAGTTTTCGGGAGGGAAAATGAGGTTTGGGCAGAATTCTCTGGTATTTTGCTGGGAGAGCGGAACTACTGTCACCACATGGGTCGTTGCCGAAAGTTCCGAAGAGAGAAGACTAGAGGAAGCGGAATTTGCTTAGATTTGACTGTTCACTTCGAAGGTCCGCGACTGACTAATTTCATATTTCGCTCGGGCCGATCGTCTGGCCATTTCGCAGACTCAGGCGCCGACCATAAAATGAATTTCCCCCGTCGTGTGAAGTGAGTTGCCACCCAGTGTGCTAATGTCCCAGTGGTTGTCGGCCTAACCATAACATTTTCCTCCTGTTATGGGATTGCTAAACCTAGGATTACAATTCATTAATTCTTTGCATACTAGTGGCGAAATTCTTTAAAGTAAATTTAAATACTCTGCTTACTGTAAGGGTTACGTCAACGTAACGTATTAGGGTTTTTAATTCATATCAAAATGTGAAAATATAAAAGTGGAAAAATTGCAAATGGAATGCTTAAATCAAAATGTGTAGGAGAAAACGCGTCCCCACAACTTTCCTCCTCACAAACAGTAGCGTGGATCTTCAACAGAAATCCGGAAGTTGAGCGAGCTGTTCGAGTTCATTGAAGCCAGATTTAGAGGGCTTGAGCACAGTAGAGAGAAAAAAATTTTTGGGCATGTCAGTGCAGGAACGTCGAGAAAAGGTTCAGCGCACCCATTTGTGTTTCAATTGTTTCAAAGGTGGACATGCGGTGAAAGATTGCACCAGCAATGGAAGATGCACAGAGTGTATCAAGAAGCACAATTCATTACTTCATGTCAGTAAAACAGGGCCAAAAGCACCATCAGCCAAGACCAACTACGGAACCAACTCGAATCTGACAGAGAACTTGACAAAAGTAGCAACATCATGCAGTGATGATCAAAAACGAACTGTTCTGCTGGCAACTGTCATGGTAAATATCTGCGTCAGAGGGCAAACCAAACCGGTAAGGGCTCTACTCGACCAAGGGTCACAATCATGCATTGTGACGAAACAACTAGCAAAAAGCCTAAAGATACCATTAACGAAATACGAAACGAATGTCCAAGGAGTTAATGGTCAATCTACAAAGGTAATGGCAAAGGGCAAATTTAGAGTTGAATCCATACATGATGACAGACTAAGCTGTCAAATCGAATCAATCGTAATGCCGATGATTACATTAAAGCTACCAAGCAAAAAATTCAGTGCAAAGGACTGGCCGCACATTAAGGGCTTACAATTAGCAGACCCGTGGTATACAGAGCCAAGGGAAAAAGGGCTACTGATAGGATCAAATATTCTACCAGAGATCATAAGATGTGGACTTATCAATTTCACAAAATATTCGAATATAAAAGTAGATTTTTTTTTTCAAAAAGGAATATTTTTGAAAAATAATATTCCACTTTGTTTTGCGTTTTAGAGCAAAATTTTATTAATTTTGTTGCTGAAATAAAATATAATATATATATAAAATATTTCAGGTAACACTGCGCATCTGTGCTACAATGTGTGGTTATTTTCTTTTCTGTTTTCGTTAATTTTTCGTCACAATCAAATGCAGAATGGATCACTTTTTTAAAAAGTTATTTGTTTAAATGCAAACAAAAACTATACTATATGAGAAACGAAACCGATCTTCGTTACGGTTTCTGTCAATGTTTTTCATTAGTAGTTAGTACTAAGGTAGTACTTTTTGGATGCTTAAGGCGAAAATTCATTTACCCATAAATTTCGTCGGGTATTATGAATTGACGTGACTCCTTAAAAATGTGTAGACACAAGAGTTCCGTTTTGGAGAAATGACATATTTTTGTTTTGTCGGGAGCGAAATATTTGTTGAGAATTTTTGAATTTTGCAAATAAAGTTTCTTTAAAATGTGAACAAAATTTACCACTTTATTTTAGTATTTTAAAAGATAAGAAATGTAATACAAGCATGTAAGATAAGAAAATTTGAATTGCATTTCTTATCGACTCGAGCATGTAGCGCTAGTCGTAAAATCAAATTGTAAATTGTTATCTCCCAATGTAAGCATACGGAACCAACACTATATTTGGTATTCTGTTGCAAGCATAACTGATAACAATTCAAAATGTATACAAGAAGACCAATTCTACATATAGCGTATTCATATCTCTGGTTTTCTTGTAATAGATGATAAGGTTTTTAGATTTAGGGTATTTGTATAAACAACGCCGTTCGCCAATAATAAAATCAAATTGAAAAAAATTGAAAATTGAAATTACATTGAAACTGTTGGGTGTTTCTTTTCTCTACATTGGTCGTTCGAAGTAAAGAAATTAGTAATTGAGTTTTCCCCTACCCTGGTAAGAGACTCAAAAGAACATTTTTCGAATCTGTGACTTACACATACAGTCACTACCTAAAACAAAAGCGTAATCGAAGCTACATATCGATTTAACTAAGCGTTTCCGAGGCTATACAACGGAAAAGTGAAAAGCTTTCCCGAAGCAATAATCGGAACAGTGAAAAAAAAAAACAGCAAATCATTAACTCTATATCGACGCCTCTTAAGGAAAATTATTACACTAAAGATGGGTAAAGCAAAGATTATGGAGAAACAGATGGAGTTAGGCGAGTAAGCGGTTGTAATTCTCAACAAGATCCAAGACAAAGGGACCAGGAGAGTGTTAGTTGGAAACACAAAGAAGAGAGAGGAGAGCATCTGGATGGAGTTCGAAAAGAACCACCAATCTTTACTAGCTGCTGGAATAACCAAAGATAGTTATTTCGAGCACAAGTACTATGAGCATACATCTGGCAGGTTGGAAGAAATCCAAAGAATGTTAGATGAAATTGAGAGCCAAGAACATTTTGAAAAAGTACTTCAGGCCGAGCATCAACGAAAGGCGGATGAAGACGGAACATCAGTACGATGCAGCTCAACAAAAATGAGCAAAAAGATGAAAGTACTCCGTAGTTCGATAAATCGCATTTAAAGAAGTTATAAACAGGCGAAATCAAAGTCTGGAAGAATGTTATGATCTTGCGTCTCTTCCGAAGAAGAATACATGAGGCTTCAAGATGACGTTCTCAATGCCAACCAAAAAATAAACAGGGCATTGAGTAGCAGAGGGATTAGTAAGCATCATTCATCGTCAACGATGAGGATGACAGAAATTAAGATCCCAATTTTATTTGGAGATCTAAATGACTGGTCTTCATTTCATGACCTTTTTAAAAACATAGTGCATGATAATGAACAGTTGTCGAATGCGGAAAAAATGTACCGCCTAAAGACGTCAATAAAGGGAGAAGCGGCTAGACTGATACAGCATCTTAAAATAACAGATGCCAACTACGAGGCATCATGGGACAACAGCGATATGAGAATCGTCGCTTGCTATTCACAACCCAAGTGGATCGGATATTGGATCAGGCCACAGCGAATAGTGAGTCAGCAGACAGCATGAGACAGTTGTTGGATACAACTAACGAATGCATGAACGCAATAAGAAGTTTAGACATCATGATGAAGGATGCCGAACCGTTCATTGCACGCATTGTCGTGAGGAAGTTAGACAGAGATGGGCTTCGCCTGTATGAGAAGAATGTCAAAAAAACGAAAGACATACAAAGCTTAGAAGACGTATTAAGTTTCCTGGAGCAGCAGTACCAAGCACTTGAATCATTGAGAGGGAAGAAGCAGTCCAAGGCGACTAACTTTAAGGTACAACAAAGGCCTGCAAATACCTATTATACAGCTCAGCAGTAATGTGAATATTGCAAAGCATCAGGGCATAATATAATTGTTTGCAGAAAATTTCAACTGCTTTCGGTTACGGAACGTAAGAGTTACGTGCAGAAGAATAAAATATGCTTTTTGTGTTTGAAACATCAATTAGACGTAAAATGTACCAGTTTGTCAACAGAGTGCAAAAAGTGTGGTAAACGTCACCACACATTATTCCTCTACGACGAATTCAAAAGGGGATCAAGCAGTCTTCATGAGAAGACTCAAGAAAAATCAGCTGCTTTGATGACAGAGGATAATAAATCACCGTCGGTGCTGTTAGCTACGGCTCAAATAAGAGTGAAGACTACTGATGGGGATCATTTGGTTCTGAGTGCATTGACAGAGCAAGGGTCCCAGAAAACAACAATCTCCGAAGAAGCAGCTCAACTATTGCAGTTGCCAAGAAGAAAAGTAAAAACCGAGTTACATGGATTAGGTACAATAGTTGGAATTTCGAAATCGAAAAAAAATATCGAAATCGCTCCAAGATTTTTGAGCAATACGACTTTCAAGTCAGAAGCGTTGGTATTGCCAACATTTGCGAGTGCTCATCCTGATAAATCATTTAAATATGATATCGACAACTGGAAAAATCACGTTTTGGCAGATCCTTGCTTCAACAAATCGGATAGGATTGATATCGTAATTGGAAGCAATCTTTACACCGATATCATGGAAGAAAGCATCTACAAGGTTGGAAAAATTTTTGGACAAGCTACCAAATTGGGATTGATACTATCTGGGGTTTTGCAGAAAACATCAAGCACTAATTGAACGATTTTGGGAGTTAGATGACGTGAAGTCTGAAGATGACGTTTTTGAAGATGATAAATGTCTGAAATACTACCATGAGACCACAGTACATGGCAATGATGGTAGATTCATTGTTAAATTACCATTGCGAGAGGAGAAAGAATTAGGAGAATCCCGAAAACAAACAATGGCGAGATTTTTAAATCTGGAAAGAAGATTGACGGCTAGTCCCCAGCTAAGAATGGACTATGTTAAGTTCATGAGAGAGTACAGCGATTTGGGTCATATGATGGAGGCGCAAGACAAGATGCAGGGTAAATACTACTTACCACATCAAGCAGTGATTAGAGAAAGCAGCTCGACAACGAAGTTAAGAGTAGTGTTTGACGCTTCCGCCAAAACCTCTAATGGTAACAGTTTAAATGATATCCTTTTGGTTGGACCCAGATTACAGAAGCACATCTTCGACATCGTGCTGAAATGGAGACTATGGAGAAACGTGCTAACAGCGGACGTAGAAAAAATGTATCGGCAAGTTAAGGTTGCAGAAGAAGATTGTGACTATCAACGAATACTATGGAGAGAAAACCCCATTGAACCGATTAAGGAATACAAGCTGAAAACCGTCACATATGGTACCGCATCGGCACCATTCCTCTCAACTCGAACACTCCAGGAGATAGCAACGAAATTTCAAGACAGCACGGTTTCTGGAATCATAAGGGATGACTACTACATCGATGACCTGATGACAGGAGCAGACTCAGAAGAAGAGTGTCAAGCAATTCAAGTGAAAATATCAAAACACCTAGAGCATTCGGGATTTCATCTGCGTAAATGGTTATCTAACAACGACAAAATAACATCGTGTATTTTTTGTTAACGACGAATCCCAACATAAATGACAACGAAGTCATTTCAATAAGCGAGGACGAAGCGGTGAAGACATTGGGATTGCAGTGGAAGCCGCAGAAAGATGCATTTTCGTTTATTATAAATGTATCCGAGAAGAAAAGTATCACGAAGAGACAAGCATTATCAACTCTGGCTCGTATATTTGATCCATTGGGTTGGCTTGCACCAGTCACTATAACAGCAAAGATATTTATTCAAAAGCTGTGGGTTATGGATACTGACTGGGATGAAGAGATAAATGAGGAACTGACTATAGAATGGAAAGACTACATAAAAGATCTTGCAGCGATTGAATCAGTCAAAATACCTAGATGGCTCAACACTCTAAAGGATTCAGTATGGCAAATACATGGATTTGCGGACGCATCAGGAAAAGCATACGCAGAGGTAATCTACTCAAAAATTGGTACGACAGTGACAATAATAGCAGCGAGAAGCAAAGCAATTAAAATAAAAAGACACTCCCAAAATTGGAACTGTGTGCGGCACATCTCTTGCCAAAGTTACTACACAAAGTAACAGATATCGTGCAACGTGAAGCTAAAATATTTGCATCGAGCGATTCCATGATTACATTGAGATGGATTCAAAACAATAAAAGCAAGGATAAATTCATCCGATCCAAAGTGAGTGAAGTGAGATCACTTGTTCCAAACGCAACCTGGAAACATGTCAAAACAAAAGACAATCCAGCCGACGTAGCTTCGCGAGGAACATCATCGAGTAAGCTGCAAACACATGAATTATGGTGGAATGGCCCAACCTGGCTAAAAGATGACGAGTCTACATGGTTGGCCGACCCAGATATGGACGAAGGCAAGGTATTAGCTGCAACTACGACGTTAACTTCGTAGAAGCCCTTTTGACAAGATGTTCCAGTTATGCCAAGGCCGAACGGGTTGTGGCGCGTATTATTCGCTTCAAGAATAGTCTACGTGGACAAAAATATCCAGCACAAAAATATCCAACACATTTGACGACTAACAAGTTATTATGATGCAACAACAAAGTGTGGATTTTAAAAATGAAATTCACAATTTGAAGAACAATTGTGAAATAGATAGACGCGGCAAAATCCAGAGTCTCAATCCATTTTTAGACAGCGATGGATTACTTAAATTTGGAGGAAGATTAGGATATTCCAGTCTAAGTATGGAGCAGAGGCATCCAATCATATTGGACAAATCAAGGCTGGCTACTCTAATCACTGAACGTGCTCACTTAACGACACTACATGGAGGAAATCGCATAATGGATGCGACCATCAGAAGAAACTTGTGGATAGTTGGCATGCAAAATATTATAAAGAAGTGCATAAGACAGTGTCCAAGATGCACGAGATATCGACAAAAGGCGGTTGGCCAAATTATGGGAAATTTGCCTGCACCAAGAGTGACTCCGTCTCACCCCTTCACACACACGGGGCTTGATTATGCAGGTCCCATTCTCATTAAGTGTTCTAGGACAAGAGGCCAGAAATCCTACAAAGGATATATCGCCGTATTTGTCTGCTTGGCAACTAAAGCGGTACACCTGGAGGCTGTGAGTGATTTAACTTCTGAGGCATTTTTAGCAGCTCTAAGAAGATTTTTCGCCAGAAGAGGAAGAAGTCAACATATATATTCAGACAACGGAACGAATTTTGTTGGTGCATGCAGAAAGATGGATGCAGAGTTTAAAGAAGCCATTAAAAACAATGTTTCAGTGATTCCAATTTTAGAATCTTAAAAAGTTCAATGGCATTTTATTCCTCCGGCAAGTCGTCACTTCGGAGGAATATGGGAAGCTGGCCGTCAAGCATCATCTCAGACGAGTAATTGGTAATACAAAATTAACATACGAAGAAATAAGTACACTATTAACTCAGATTGAGGCAGTGCTGAATTCCCGACCATTGCATGCAATCAGTGGAGGAAATGGATGTGCTAACACCAGGACATTTATTGATTGGACACCCAATACTCGATGCCGCAGAGTCATCGAATGAACAAAATATTAGTTCACTTGATAGATGGAAGCTGATCCAGAAGATGAAAAAAGATTTTTGGAACCGATGGAAGAACGAATATCTTATACTTCAGAAGAGGTAAAAGTGGAAAAATTCGCAGAGTAATCTTAACAAAGGTTTAATAGTGGTAGTGAAGGATGGAAGTACTGCTCCTTCAAAGTGGATTCTTGGGAGAATACTTGAAGTTCACCCAGGACAGGACGGAAGAGTCAGAGTGGTGACCCTAAAGAGCCAAAACTGGAATTTTAAAAGACCAGTGCACAAAATCTGTCCATTGGAAATTACGGCGAATTCTGTAGAACCAGAAGTTGAAACAGTAAGTTCTCACTTAACACAGACAAAGCATATACCAAGATCAACGGACGTAAGAGTCGGAGGATGGCTTTGGTCGATGATGGCTTTTTTGTGTACCAGCATAACAGTGAACGGCCTGCAGACAGAGGTGAGAAGCTCTGTTAGTACAATAAAGGATAATAACGCCTTGTATTATGACAAAATTGGCGCAGTGGATGTTGTGGCATCGAAATGGAATCTAGTAATATATTATGATTTGAGTTCCTACTTCGAAGAATTGGAGGACATCATTCGGTTAAAAAAGCAGTGCCACATTTTGACACATTTTGAACAAGCAACAACAACGTCACTAGAGAAACGGTACCAAATACTTAAATCTAACAACGAATTATTAGCAAACGATAAAGTGAACGGAAGACAACGACGAGTACCATTTGAATTTGTGGGCTCTATCTATCACGTTCTCTTTGGGATTTTTGTGGTGAAAAGTGTAATGGTTTAGAGATTTTAGCTTCTCAAAGCTATTGACGGATTGGCGCTAGGCACCACCATTATGAGAATTAAACGAACGGTTTGTTGTTCAGTTTTAATCTGTTTATTCGTGGCCAAACGCGGCTCTTTTATATTCTTTGCTTAAACTGTTATACATTAATTCTTACTCTATCCTACATACTTACACTACTATAATATGTTATAATTATGTTCTGCATTTCATTTGCACCCGTTGCCCTGAGTGCGCTAATTTGATCTTGACCAATGGTGTCGTAGGACGGTCACCGAAATTTAGTGCATTTCAACATACACTCAATTGTTGTTGACAACGTCCAGAAACATTTGTGTATATTGGGTCAGCGTACTCAAAAGTGCAGCGCTAGCATATCGATATATTGTCGGTGCATTTGTACAAATGAAATGTAGGGGTAGCAGTGTGGACATGTGTGTATACACTACATTATGGATGCTGACGACAGAGAGGAAATGGAGACTGAAATGCTAAAGATCTTCCAGAATCAACAAAGCTTGGCAAAATACATGAAGAACCAGACGTCGCTGATTGACTCCACGGTAAATATTTTGAAGAAGGCTACGGCTGAGGTCAATGCAAGCTTTCAGAAGATGAACGGCCAGCTGAACTCATATTATAGTGAAATATATATAGATTCAAGAATCAGTAATGAACCTGCTAATCGATGTAAACCACGGCCGAATTAATCCTGAACTTCTTAGACCCACACAGTTACGTCAAGAAATACTAATGATTCAGGAAAAATTGCCGATGAAATTCAAGATGCCTGGAAAGTCTACAGGCAATGAACTGAAAGAGGTGTACAATTCTTTAAATGCTAAGGGAATTATAGTGGGACATCGCCTCGTAATCAAACCAGAGATCCCGCTGGTATACAAGGAGACCTCTGCAGTATACAAAATAATTCCATTACCATTCAAGGTACCTGGCAGTGTTATAACTGTTAAAACTAAAGTTAAGTTTATCGTTTACATCTTTGAACTTAATACCTATTTTACGATGACGCAATCAGAATTGCATAACTCCAAGAGAAGTTTGAATGGTGCTGTCCTATGTTGGGAAATAGACCATGGCAACCGAAAATTCTTGCGAGATCTCAGGACAGCGTCACGATTGCAGCCAACCAACATTTCGAATCGCAGACCAACGAAGGCACGATCTCAACGTCATGGTATCGCGCTATTTTTAACTAAACTTAAAAAAAAACTAAACTCAAAAATCCCCACGCGATAATTAAAATCCCTTATTGCCCGAATAGCACAGTCGCGAAGCGTGGGAGTAAAGCCGACCCTCGCTGTATGGTATCCCCGAACGAACAACACAAACACGCGAAAACCCGATAAATAAACTTTTTAAAAACTACACCGAAACTGCCACAGTATATATATATATATATGTATAAAAACACAAACGGAACCCTTTCCAAAATTGACACAAAACGACAAATAACCCAAAAAAATTATTTATACACCAAAAATTATATTTTTTTAAACGCACTTGATTTGCGGGACCAGACTGACCTGTCTGAAATCCCTCGCACGATTCTTTGCAGAATCAATTCACCAGCTGGACTTCGATAAAATCGATGTCATAAAAGGAATAAGGAAGAGGGGGAAAACGGCCAAACAAATTCCAAGCAAACAACTTGAAATTCCCAGGACGGAAACACTTCACCAAAAAAACAAATTACGACCGAACACAACCTGACCAACTCTATTAAATTTCTCAAATTCAATAAATTAAATGACCGACTGCCACAAATGGCGAATTTGTTTTGCTTAACCAATTAAGCAAAACACATATATTTATAACAATTACTAAATTATAGCAAGTAATAACAATCAATAAAATTGTGCAGTGCGTTGCTTCGGTCAGTGCGTGTGTGATTTCCTCCGATTTTGTTCGCCCGCCGCCCCGAACAAAATGGAAACATACAAAAAAACAAAACAAACAAAACAAAACAAAACAACAACACCAGTCGCAAATTAATGCAGCGACAATGGGTGAAAAACGTAGATAACATAACTGACGACCAGGTCAAGCCACTTGACAATAGCAGGGACATTGAGATTCTAAAATTCATCATCTTAGTGGCCATGCGTTATTTATACTTATTGCTCTATTATTGATTATCATAATTATATTGTATGTAAAATCGAAATGTACTAGCACGCGACGCGTAAAACTGGACTTTTCCAGCGTCGCTTTAGACAGGGCTCGCCAGAATGTTCAAAATTGACCACTTTATTTTAGTATTTTAAAAGATAAGAAATGTAATACAAGAACACTTAAATTGCGGCTTTCGCTCTGACGGGCTATAGCCGTCTGTCTGAATGTCCAAATCTGGTCACATTGTTTTCTACAGCATGTAAGATAAGAAAATTTGAATTGTATTTCTTATCGACTCGAGTATGTAGCGCTAGTCGTAAAATCAAATTGTAAATTGTTATCTCCCAATGTAAGCATACGGATACCAACACTATATTTGGTATTCTGTTGCAAGCATAACTGATAACAATTCAAAATGTATACAAAAAGACCAATTCTGCATATAGCGTATTCATATCTCTGGTTTTCTTGTAATAGATGATAAGGTTTTTAGATTTAGGTATTTGTATAAATAACGCCGTTCGGCAATAATAAAATCAGAATAGAAATTACATTGAAACTGTTGGGTGTTTCTTTTCTCAACATTGGGTGATATCAGATTATTGTTTTACTTTTTGAGTATCAAGTTTTTTTTCTGTTGCATTTTATTTCTTGTGTTCCTTTTAAATGTTTTGTTTGAAAAACATTTTTTATATATTGTACAATGTGGAAAAAAATGCAATATTTAATTTTCCAAGTGGAATATAAAAATTCTGGTCACACTGATGGGACCACCAAGTTTCTATGGTACAGGAAATACAAAGCAATGCCCAGCTTTGCCAACAATGTCCAACTAGTTTATTAGTTAATAGTTAATTAACGAAGTTAAATTTTTGGTTAACTTTTAACGTTTCAGTTAATTTTGAAAACCATTCACTTTTTTATTTAGTTATGTTAAATTTCTTCGATTAACTACCATTAGTTAACTTTGAAACGAAAAAATTTTTTATTATTGAATGTAAAAAAAAGTAGAAATTAAGAATTCATAAACAGAGGAAAAAAAATTAGAACCGTAAGGTTATGATTAAAAACGGCTATCGTTACGAAAAATTCAACACCGCACCGTTCTAAAACACAACTGAAACAGTTTCACTTTTTGAATATGGTATGAGTTACTGGAGCGTGGGTTCGAATCTCAGTCAGACCAAATTTTTTCGATTCTTTTTTATATATTTGGGCAAAAAAAAACTATGTGCATTTGCCGATTTTAATTTTGTTGCATTTTTGAGGTACTGAACGTCGATTTCAAGAAATCTAGAGTTAGCGCAGCAAAACAAACCCTGGATTCGTGACCAGCGACCCCACAAAAAAAAAGAATACAAAAAGTAATGTGTTAAAAAGGAAACAAAAAATAAATTGCTCCAACTGAGATTCGTACCCACTATCTCAAAAAGTAAAACTGTTTTCAGTTATATTTCAGAACTGAAACCGTTTCAAATCGTAACCAAGCAGTTTCATAGTATAGACAAGCGTGCTAAGGGGAGCGTCTATAAATCGGAATGGCCAGGGTGCAAATCTCGGTAAGTAAACAAACATTTAAACCATTTATTTTTTTCGTAAATAAAATATAACAATGAATTGATATAATAATGTTGCTTAAAAATATAATATAATTTAATTTGAAATTAAAATTTTTTACGTAATTCTAAAAATAGGCCTTTGCAATAACCTTATTTTGTCATGTATTTTCAATTCATGAAATCTCAAACGTTACAGTCGCAAAACAAAAATTTTCAGTCTTGAAACAACAACATTTGCGTCTCAATTCATCAATGTGCCGTTTCAATTCATTAATGGGCAGTTCATAAAAATCGAAACGTTTTGTTGTCAAAATCGGAACATTCAGTTTTGGCTGGAAATTGACAACTGTTCGGAACGTTTTAACAACGTTTCGTTTTGATTTTTTTCTCAGTGTACTATTTTTGAACTGATATTGACATTTAATTTAAAAATTATTTCACAAAACAATTAAATACACAGGTCGATATATTTAGAAGTGTTCTATATTCTATTTTTATGTACGAATAGACCATTCTAAACACAATGGAGTTCTCAGCCCTCACGTGGTTTACATCGTCAGGATGTTTACATCCCATTTTCCATTTCTAAAAATGGCGAAAAACTGAGAACGCCATTGTGTTTAGAATGGCCTGTGACATTTGTTCTTAAACAAACTTCATTCGTTTCATTACTATTATTTAATATTCTATTGAAGTTTGTATGTTAAAGGCATAATACAAAGCCTGTATTCTGAGGCTATTAAAATCGCCACAAATACAACGAAAAGGTTAATTCTACGCGTAATTAGAACGGCACATACTTAATATCAAAGGAATGAAAGATCTGGAACGACGGGTTGGAATATTAAAATCAATTTCTTGCAGCAGAAATGTAGAATTCAGAGAGCCATTTATTAATTTAATCAAAAATGTTACATTAAGCATCGTTCTTCTATTTTTTAGAGAAGGGATGTCCAAGAGTTTTAAACGACTTTCGTATGGAGTTAGGTTCTGATTCGGATTCCAGCAAAGGTTTAAATTTAACGAAGTTAAATTTTTAATTAACTATTACCGGGTTAACGAAGTTAAATTCTCGATTAACTATGCCCAGCTTTGAGAAAATAACATCATGCGTTAGTTTGCGGCGTTTGCTATCCGCGTCATTGGGCTTATACCATGCCCTGGGGGCCACAGTCGGTTGTGCATAGTTGCTGATCGGTGTGGTGAAAAACTTCTCCGCGTAGAGGAGGGTGAATATCCAGCAGTCGGAGTCGTTCTCCTGCTGTGGGACCGGGAGTGCCCTCATCGGTATTTCGGTGAAACGGCGGTCGGTTGGTGGCGCCTGGTAGCGTGTGGCGTATTCACACTGCAGGTACTCTCTTACCAATGTCACGGCCTGTAGCCGTGGTCGGTTTGCTAGGGAATCGATGACCATGATGCAGGGTGTTTGTATGTCAGTAAACGTTCGTTCGCCTGCGGTAATGTTGGGGAAGCACACGACGATGAGGAACCAGTGTTTATCCTGGTTGTCCATCGTTGTACCAGTTTGTAGCGTTCGTCCGCCGTTTGAGTACTGGCCTGCAACAACCTGGTCACCCGAAGACTGCTCATCACCTCGGTTTGGCTGCGTTGCTCCTCTGTTAGGACGTCCGTCCACAGATGAGCGAGGCCGGCGTCGATCAAGATGTCGTTAAGCCACTGGCCTTTTGCCAAACGCTGGTAGTCGTATACCGTCACGTTCCAGTTTGCTGTTCGTGCCGAAGGACTCTCAATAGAGTTCAACCACTTCAGCGACAGGTGGTCCGTAATGATGGTAAATTCGTAGCCTTCCAGGTATTCGCGCATCTTTCTTATACCCTTTTCGGTGGGTGAGTAGTTGATTTCTGCCGCTGTTAGTCTTCGGCTGGCGTACGATACTACACGCTCCTGATCCTCAATAACCTGCGTCAGTACTACGCCCAGGCCTTTGTCACTAGCGTCTGTCTGCAAGGTGAACCGCTGCGAAAAATCTGGTCAGATGAGCACCGGTGCTTCGGTGAGCCGCAGCTTCAGCTGTTCGATCGCTTCCTGCTGCTCCTGCTCCCATTTCCACCGACTACTCTTCTTCAGCAATGCAGTCAATGGCTGGACCACCTTGGAAAAGTCTGGCACAAATCTCCGATACCAGGACGCGATGCCCAGGCATCTGCGCAGCTCCCTCAAGTTGGTAGGCGGCTTCAGCTCCTGTATCGCTGCGATCTTCTCGAGATCTGTGTGTATTCCGTAAGGCGTGACGATGTGACCTAAATAGCGTTTTCCTGCTTGAAAAACTCACATTTTTCCACATTAATTTTCAAATTCGCAGCCCGTAATCGTCGGAAGACCTCACGTAGGTTGGCCATATGCTCCTCCAGTGTTGTTCCCGTGACAATAATGTCATCGAGATACACGAATGCATGCGGCTTCATCTACGGCCCGATGACACCGTCCAGGGCGCGCTGAAATGTCGCTGGTGCCGAATGAAGGCCGAATGGCATTACGCACCATTGATACAGTCCTCGTCCTGGCACGGTGAACGCCGTGTACTGCTTGCTTCCAGGCTCCATTTGTACCTGCCAATATCCGTTCTTCAAATCCAGGGTGCTAATGACTTTCGCATTCCGGAGTCGGTCCAGGATATGCTGAATGCGTGGCAGCGGATATGCATCTGGCACCGATTTGTCGTTCAACTGCCTGTAGTCCACACACAGGCGCCACTTTCCATTCTTCTTTCGCACCAGTACGATCGGGGAGCTATGTGGGCTCCTTGCTGGCTCGATGCATCCTTGCTGGATGAGCTCGTCGATCTGCTCGTTGATGATGCCCATCATCGCAGGATTCTTGGGGTAGTACCTTTGTTTAATCGACAGGTCATCCCTCATGATGATGCGGTGGCTAGCAATGGTCGTGGTTCCTCGCAATTCTTCAAACAGCGGTAACTCCTCCTCCAGAAACCTATCAGTTAACAACTGCTCCCTCTCTTTGTCACACATTACCTGAAGTCTTACTTCACCCTGGGTATCCTGCTCTATGTTCCGATTTTGCACAGACCGTGAACTGTTTCCTACTTCTACATATTCCCTTTTTCGCAGGCGGTGAACTGAATCCGAGATTTCCATTTTGCGCAGGCTGTAAACTGCATCCCAAATTCCAGTTTTGCACAGGCTGTGAACTGCATCCTAGATTTCCATTTTTCAGTTTTGCGCAGGCTGTGAACTGCATTCCAAATTCCAGTTTTGCGCAGGCTGTGAACTGCATCCTTCTTCATTCCGATTTTCTGCAGACCGTGAACTGCCTCCCAGTTTTCCACTTCGTGCAGACTGTGAACTGCGTGCCCTCTGATTCCGATTTTGCGCAGACCGTGAACTGCTTCTCTTCCTTTCATGTACCCCTTGCTTGGGTTTGGCGCCACGCAGAGTGCTGTCGTCGGCCAGTCGCCTGTTCTCCTCTTGTTCCATCAGTTCTCCGTCAGCATCCCTAATCTGTCAGTGCATCCTTACCGTGTGGGTTCCGAGAGTCATCGTAGCGTGGATATGTCCCAAGAAGTCCAACCCGAGGATAATCGGGTCCGTTGAGGTGTGCAGCACCAATACCATCATCCTCTTTGATCGGTCTCCCATGGCCACTTCCAGCACCAGAGCCTCGGTGACTGTAGTCAATGATCCATCCGCTAGCCGTATGTCGTGTTGGATGTTGACTTTGTTGAGCGGTGTCCAAAACTGCTTCGCGTAATCGCGACTAATGAAGCACCGTGTGGCCCCTGTGTCGATTGTTGCAGTTGCCTCTACACCATCAAGGGTAACCAGTGCAGAGATTCGGCGTCCATCAAAATCTAAAGTTCGCGTTGTGGGAGGGGTTCGGTAGTCGGAGTGCCGGCCGCCCCTCGTTCTCTGCCGGTTCCGCTGTCGTTTCCCACCTGCCTTCTGCAACACTCAAATGTGCGTAGGCCTCGCCGACCGCACTCCCAGCAGTGTAAGACCAGGTTCCCTGTACATTCGCTCCGGAAATGTCCTTCCTCTCCACATCTATGGCAAGTCCGTCGTGACGGCCTGGGTGCACCGGCTGTTTCTGCAAGCTGGTGTCGTTCCTCTGTCACTCGCATCGGGGTGCTCCGGGCTGCATTGGTGTCCTCCTGCAGTCCCTCTAAATCTTGCGCCAATGTCAGCAGCTCGTCTAACGTGGTAAAGTCTCGGCGTTTTACATACCATCGATAATCCACGTGACTGTTCCTGTAAATCCGGCTGAGTTTCTCCTCGTCCCCATAGTTGGCGTGCCTCATCATATCCTGCAAGGTAAGGACGTAGTCCTTGAAGTCCTCGCGCGGCTTCTGCACTCGTTGGCGGATGGCGTCATCTAACTGCTCGAAGTAGCGTCCTGGTAGGAAAAACGACAGGAAACTGCTCTTAAAGGATTCCCACGTCGTAAACTGGCGGTTGTTGTTCCTAAACCAGGTGAGCGCCTTCTCCGTCAACAGCTCCGGCATCATTCGTGGCATCTCATCCTTACCGACGATGTATGTGGTCACTAGCTCCTCTATACGCTCGATAAATACGATGGGGTCGGGTCCGCCATTATAGCGCACTGTCCACTTCCTCACTTGTTCAATTATCGTGGTCCGTGGTGGATGATACGGTCATGGGTATCCCATCGGGGTGTTCATCGGTGCAGTTACTGGTGCACTGGCTGGTACTTCTCGTCGTGCCGCCTTCACTGGCGGGGGTACAAAAGACACATTTGCCTCCCATTTCCTGACGTGGCTGCTCGTCGGTGCCGGCTCCATGGTCTCCTTCAGTGGGGGTGGTAGACTTCCCTCTTCCGAGCTAGCCTCGTGGTATTCTTCGTCACCTGCTTCCTCGTCTGCTGCAGCACCTGACATACCTGCCTCCTGACTGCGGGCGTGCTTGGCCTCCAATTCGATTAGCCGCTCCATATGTTGGCTGTTGGCTCCTTCCTCTTTCACGAAAGCGACAAACCGCTTCCTCATCTCCTCGACGCTGCCGCTGCCGTCGAAACCGAACTCCTGGGCGTATGTGCGTAGCTCTTCGCGTCACAGGTAGTTGATCCAGGTCGTTTTCAACATTCTGCGTTCACTTACTCGCCGTTAAATTTTTATGTCCAATCGTTGCTGTTTAAGTTGCTAAATCTGCTGCCTCCTGGTGGTGGCTTCTTTATTTGATTATTGGGTTCTTCTGTTTACTGTCCCAGCTCGGGCGCCATCTGTAACGTCGCAAAGGCTGGGGTAAGGACTCGTCGGATGTCCAGGGCTTCGTTGACAGAAATAAATTTATAATTTACAGAGATTATAATATAAACAGAGACTTTATTCAATAATAGTTCAAATTTAAAAGTTACAAATTTCGATTGGAATTTATTGGGCGAACAGTGGCAATAGTCGTCGATGTTTTGGCGTTATAGCTGATTGGCGACGTTGGCAATTTATTGGGTGACGACGTAGCTATGTGGCGATAGTCGATGGTATCAAAGGTGTTGGGATGCGTAGTGCGATTTTGAAAAGGATAGGCAGGAGCGTGGCTAGTGCGAGCGTAGGCGTAGCAAGGTTTGAAAGTGGGTGTGGTGAGCATGAACGGCAGACCAAAATGTCTCCAAGGATATTTGCGCAATACCACACAATGTCGTCCGTGGTTCAAAATCCTTTTGTCCTTCGAGGACCTTCGTATTTTCCATACACTTCGTTGACTTCGATATATACTCCAAGTATTCTTCCAGAGATTTTTCGCTGCTCTTCACACGTTTGTCTCCACGCTGTTAGTCTCGCAAGTAGCCTGATTTCGGAATATTCGCAATAGGCCAATTAGTATAATTTAATATAAGAAATTTTGATAAAATGAGGGTAATAAAAATAGCAACAATTTATATGATTATTTTATTTAGGAAATGAAATATGAGGAAAAAGGAAAAATAAAGTTTAATTAGTGAATGAAACGAGAAAAAAATATAAATTTTAATTAGAGGCTGTAAAAGAAGTTAGCTTTTGTTAAAAAATGGCAGAATTTAGTTGTTTATAGCTGCAAGAAGAATTTATTTTTATAAAGTTTGAAATAATGAAAACCAAAAAAAATTTAAGTTTCTTATTGTAATTTACAAGAATTGAGGACTGGGAAGAAGTTATCTGCCGGTACAGGCGGCTGCTTCCCTGCCCTCATCCTTGCGTCCATCCCGAGTTCCTGTTTTTCCCAAAAGAGTGACTGGGGCTGCCCCCCTGCCACCATTTTTGTCCTGTCCCCAATTTGCTAACTGCAGAAAGTGTGACTGGAGAAGAAGTTATCTGCCGGTACAGGCGGCTACTTCCCTGCCACCATTTCTGTCCCAACCCAGAGTTCCTAACCCAAAGTTCCTAAATAATACGCTACTAATACCAACGACACTCACCTGATTTCGGAATATTCGCAATACGCCGAAATCAGGTCGAGTGTGCGCTTTTTATAGGGCCGTGGAATCACCAATTCCTGTTGGTGACTTGTTGCTCATCTTTTTGTCGTATCATGTGGTGAATTGTGGCACATGATTTGCCGTGCCTCTATCGTCGTCTCCCTTTTCCTTATTCGATTTCGACCAAACAACACGTCTAGTTGTTCGTCGTTTGGGTAGTGTCGATGATACGGTAACCAAGTGTTCCGAATTTCACCAATCAACTTGGCGACCAGGGTGCCACTGTTCGCCCCGTTTAGCCGACTTAAATTCTAACATTTGGTTAATATTCAGGTATTTATTAAAATTCAAAAATGATTCAATTCATAATGTTACCGCCGTAAACAGCAGCCGAGCAGTATAGATCGAAACCCAGTATATTTCTATTCTCTTTCATATTCTAATTTCTCCTTAAAATAACTGTCCCTTACATTTGGTCACGTAGGCAGAAAAATCTGCATAGAATAGCTTCAACTATTAACTTGAATACGTATACATGTTAGTTGATTAAAAGAAAGCAAGACGACGATTTAATACAAATTATTTTAAAGCGCCCTCCGCTTTTGATCATTGAAACATAAAAAAACTTGAATTACTTACAATAAACTGAATATATATTAAGCTTAAAAACCCTGCGTTTATTTGGTTAAAAGCAAGTGCTCTTAAAACTTTGTAGTTACTTTTATTTTATATTAAGCGCCAAAAGGCCGCGCAACATTTCTTTAAAATAATTTTACATAAATCGTCGTCGTAATTGCTATATTCCGATGGAGAATTTTAATTGCGGAAGCTGTAACCAAGTGGACAACGATCGCATGGTCCAGTGCGACGTTTGCGACCGTTGGTACCACTACGATTGTGTGAAGGTTAATAGCGCCATAGCTGATGACAGCTGGAGCTGTGAATTATGTGGACAAGGCGCCGCGGCTTCTAACATGAAGCACAGCACGGGCGTATCGACGGTCGTGGCCAGCGTATCATGTCCATCCTCTTCATCGTCTCCGATGACGGAATCGGATCGAAGGCAACTCGGTCAACATGTGCAATTTGCACTGCCTGTATCAACAGGAGCAGATACGCCTCCGATATTCACCACTGCGAGCAGAGAGTTTTTTGAAACCACCACGGCAGCGCACGCTGCAACGGTATACTCTGCACCCTATGTGCCGGTGAAAACGATGCAAAAAGCGACTGCGTATACCTTGCCTGGGAAATTACCGTCATCTCAAATTTTTGTAACTGCGGGCACTACCGAAGCCCCAATTTTTACTTCGGCGTTTAATGTTTCGACGTCAGCAGTACGATCGCTGCCAATATTTTCAGCAGCGAGTGCATATCCAGCGTATACAAATCTCGCTACTGCAACAACGTCGTATCCGAAGTATAGCGAGGTTGAAGTACAGCGAGCGCACCAACAGCAAACATTTGCAACGAGTACGCAGTCGGCTTCGTTCGCAGCGACAAATTCTGATAGCTCCACAAGACAACGAAATTTGCAACTAGAGCGCCTAGAGGAGGAAATGAGACTGCAACGCCATTATTTAGAAAATAAATATAAAATCTTATCGCAATCTGAAGAATCATCTCCGACGTGCAGTCCAATGACTACTTTCACCACAATGCCGACTACAGCGCAATTGGCCGCTCGACAAGCTATACCTAAACAATTGCCTACGTTCAATGGCGATCCAGAAGAATGGCCGCTCTTTATCAGTAGCTTCGAAAATAGCACTGCAGTGGCTGGGTATACCGATGTTGAAAATCTTATGAGATTACAGTTGTGCCTGAAAGGTAAAGCGCGCGAAATGGTTAAATGTAAATTATATTTACCATCGATGGTTGGCGAGATCATTCAAACTCTGCGCATGTGTTTTGGTCGGCCGGAGCATATCTTGGAGCGTGCGATGAATAAGGCCCGAAGTATGCCGGTGATCAAGGACAAACTGGAGGCGCTAATTGACTTCGCTCTTGCAGTTCGAAATATTTGCGCTACGATGGAGAGCTGTCATATGGAAGCACATCTACAAAATCCATTTTTGGTGAAAGAGCTACTGGATAAACTACCCAACTGTCATAAGTTAAACTGGGCAATGTACCCGAAAAGTGAACGTCTGCCTATAGTAAAATCATTTAGTGATTGGTTGTACCAAATTGCTGAGGCTGCGAGTACTGTGGTATCCTTAGCGCCCAACAAAGGAACTGCCGCAGTGTATACTCACACGATTGTGGAAAGCGATGAGGACACACACCAACAGCGCGCCAAGCGTATGGCACCGGTCATAAAATGCAGCGTTTGCGAGAAGCAAGACCACAAAGTGTATCAGTGCGACATATTTAAGACTGCACCGTTAGATCGCAAGTGGGAGTACGTTCGCCAGAAAAGTCTCTGTCGCCAGTGTTTGGGTGTACATAGTCGGAAATGTTATTCGAATAAAATGTGCGGAATTGATGGATGCACAGTGAAACATCACCAGCTACTTCATAGTAAAAAACCAACTGCACAAGCCGTAAGTACGAATGTAAATACGACACAGAACGCACAGGTGAATGCCCACAGTAGCGGCGGTGGCGAAAAGCAACCATACTTTCGAATCGTTCCTATTCAACTTCATTCTCAGAATAAAATAATTAAAACTTTTGCTTTCTTAGATGAAGGCTCTGCCGTGACTCTAATCGAAAAAGACATTTTTAATGGGCTAGGCCTGGAAGGTGAACGAGACCCTCTTTGCTTACGATGGACAGCGAATACAACGCGCATGGAGAGCGAGTCTATGAGGATGAATATTGTCATTTCGAATGTTGTCACCAACCAAAAATACGAGCTGAACGAAGTCCATACCGTGGAGAGCCTAGATCTTCCACCGCAATCAATTGACGTCGCTGATATCTTCAAAAAATATCCGTATTTGGCCGGTTTGCCGTTACAATCGTATGAAAACATAAAACCAGCTGTTCTAATTGGCGCCAATAACTGGAAGTTGGCCGTCCCTCTTAAAATAAAAGAGGGCAAGTGGAATCAACCGATCGCTTCAAAAACACGACTAGGGTGGACGCTACAAGGATGTGACTCAGAGCATGGCCGCGAATTCCGATTGAACATTCACATGTGCGACTGCGAAAGGAAATATGAGGAGCTACATGAAACTGTCAAAGAGTTTTTCACAATAGATGAGCCCAAGTCCACGCAGTTACTGTCCGAAGATGACAGTAGAGCTCTTGGAATATTGAACGAGACATGTAGAGAAGTCGATGGGCGTTACGAGGTGGGACTTATGTGGCACGATCAGAATGTTCTATTGCCGGAGAGCTACTCGAATGCTTTAAGAAGAATGGTGTGCCTCCGCAAAAAAGTAGACAAAGATCCACCACTTAAGTTGACTCTCCAAGAGCAAATCGATAATCTCATCACGAAAGGCTATGCTGAAAAACTCTCTATCAGCGAAACGACAATGCCGATTAGTAAAATTTGGTATCTGCCAATTTTCGTCGTCACAAACCCAAACAAGCCCGGAAAAGTCCGATTAGTATGGGATGCTGCGGCAAAGTCTAAAGGTGCGTCACTTAATGACTTTCTGTTGAGTGGGCCAGATTTGCTCAATTCTCTGTTTGACGTGTTGTTGGCATTCAGAGTAGGAAGAGTAGCAATATGCGGTGATATTGCTGAGATGTTCCACCGAATAAACGTGCGAGAAGGCGATATGCACGCTCAGCGGTTTCTGTGGTGGGACGGAAACGACGAATTACAACAACCAACTGTTTACGTAATGCGCGCATTGACATTTGGAGTAAACTGCGCACCATGCATTGCTCATTTTGTCCGTAACACAAATGCAGAAAAATTCAAAAACAAATTTCCTCGAGCGGTAGAAGCTGTGCAAAAATATCATTATGTGGACGACTTCATCGATAGTCAGGACGACGAAATGTCTGCAATCGAATTAGCCACGCGAGTTAAACAAATTCATGCTGCTGGTGGATTCAAAATACGAAATTGGGCATCGAACTCCAAGACTGTCTTGCAACGCCTTGAAGAAGATCTTTCAACCGGGCAAAATTCAAAAGAATGGGGATCCACTACCAAGGTTCTAGGTTTGTTTTGGGATCCAGTTAATGATATGTTTAAATACATTTGCAGATTCACCAGATTGCGTCGCGACATAATAAATCAGTCCATGGTGCCGACCAAGAGAGAGACGTTACAGGCTTTAATGTCCATCTTTGATCCGCTTGGATTTGTATCGTGTTACACCATAGGACTCAAAATATTGCTACAAGACATCTGGCGATCTGGCATAGGCTGGGACGAACCGCTCAATGATACCTTGTGCGAAAAATGGTGTCAGTGGAAATCCATCATACAGCTCATCACAGCAGTTGAAATTCCTCGATGTTATTCGCCTGCGCTTACAGAAGCGCAAGAAGTGCAGCTCCACACCTTTGTAGATGCAGGGGAAAACGCCTATGCTGCTGTGTCCTATTTACGCATTGTAAGTGGCAATGATGTAACCTTATCGCTAGTGGCCGCCAAATCAAAGGTAGCACCGCTCAAGCCGCTGTCGATTCCGCGATTAGAGCTACAGGCTGCGGTAGTCGGGCTAAGGCTGGCCAACAAGGTGATTAATGTGCGACGCATATGCACCACATCGAAGTTTTGGTGGACGGATTCAAAAACAGTTTTGAAGTGGTTGCGAATGGATCCAAAAAACTTCCAGCCATATGTGATGCATCGAGTGGGTGAGATCCTAGAAAGTTCAAATAAAACTCAGTGGAGATGGGTGCCATCTAAATCAAACCCCGCTGACCTAGCCACAAAAACCGCTATTCGAAAAAACTCTCAAATTTGGTTTTCCGGACCGGAATTTTTAACTTCACTCTCAAATAAATGGCCGCAGTGTGACGAATTCGATTGCGACAATTCTGGTGACATCGAGCTGAAACGCTGCGTACTATTCATCAAAAAGGTTAACATTTCAGTAGTGCCAAATATAGAGTATTTTTCAAATTGGAGGCGTCTATACCGAGCTGTTGCTACATTTATGTTGTATATGGAGAAACTCAAGGCCGCCTCAAATTCAACAAAGTACATTACTTTCGAAATGCAACAAAGAGCACGCCAATATCTTATAAAGTTCGCTCAATCCAAAGATTACGCCGATGAGTTGAATTGCGCTAAGCACGGTAAGCCTATTGAGAAAAATAGCAAACTAATATCTTTAAATGTATATTTAGATGAACATGGAATCATGAGAAGTAGAGGCAGGGCAGAGTATTTAAGCAATCATGAAGATTTAATAATGCTACCTAGCTCTCATCATGTGACCTTACTACTGGTACGCTCATTTCATGAAAACTTCCATCACCTTATGCACGAGACCATCATTAACAAGATCAGAAGTCAGTACTATATACCAAGACTGAGAGTGCTATATAGAAAAGTACGTCAAATATGTCAATACTGCAAAAATAGAAACTGCGCTCCACAAGTTCCACAAATGGCTGCACTGCCTGCTTCGAGATTGGCTGCTTTTGAAAGACCGTTCACATTTGTTGGGATTGACTACTTCGGTCCATTGTTTGTGGCAGTAGGACGACGCCGTGAAAAGAGGTGGGGTGTAATCTTCACTTGTTTAACTGTTAGAGCTGTGCATATTGAAGTGGCGCACAGCCTAGATACAAGCTCATGCATTATGTCGATTAGAAACTTCATAGCGAGACGCGGGTCACCTAGAGAAATCTACACTGATAATGGGACCAACTTCAAAGCTGCAGAAAAAACTCTTTGCGACGAACTCAAAAATGTTGACGTTTCCTCCATGCGTTCTACTCTGGATCAAGTCAAATGGAAGTTCAATCCGCCCGGGGCGCCTCATATGGGTGGCGCCTGGGAACGACTCGTGAGATCTGTAAAAACCACGCTTTATAGCATTTGTCCAACTATGCAATTCAACGATGAAAGCTTAAAAAGTTCTTTATGTGAAATTGAATTTATTATAAACTCTCGTCCGCTCACGTTTGTCTCGGTTGACCCAACGGATGACGAGGCGATAACCCCGAACCACTTACTGATCGGTTCATCAGACGGCTACAAACCTATATTCAACGACAATGTGGACTTACGGCAACGTTGGCATCAAAGTCAAAAATTCGCCGATCAGTTCTGGCGCCGATGGCTAGAAGAGTACGTGCCGATCATATCAAGAAGGAGTAAATGGTTCACCAAACAGCCGCCAATCAAAATCGGAGACATTGTTGTGATTGTCGATAAGGAGCTTCCACGAAATACATGGCCGAAGGGAATCGTTATTGACACAGTGTTGGCTAAAGACGGCCAAGTTCGAAGCGTGACGGTAAAAACCAAGTCGAGCACTCTTCGACGCCCGGTAGCTAAACTGGCTGTTTTGGACGTCAGTAATTCGGAAAGTAAACGCGTAGCATACAACTCATTTACGGGCGAGGGAATGTTACCGCCGTAAACAGCAGCCGAGCAGTATAGATCGAAACCCAGTATATTTCTATTCTCTTTCATATTCTAATTTCTCCTTAAAATAACTGTCCCTTACATTTGGTCACGTAGGCAGAAAAATCTGCATAGAATAGCTTCAACTATTAACTTGAATACGTATACATGTTAGTTGATTAAAAGAAAGCAAGACGACGATTTAATACAAATTATTTTAAAGCGCCCTCCGCTTTTGATCATTGAAACATAAAAAAACTTGAATTACTTACAATAAACTGAATATATATTAAGCTTAAAAACCCTGCGTTTATTTGGTTAAAAGCAAGTGCTCTTAAAACTTTGTAGTTACTTTTATTTTATATTAAGCGCCAAAAGGCCGCGCAACACATAACTTAGATAATTTGTGGTATGCTGGCGACAATCATCCGTCGCGATAGGAATGTGACGTCACCATATTTTTGGGGTCGTCACAACATATGCAAAACGTTGGTACAATTAGCAGAAGACGAAAAACGGAATTATCCATTGGCATAAGATATACTATCCAAACAATTTTACGTAGATGACTGTTTGGGTGGTTCAAATTCGATTGAAGAATGTAAAAAACTACAACATGAGTTAATACAACTACTTCATAAAGGTGGATTTAAACTAAGAAAATGGACATCAAATCAACCAGAAGTTTTGCAGTCAATCTTCAAGCAGGACATTGAATTAAATTCAGACATCCATTTCGACAACGACAAGACAATAAAAATTTTAGGCATTAAATGGAGTCCTACCACAGATCAATTTGAATTCAAAATAAATGCAAACTCGTTCAACCAAAAAAGTACAAAGAGAGCGATTCTTAGTGATGCGGGAAAATTGTTCGACCCCTTTGGATGGTTGTCCCCTGTGACCATCAAGGACAAAATGATGATCCAGAAACTGTGGCTCTTATTAATTGACTGGGACAGCGAAGTTCCATCAACACTAGATGCAGAATGGAATGAAACACGACTGCCAGCAATTCAACAAATAAGAATTCCAAGGTGGGTTCCATATTCCAATAACGGCAAAATAGAGTTGCATGGATTCGCAGATGCATCAGAAGCGGCGTATGCAGCCGTCGTCTATGCAAGAGTGACCGTTGGAGAAAACGTTACAATATCATTGATAGCATCAACAACAAAGGTAGCTCCGAAATTGATGTAGCAGGCACTCATAAAGTGAGCACAAAATGTTTTTAAGGAAGAAATTACAGATTTGACAAAAAATAAGAGTGTAAAAAGAAAAGGTCGGCTATTTTCTCTGGACCCCTTCATTGGCGATGACGGCGTGCTTAGAATAGGAACATACAGCATTGTCTACTGATCAAATACATCCAATGATTTTATCTAATTCATGTCCACTGCCCAAACTTATCATCAACCAGGCGCATATTGATACATTGCACGGCGGAATAAATTTGACTCCTAACCATCTTCGAAACAAATATTGGATTATACGAGGAACAAATAGTGTGAAAGCATGAGTGAACAAATGCATTAAATGTTTTCGCAATTGATGGGACAATTTCCACCGCCAAGAGTAAACTTTTCAAGACCATTTACACACTGCGGTATTGACTAATACACATCAGATGCTCACAAATTCGCGGCATAAAGTCACACAAGGCTTACATTGCAATATTTGTGTGTCTAGCAACCAAAGCTGTTCATATAGAGCTGACCTCGGACCTCATAACAGAAGGATTCCTAGCACTAAAACGAATGATAAGCAGACGAGTGCAGTACATCACATTTACAGCGACAACGGTACAAACTTCGTCGGAGCGAGCAACCTACTTCAGAAGATCCGATCAGAAAATCACATATCATCTGAGGGAATTCGATGGCATTCCATCCCTCCTGCATCTGCACATTTCGGCAGGATTTGGGAGTCAAGGGTTAAATCAATTAAATACCATCTACATCGCTGCTTAGGAGAACAAAAGTTAATCTATGAAGAAATGAATACCATCCTTGTACAAATAGAAGGATGTCTCAACTCACGTCCATTGTGTGCTTTATCAGATAACATAGAAGATCTCAACGATCTCACTCCCGGACATTTTTTGGTAGGCTCGCCATTGATCGCACCGGCACCGTACTGAATTTTGCAGACAGCAGTCATAAAATATGGAAGTTGGTGCAAAAAATCAAGCAAGACATTTGCAATCGGTGGTATCAAGATTACATCAAGCACATCCGCCAACAAAGATATAAATGGGCAAAACAAATGGTTAATGTGGAATTACTGATATTGAGCAAGAATCGTACCAAGAACGAAGTAGCAAGGTTGTGTGAAAGGGCAAAATCTCTAACCCAAGACAGCCAATGTGATGAACTGGTGCACCATTTGAATGAAGAATGGAGTAACATATTCTCGTTTTTTGGAGTAAATGATGAAGTATATCATGATATCGACTCATTGGATAGAAATCAAAAAGAACTTATTATAAATGCAAAAACCAATTCCAAGATCTGCTGTCAACTATTGTATCTGTGAAGGAAACTGAAACTGAAAAAGCTGAACGAAGGAATTCAGGCAATCAACAACATGGAAAATTACCGGTTCAGTGATGCCAACAAACTAAATATCCATATCCTCAACGCGTATTTAGTTGCAACTAGCTATATGAAGGAAATCGAGTTGAAATAGAATAAACTACTGAACGCCTACCTGAAACGGAGTCACCTGTACGAGTTCTTGTCACATCAGATGGTACAGGAGTTGACTACGAATTTCACGACAAATTTAGATGCTGGACTGGAAGTGCTGCCTGAACCAACCGACAAATTGGAAGTTTCAATTACGTCAAACGAAATAATAATTTCTGACTACTTTCTGATCACCGACAAGGGTATCTATGAACTGATAATTTGAAGTCAAGGCCAATACTGCCTGACTTCGCAACGGCTATGCAAACAGAAATTTCAACTTGATCCTGATATGCTCCAGCATAGCGTGAGAATCAAAATTGCATATTCTGGTTGCATTCCAATTTATGCAGACTATGATCTTTTGGCTGCAAAGTTTAACGAACGTCGTTCAGTCAAGGTGTTCACTGCTCGTCTTTCGTTGATATCAGCAAATATGCAACCAAAGCCAAGTTGTTGTTTTTTTCGCTGACTTTGTGTTCATTTAAATATAATATTTCCGTTTCTTTTTTTTCTTTTTTTTTCTTGTGGAGCCGAAAAGTTTGCGACAGCATCAAAAGAGAGATTTTGATTAAATGGGTCGGTCACAGGACGGCGCCGGCCACATGAAATGTCACATAAGCATCTGTTGTGTGAAAAACAATGGAGGTAGTTTTAATGGTCGGGACCTGTCGTTGTCGTTCCGTTAATATCGGTTGATATTAGATATTTCCGTAAGCAGCTTACAGTTTGACAACTCAAAGCTTGTCAAACTGTTGGTTCTCCAACAAATTTTTGATAAAAAGCGAAAATAAAAAAAAAATTGTAATGAAATGTTTAAAAACATATTAAGGCGATTCATTTAAAGTGGGAAACCCCTTGGAAACGATTCAGTTGAGCAGTCAAAATATATGAAATTTGACAGTTATTTTAAGCAACTGCGTGTTTCCGAGGGGTTTCCCACTTTAAATGAATACCCTTATTGAGAACTATTAATAAAGCTTGTGCTCTACCTTTTAACAGCAATTTGCCGGTGCCGGAGTTTGCAGAATTCGAATACGTGTTTGGATAATATTTCCCTTTGATTGTCCTAGTTTTCATAATGTCGATTTAATTTTTGCATTCTTTATATTTGTGTTGAAATAACTTTGGAGTGCGAAAAATACAACACAATAATTATTTTAGATTTCTATTGTGTTGTTCTCTTTACGAAATAAATTATGAGTGCGAAAAATACAACACAATAAATATTTTACATTTTTATTATGTTGTCCTTTTCACTCATGCAAGCTGTCAATTTCTGTAAAACGGAATGGAATTGAATTGAAATTCCAATGGCATATAGGTGCTTTTGCCACCATTTTAACATTTTTTTTAACATAGTGGCATATTCGGACTTTTTTAGTGACAAATAAGTGTCAGACACGTGAATATCGGTTAGCAAGAACCTGATGTCTTTTGGCAAATAGATGGCAGCCACTTTAAATCCCACTGAATGGCTGCTTGGGCACTGAACGCCATCACTTAACTTCCAGTGAACCGGTTTCTGGAACGAGTAAGATAGTGTCTATCCAATCACTTTCATATTTTTCACCACAGTATATTTTAGGTCAGTCAAGTTTGAGTGGTCGTCAGAAATTGATAGTCGATGTGGAATCATTAATTATGAGCTTGTTGGCTCAATTTGTCGCCAGCGGTAGCGCCAAATTACGCTTAGTCAATAGGTTTTCGTGGACAAATTTCGAGATGGCCGAAGATCAGACTCTAAGTATTCGGAATGACACCGGCAATTAAGCCACGGAGACAAGCGCACTAGACATAATTTGTACGTGATGACAGACAGAGACATACGGACACACAGACGGACAGACAGATAGACGGACGTTGTGTCAAAGTAAGTATACCCTGCCACAGTGAGTGTGGGATATAATTATATTTGTTTTTTTTATTTATTTATTTATTTTTTTTTATTTTCAAAAGTTATTTATACAAAAATTATAAGTGTTGCCTCAGCGCCATTGAAGGCTTTATAGAGGCTTGTTGACAACATGTTATTTTAAAAAAAAAAATATTATAAAATTCAAATTTATATTTTAACAAACATGCTACGTAAGAAGCAAATCAACGTTTTCTAAAAGGTGTTCTTTTAAATGAAGTTTGAAAGTCGAAATATTCGTAATATTTTTTAAGCTATTAGGTACCTTATTATATTCAATAGGACCAGCGTACTCTATTCGTTGTTTCGTTGTCTCCAATCTGCACCTTATAGTCCTCAAGTTCGTTGTATTTCTTGTATTGAAGTTATTCTGATTTCGACGAAAATCTAAAACGTGATAGCCAATGCAACGTATGCATTTAAACATATAAGTCACAAGGTGTTTTTTGTACAGTCCATTTATCGGAAGTATTGCTTTAGCAAAATCCTTGTATAGTTGTAATGTCGTACAGGAAGATCAAAAACAATTTTTAAAGCCCTGTTTTGTGCTGACTGCAAACATTTCAATTCATTACTAGTCTTATGAGCATATACAATTGGAAGATATGTTAAATGACTATGTATCAATGCTTGGTATATTAACAGCTTCACTTTTTGACTTAACTTGCGCTTAAACTTATACAAAATACCAGTTGCCGATGCAATTTTGGATTTTAAATACTGTATGTGCATATCCCATGACAAGCTGCTATAAAAGTTGACTCCTAGGTATTTCACACTGTCTGCTTCAAAAATTTGTTTGCCATCCACTAGTAGAAATCTGATAAATTGGGTTTTATCTGCATTCAATACCAATTTATTTACGCGAGCGTATTCCGATATGATAGCAGCGTCATATTCCATTTGAGCTTTTAGGACCAAAGTATGCTTGTATGGGTAAAATAAGCTAATGTCATCTGCATACATGAACAGCTTTCCATTTAAATTTAAGTTTTTTATATCATTTAGATAAATAAGAAACAGCAATGGTCCAAGGACACTACCTTGGGGCACTCCACAAGTAACATTCATTAAACCACTTTTTCCGGTGCCAACTTGAACATATTGTTTTCGATTGTTAAGGTAACTTTGAAACAATTTTAAGTCGTTCCCAACAACTCCAGCTGCATTTAGTTTATGTAGTAATATTTCATGGTCAACCAAATTGATGACTGAACAGAAAATTTTGACCTTCCAAATAATGAATTAATTGATTGTAGATTAGTTTCTCAAAAATTGTATCCAATATTGGTAATAGCGCTATAGGACGGAACTTTTCCACTTTATTTGCGTTTGGACTTTTCGACAATTTTATGTATTTTTAAAGTATCCGGATATTTCGAGCACTTGATCATCTTGTTGAAGACGTTCTTTAAAATCGGCGAAAGTATATCGCTACATACAAATACCATCCTCGGAGTAATGTTATCATGGCCAAAACTTTTATGCAGATCCAACTGTGAAACTATTTCGTGGACATCCTCTGAACTGATATTAGTGAAAGTGAAGCGATTTGTAGTTTGCGACAATGTCATCATTGCATTTATGTTGTCATCAACTTGAACTTCGATCCCATTACGTAAACGCCCAACAGATTCCGTGAAGTATTCATTTAAACATATAGCCTTTTCTCTATCATTAATTACAAGAATATCTTCTCTATTTGATAGTTCAATGGATTCTGGCTTCGTTCTGCCCAACATGTTATTAATAAACGTCCAGGAACGCCTTGGGTCTGTCCTACATTTGTTTAAATTATGCGTGTAATACTCATTCATAGAAATCCTCATTGCGACTTTTACAACATGGCTTATTCGTTTCAATCTTTCAGCTACACCTCCATCATGCGGATACTTTTTTCTAGTTTTTAGCAAAGTTGATTTTAAAGTTATCAAACATTGCAGATTCTGGTTAACCCATGGTGTCATTTCATATCTTAGAAATCGCCTTTGTGTAGATTTAGATGTGTTTCTCGAAACTGCTGCTGAAATGACATTAATTATTTCATTGGTCATTGTCGATGGATCATCTGCATTAACGTTGATAGATACGTTTTCTTCAACAGATTTTTTAAAGAGTTCATAGTTTAAATTGTACTTAACTATCTCGACATAGTTTCTGCATCTATATTCAGTTTTGAATTTGCAACATAAAATGTTGTGGTCTGTTATTTTACACTCAAATGAATCAATAGACATTTTTTCTGGAAAATTGCTGAATATATTGTCAATTGAACTTTGACTAGCAGGTCGAGTTACCAGATTGTGACAACTTCTGCAGTCATACATATTGAATAAATCTATCAGTGAGTAAGTGTTGGAATTTTTATTACTTAAATCCACATTGGAATCACCCATCACAATACAGGGATTTTGAGAAATGATACTGAGCTCAGTGTCCATTGTACTTATAAAAGTACGCATATTACATTTTTGAGACCTATAAAATGTCATAATCTGCAAAGACTTACTCCGCACTTTGATATCATGAAGAGTTACCAGAATGGAATCCACATAATTCTCACTTCGACTGCGGACTAATGAATATGTAATTTTGTTGTTAATATATAGCGAAGTTCCAGCGTAGCCATCCTCCCTGCAGCAATTCACATTATTATAGCCAGGAATAGAGTATAACTGAGGAACCAGGTTTCCAGCACAGCAATTATATCAGGAAGTCTAGGAAGTTGACTAACCAAGCTTTTAAATTTGTTGAATTTTGAAATTGATGAAATGCTTCTTATGTTAACAGAAATGATATAAAGAAATTTGTATTGTTCAGTTTTCAAAGAATTTGCATACAATTTTAGGTTTTTAAAATACTGATTATTATTCATTTATATAAAAAAAAATTAAGAATGTATTTCGGGGACTTGAAAGAGTGCTCTTCATCGTCACTGCTACCAGAGTTTTCAATACGACCAACTGCATTCCGTCTGCCTTTCGAGGGTTTATTGCAAGATGAATTCATCAAAAATTTGTCTACATCGCCCATTCCTTTTACAATTTCTTGTCGAGAATTTTCGCAACAAATACTTTGTTGCCTTTACAATATACAAACTTGTAACCAACTGCCTTCAAAGATTTCGCATAATTAAACAGCTCCATAGTTTCTTTGCTTAAAAAATCGTTGATGTAGACCTCCTTTAGTGACTCGTCTTGCTTTAGTTTTGATTTCGCTGACATCATTTTCAATTTAGAACCTTTGTTTGCAAATTTTACAACAATGGACCGATTCTCGCTCGAGTTATTCCGCTGTGGCATGAAATAGGCATGGTCAATATGTATCGACTCTATACCCACATCCACTTTTTTGGCAAGTCCCACTACAACGTCTACAGCTGATTCATCTTTATTGCAAATTTTTATGCCACGGACAATGCAATCATTTTGTACTCTAGCATCGTTTAAAAATTTAACAGACGATTTTAAAGAAATTACTTCTTCGCGCAGAACTCGATTCTCTTTTTGGACTACTTCAAGTTTTTTCTTATTTGCAGCAACTCCCTTCAATAAAGAATCGTATTGAGATGACATAAATTGAATTGTGTTTTGGATTTCATCCAGCTGATAAAGTTTTGTTTTGATTTCGCTCAGCTCCGATGCAATTGAAGAGCTCTCGGAATTGTTACAAAAATGAGCAACTGATCAAACTGCCGCTTATCCAATTTTGTGCTCTGTGATTGAAAAGTTTTTTCGCATTTGTCACATTGAATTGCATCGTGGTTCTCCATAGCCTCCATTTTACATTGGCCACAGATTATTTTATTTGATTTGATACTTCGACGCTGTTGTCCGGCCATATTTCTTTTACAACGAACAAAAGACGTGTTTAGTATAAAACACAAGTTTAAAATATTTTATGTGTAATTTAAATGAAAATTTTAATTTTTTAAAAAGTTTTTAATTGAGATTGCAAAAATTGACGTTTGAACCGAAACGGTGTTGCCAACCAATATTAAATAATTGTGAACATTTTTATTTTTTTGTGGTCTATGGTTAAATAACACTATTTCTGTTGATTAGATTTTTTGCATCCTAGAACTTTTGTATATGTTATTCAATAACATTTCTAACACCTTTAAGGACAGCCTCTTAGCTGCACTAGTTCAATAGCTATGGCTTAAAACTTGATGACACCTCTGAATGACATTTTTCGACAATAAGTTTTACCGGTTTTTTTTTCCAATAAATTAATCCCACAACTACTACTACGGACAAAAACTCGACCATGGCATAGCTCCTCTTACCCTGTTATCTGGAGTACACCGTAGACAAACACACTAACGCAGTTCCATTCGTCCCCCGGAACGGTATGTATAACACATAGGATTGCGGATTTCATCGAGTTTTCTCTCTAGATCCGCCATCTTTAGTTTTAAGCAGGGGTACCTCGAGCAGGATATGACAGTGCTTCTGGTCTTAGGAAGCACTGTCCCACGAGAAGTGCTTCCTAAGACAAAAACTCTCTCATACCATAGATAACCAAACGACAGCAGCACAAGTAAGAAGATCGTTTTTATCAAAAATATGTTGGGTTGAATTAACCCTGCAATTGAAGAAGAAGAAGGCTCCCGTTACAGATTTTAAGTAATTGAACGATATCGTCGATTAAACCGCGAACTAACGATTCTTTGTCATTGCATTTTTTGCCCTCTTCATTAGCTTTCTTCGCTAGCCATCCCCAATCGTTTTCCGCGGTGTTTAAATCGAAAGAGTAGGATTGCCAGCCCAAAATTCCAAAATATTGCGAGTGGAACAAACAGAATTCAACGACAATTCGCGGTTTAACCGACGATTTCGTGAAATTACTTAAATCTATCTATAACTACATTCCAAATGTCATTTTTGCAGTTATTTCCAAAAGCGACGATTCTACATGTTATTAAAATAAGTAATATTAACAATTTTACCCAAAAAAGCAAAGGTGTCTTGTAATTTTAACGTTTTTCTTAGTGGCCTTAATCACGTGGAGCACAAAAAACCCTTGTTTTTGGCTCTTTCAAAGCAAAGTAGTATTTTTCACATAGGTAACGTGAAATCTTCTGGTTTTCAGTCGTTCTTCTCTAACCAAGCTATTTTGGAAAACATTTTTTTGTTTTTATTTAAAAAGGAAAATATGACACAACCGCATCTTGGGGTATGAATAGGGTTACCAGATTCTCTTGAATAGAAAAGAGTACAGAGCCGTAGGGGGTTTTTTGAACTTATGGAATGCAATATGACGAAAGATGCTTGAAACTATATGCCTATACATTCAGTTGCGATATGATAAAGTCCCAGAAACAAGAAAAAGAGTAAAAATAGGAGGGCCTCAAAAAGAGTACTGTACTCTTTAAAAGAGTACGTCTGGTAACAGTAGGTACGAAGGCTTCTTCTCCTTCTTCTTCCTTCTTGCCACTCGCAATAGAATGGCAACACCGATAAAGTACCCTCCCGTAAACCTTTCCGTGAACCCCCAAAACACCAGAACATAACATACAAATTTGCAGTACTCTAGGTTAGCGGTTTGGGCTCGGCGGTGATGAGTCAGTGAGTCACTGACAGAGCACAGTATAGCAGTACCTGCATCCGAATGCCTCGGGTGCCAGACTTGTCAAAAACGAGAAACAGCTGATAGCAAGAAGAAGAACAAAACCATAGTGTGAAGTGAAGATGGTTACAATGAACCTATGTACCGGTACTTTTGCTTTGGTACTCGAGAACAAAAATAGAATAAGCCCCTAGCTGCAGTAGCACTTGTGCTGGTGAAACTCTGGGACTATTGATAAAATCGTTGGCCAAGAAGTGGTAGCAAAATTTATTGCGTACTAGTCGACACACCCTCTTCCTCACATGTTGAACTTTTGAAACCTTAAAAAAATAGCGTTTTTTTGTTTTTCTTTGTAGTTTTTGCAGAAAGCTCATTTTACGCGACCCAACGGCGGAAAAACCCGACTAAAAAAATTTTTCACAGCTCTAATTGGAACATTAGCTGATTTTGACAGATGAGACCATGAAGGCTGGTTCGAATTTGAAGCTGATGCAGGTACTGTATACTTTGTGACATAGTACGTTTAGTTTTCACCGAACGATTTTATGTTTGTATATAACTAATACTTCTTTTAAATATTCTAAAATTGTTAGATAAAGCTAGAAACAATCGTAATTGTTTGACAGAGTGAGTTTAATTTCCACAGAATTGGAAATCCTGCTACTGATTGCTTGTTTGTACCGGTTTTTGTTTGTTAAATGAACACGAACGCATCTGACAGCACATGGTATAAAGCAGAGAGGGGAATAGTGCATTGAATTTTCAGTGTTTCCACTACCAATAAAATGATTAGTGGAGTTTTGAAAAAATAATTCCATTACCACTAAAGGTTCAGTGGTAGTGCAAAAAAAGTCTCCACTACCACTAAACATTCAATAGGAAAAACTTTGAAATTTCTACCTTATAATTTCTTTATGTTGAAACTTGCTCCTAAGAAAGGTAAAAAAATTTTCAAAAAATATTTTTTATAATTTTTTTGAACATTGACAAAAATGTGTATTTTCTCCGATTTTCGTCAATTTTGTTCAGAACACAGTATACAGCACAGAGTATACAGAGGCGACACTCTGCTTGAGCGAGATGGAATATGAGTGAAGTGACAGCAAATTTGTTTATTGGTATGCGTGAATACATTGATATTTTGTGGCTTTTATTCACCACCAGACCCTCACAGCTGATAGAAACTTACCACCGGTACTCGGTCCTTTTGTTTTGATTCTTGTTCGTATTCACCACCAGTTTCATATAATGTTTACATAATTTTGAGCGCCAACACATTTTTAAAGTAAAATTCGGAACGTTTTTAGAGATTAAAAATTATAATGTGGACTAATATTTTCAATATTTGCACAATTTCTTCGTTGAAAATTCTACAATCAGCGTGAATACAAATATTCTTTACGCCCCTTGCAAAAGTGAGTGAAAATATCGGCGTGCAATAATTTTATTTTATTAATTGCATTTTAAAACCAATTAGCAGATATGAAATTACTTGGCGTTCCATAAGTACCACGCGGAGCTGCTCTTCTGCACACTGACGTTCGATAAATTGGAATACATAAGCTGCAAGGATGGACTCACTGTCACCCATGTCGAAATCATGGAACGTGGCGTAATCGAGCGGGTTAAGCAATTGGACACCTACAACTTGAGACGTGTGGCATACAAAAAAATAGTGGCATCCAAATCGGACCTCGTGATTATTAATGTTCGACGACTAATGTCAAGAGTCCACCGCCTGTGGCTGTGCTGCGTTTTCTACTACTGGACGATGATATATGCGTTGAGTGCAGCTGGTGATTGCTAATGAGGTGATTTTATCTGACAAAGACGCTGGGCGGTGGGTGTACTTGTGTATTTTTGGAGTTATAAATTTTGAAATTAAAAATTTTGTAATTTGCAATTTCAGATTATGAAGATTTGCTACGTTGAGTATGGTTTGTCCGAGAAAACTTATGTTATCCGAATTGGTACTGGAATTTAATAAAAATTAAATACAAATACAAAAAAGCATTTCCTTTTGATTTTCAATTTACCGATTTCACAATTCGAAGCAATGATCTTCGCATAAATCTGTCGAGGACTGACTATGTGGCAATTCTCTGAATACATACTTACACTTACTGTATTTCAATGACCATTTAAAAGTAATTCATAAAACCATGAGATTAGTTGCATAAATCTAAATTTTATTGTAAACTTGACTGTTTAAAACAAAAAATGTCTAGCAATTACAGAATATACTTATTGCCGGTGCATAACAAGTTGACTAATTTTCGCCAACAATTCAAAGGGACCTGTGACGAATACTCCATTTGCGTTACAGTGTCTGGAATGTGCCATTGAACGTCATGTAATTCACGATCCACACAAATGCCGTTGCCTTTGTACACACTTTCTTGCTGATAATGATGGTCGCCGCTTCAATTCCATATGTACGGGCAATAACATGTATGTTGTAAGAGTACAGATTCTGTTCCATCGCTTTGAAATGATTTCAGTTTCGTCTTGCTTTCGGGATTTCAACTTGATCAACGTCCAATTTGTCCAGCAGTGCAACCCTGGTATTCACGGTACAATTCGATTGTATTAAAGGTGGACCGCAAATATAACAGCATTTTGTGCAATGTTAAATTGCCGGCACTGCACTCCGTCTCCAGTTGGGCCAGGAGCATCTGCAAGTATTAATTTGTGTTAATTTTTTTTTCTAATGTTACCACCACTTACATGCACTTAGTTCTTCAGAGCCTTACTGAGCGCGCTTCTGCTTAGTGCGATTCCAACGGCGGGATTTCCTGTGTATTTGGCTGGATATCTAGAATTTTAGACCGTAACTGATTTCGTCCTCTGACGTTTCGTACGAACCATAAGAGCCACCAACTCTTTTGAGCCGTAGAAATTCACATTTTCAAAAAATAATTTCCAATTTACAAAATGGTTTACATTTTACACTTCACCACCTTTTTAACATTTTTACCACATTTTTTACACTCTTTTTCTCGTTTTGTCTCATTCTTGTTCGTATTACACGCGAAACAACAACAATTCGTGGTGAACTCACATATACAGTGTGAAGCAAACACGAAAAATCAAAAAAAAAGGTCGGCCATATTGGATTTCAGTCGATTTATAGAGAGTGTCGCCTCTGTATACTCTGTGGTATGCAGTACCTGCATCCGCATGCCTCGGTTGGCAGACTTGTCAAAAGCGAGAAACAGCTGATAGGAAGAAGAAGAACAACACCATAGTGTCAAGCGAAGTTGGTTACAATGTACCTACGTAACCAGTACTTTTGCTTTGGTACTCGAGACAAAAAAAATAAGGCCCTAGATGCAGTAGCACTTGTGCTGGTGAAACTCTGGGACTTGATGAAATCGGTGGCCAAGAAGTGGTAGCAAAATTTATTGCGTACTAGTCGACACACCCTCTTCCTCATATGTTAAACTTTTGAAACCTTAAAAAAATACCATTTTTTTTTGTTTTTCTTGGTAGTTTTTGCACAAAGCACATTTTACGCATTTTACCCATTTTGAATTTTTCGTTTGCCGCTCAACGGCGGAAAAAACTGACTACAAAAATTAAAATTTTTCATAGCTCTAATTTGAACAACAGCTGATTTTGACAGATGAGACCATGAAGGCTGGTTCGAAATTGAAGCTGATGCAGGTACTGTATACTGTGGTTCAGAAAAATATGTCACAAGGCTAAGTGGTTAAGGTCATTACATCCAACTACCACTGAACATTCAGCGGAAGTGGAGTATTTTTACACTGAACATTATGTGGTAGTGGAGTTTTTTTCCACTTCGACTGAAAATAGTGGTAGTGGAAATTTAATGCACTATTTCCCACTCTGGTACAAAGTAGGGATGTGGCGGCTGTTGGTTTCCCGGATGCGGAGCTGTAAATTCCTCGATGCTGGTGTTTGAAAATGACATCCACGGGTGCGTAGCCGGATGCAGATGTTTTAAACAACTTTTTCGAAAAAATTTAATTTTTTGCACTTTTTTTAATTTTTGTGTTGGGTATTTGGACGTCCTAAAAATTTGTGATTTGCGGGTTCGGATGTCTATTTTGCCAATTTAGTGCGGTTGCACATCCCTAGAATAAAGTTTACAATATTGTTGCGTGACCGTGGTAACCGAATTGGCGCGTTCGGTGCAAAAGCGTCCAGCTTATATACGCTGTCAAAATTATAACGCATGTATTCTTATTGCGGTGAACAGTGTTGACGATGCAAGCGTAACAGCGATTACATTGAATTCTAATTTTTCGGTCGCGTTCTAGAGTACATGTAGTAATCCAAGCCAATGATTGAAGTTTAAAAATGGAAATAAAGTAAAACGAGCACGAAAATAAAATATTTGTTTATTTAAATTATAACTTCAACGAAATGATAAAATTCGTGGTTTGATACTCCGCAATTGTGTGCTTGGCGGGCGTATTTACATATTTTGACAGCATTTTTGCGTTGTTGCGTTGGAATTCAATCCCGAAGTGTTTTTGAAAATCCCGGGATTTCGGGATTTGAAATCACAATCCCGGGATTTGTTCGGGATTTTCCAATTAAATATAATAGTTAATATAAAATTAAAGAAAAAATTGTTGCAATAATATTTTAAGTTTAATTTGACAAAGAAAACATATTTAATAAATATTACGTTAAACAAAACAAATAATATTTAAATAAATATAGTCAAACAAAAAGTAATTCTTTTTAAATTAGATTGATCGAACAAATTATTTTGTTTGCCACGTTGAATATAATCATAAAATTCTGCATGAAATGGACATGCTAAACACGAAAAACTTACTTTCAATAGTTTTAGTATCCTAGCGGGAACGGATACACCAATTGTTGTTTAAAACTATTAAAATTGGTGTCCATTCAAAAGTAAAACACACACAAAACCATTTATCCAATTCGTAAAGTTTTCAATATACGGTCAACAAAATAATTTTAACATATATCTTTTGTAAAAAAAAAAAATTGTTTAATTTGAAAAAATTTTCTTCACATCGATAAAAATTTTTTGTTAACCGTTATTGACAAAAATCTTGTAAATTTTTGTGTGTTTGTAGCACTAAATCTACAAAAGTGGGTTTTTTAATTTACCAGTTAGATTGAAAGTAAATGCACGAAAGTATTTTTTTGGAAAAACGTCAAAAATATCTTAAACAATGCATAAAAAATGCATTTTTGAATCCCGGGATTCCGGACTGAAAATCCCGGGTTTCCGGGATTGAGAAAACTTCCGGGATCCCGGGATTTCGGGATCCCGGGATTGAATGCCTTAGTTGTCATGTAGTACGCGACAACTCTGTTTTCTCGTTTACTCGTAAGCAAACGCGTGCATGGCAAAGTATCAGACATCACATCTCATGAGGTATGGGTATATTCACTTTGGTCTGATGTTTGTAACACCGAGAAGGGGACGTAACCGGTATGGAAAAATATATATATTCTTGATCAGCGTCACCGCCTGAGTTGATTTAGCCCTATCCGTCTGTCCCTCCTCTTTACTTGTAAACTCGATTGCAGTAGCTAGAAGAAAGGTAGGGATACCAAATTTTGGATATATCCTTTTTAGGCCTTAGAAGGAGTTGGTATTGAAAATGGGCGGAATCAATCGACTGCCACGCCTACCTCCCGTATAAGTGAAAATCGTGTTTTCACAGTAATTTTAAGATTTCATCAAAACAGTATGAAATTTTGTATAGGGGAGTTTTTGTGATCACTGGGGTTTATGGGGTTGCTTATTTCGAAGTCACATTTTCAAAATTCAAGATGACGGATCGGCTTGCCTGACTGAAAGAAGTGAGTAAGACTCACTTGTTATATTTTGATATATATTTTTGCTTGTGATCTAAATTTATCTAAAAATGTTATTATTGTATTGAGGAAGTGGATACCAGGTAAAGAAAATGTACGTAAGCAAATTTACTTAGCAATTTCGTGACATTTTTTTATATGAAGTTTGACAAGTACGAAGCTTTCTAGTGAATAGAGAATACTTTAGAAACAGGCAAATGTCAAAATGGTTGAAATATCGCTCAGTTCCACAGCAGCAAACTGCATGCCAAATTTCGACTGTGATGTTATTTTCCGGGTTTAGTTTTTTCTATTTTGAAAACAAAAGTTGGCATCACTGCAGAATTTTCGTCATCGTCGCGACGAATACCACAAATTAAAGATGGCCGCCTTTCTCTTCGTGTGAATTTAGTTCTGCGTGTGCTACACAAATTAGGAGTTTTAAAGTGGAAATTTTACAAATTCATCTTGATTCTTAACTTTAACATTAAATAAAGATATACGTAAGTGCTGTAGTCGTCAAAGTGCAACAAAAGATCAACAAAAGTGCTGCAAATCTATCGACTTAAAAGTGGAATACCAATTTCTCCGAACAGTTTTGATTTGATTGTGCAGAATTGTATTACGTTGGATTTGTAATACGCTTGGAAAATATTGATTAAATTTAAAATAAACGCTAGGTTGTTTAACAGTGACTGCGTTTCCATTTGCATTTTACCATCAACGCAAAATAGGAATTTAATTTTTTTTTTTGGAAAACCAAGCTTCATCTATACTTTTTGTCAAGTGCTGAACTGGATTTATCTTAAGGCCTATAAAAAACAACATTGTATATGGGAAAAATTGCATTTGGTTTTCGTGTGATGTCGACCCTGTTCGTTTGAACTCGGCCCTCGAACATCTTGCATAGAGAGCGAGCGGCTGATTGAGATTGTCTACCTGTATAAAGGAGAAATTCGTATATATTTTTCATGTGATTGAAAATTTATCACAATCGATTTAGTGACACTTCAAAAATAAAATCACTGGTCTGCCGAATATGCATATTCTATACAGTTTTCATTGATATCCGTTTAGATATGCATTTTGTCAAATATATAACTATGGGTGAGTGCCGAAATACGTAATATTAATAATCGATACTATAAGAGCTGCCACCTTTTCTATAAAAAGTGATGAAAAAATCTTGGGCGGTGAAGGGGGGAGTGGTATAATTATAAAATACAAGTTATAACCATTTATCCATCTTGGAATTCTGCGGGGTTCAATAAGCTTAACTTTTTATTAACTAACATGTAAATTCAAAAATTGTTCTGGACAAAGAAAAAAAAACTTTTGTTTGCCCTCCTTACTAGTGTAGACATACCTACATTTCTATCTGCTAATGTAATTTTCAAAGGTGGGTCGGTCACTGAGGGAAGCATTAATAGATATAAAAAAGCGCAACCGACTCGAATTCATATGACGTCAAGTCAAATTTTCAGGCAGGACATTTAGTACTAAATAAAAAAAAAAAAAAAAAAAAAGATTTCAAAGTACAGAGCAGTTCAAATTTATTGGGATTTTACTTTTACTTTTTATTTAAATACATAATACAAAAATAAAAAAAAGTGCAAAACCCGAATGGGCCTAAAATACATTTAAGCCCTTTTATCTATCTATGTATGTATCTTTCTTTGTTGTTTACATTTTCCATTAACTGGTTTGAACTGCCACATTAACCGCAGTACTATTGCAACCACAATTAAATCTAATTCAACATTACCATCTCTAAGCACAACTCGAAAGAACTTCGTGGTTCTTCATGAACGTTCCAAATAGAAGCCGAATGATATTGAGCCACTATTGCCAATATGACATTAATGAGCTGTATTCGAAGTTGTCGAGTGTTAATTATTGCTGTATACGTCAACTTCCTCATAAATAAATACCAAAATACCTTTTGTAGTCTTTAAAAAGCAAATTGAAAATTGGATGGAATGTATTTACCAAAGGCGCTGCCGTTGATTTATATTTTTGTCTCTATAAAAAACCTCTAATTCGGTATAGAGAAAATTCGCGCAAAACAATAACTAAAGCAAAATGAAATTTTATTTTGATTCAAGGCATATGGGATATATGGTCAAGCTGCAATTTAACTTTAGTACTTTACTTAGTAGACAGAAAATGCACTGAATTTTTTAACAACTAAATCCGACTAAGAATATTAAGTAGAGACCGACCGAAATCGCTTTTTTTAATTTCGGCCAAAACCGAAATGGCCGAAATTTTTTATTTTTTTTTTCGGCCGAAACCGAAATGGCCGAATTTTCATTTTTTTAATTTCGGCCAAAACCGAAGCCGAAACGGAAAAAATAAAAGAAACAATTGTGAGATTTAATGTAATAAAGTGGGACATAATTAAGATTATCAGTAGGCTGAAATCGATCGCATATTCATAGTCAAATTTAGTAGCTTCTAAACTTTAGAACCAGCTTAGTAGCTGCTAGTTCAGTGTATTATCTGTCAACTTAGTAGATTAATTTGACTATGAATATGGGCCGATCATTTTAAGTTCAGATCATGAATTAGATGAATTTAGAAGCAAACTATCAAATGCGTGGAAATCAAGAGTAGTAGAAATTACTGTCAGGGTAGTAGATTTCAAGAGAGGGGAGTAGATATGGGTTTATGCGTAGAGTACTAGAAATTCTACGAGTTGTAGAAATTTCTGTCGGGGAAGCAGATTTGTAGAAAGAATAGTACTTTTGCATTGTATGAAACTCACATAATATTTTGAGGAGTAGATTTCTTACCATATTAGTAGGAAATATCTTGAGGGAATTAGAAAAATCTGCTACCGTAGTAGAGGAGTAGAAATTTATAAATCATTGCGAGAGTATTAGATCTACTCCGATAGGACATGCCTTCTTTGTCGCTTCTGATTCTTCGAAACTATGATCAATGCTTAAATTTGTGTTACATACCGCTTTTATCCACTTGGTTGTTCCTTATGTATTTTGATACGCTAAATCCGAAAATAAACTTTAAATTTTTCCAGCACGCACCATTTTTTGGCAAACGCCACAAAAGTTGCATTTTTGGTGCTGTAAAAATTTCATTATTATTATTTTCGTATCCAGCATGGCAAAATACATAAGAATTTGTCTATAAAGTATATTTAACACACAAAACGTTCAGTTTTGTCGATCAGTGTAATCTTTGTTCAAACCGAAATTTTCGGCGGAAATATAGGAATTTCGGCCGAAAACGAAATCCGAATCCGAAACACGGCCGAAACAGCTTTTTTTGGCCGAAAAGCCGAAAAACCGAATTTCGGTCGGTCTCTAATATTAAGTATTATTTTTTTTTGTGTATATTAAAGTGTTGAGTGACATCCTAGATTGTCTACCAATGTCCTTTTGTCCTCTTTACAATTTCGGAAATCACTAAATACTTGTTCGAGCCACATACATACATACATACATATTTAACTAGTTATGTACTATACTTTAATTTGACATTGTGCACGCGAGCGATAGCACAGCACAATTATGGAACAAGTAGTTAGTTAGATTACACCGATTTTCAACATTCTTGGAAAGGAGAATTGAACGCGTAGGACACTTGGAATTCCATCAGATAGAAATTTTCGACCAAAAATGTACTTAGGGATTTTACAGTTATCCGAAATTGGCAGGCCCTAAACAAGCTCTATGTGTTGTATTACATTCAAGAAAATAATAAATTATGGAATTCGAGGCGGTGCTACGCCTCGTTGTACAATCCCGTCAATTTATAGCCCGGATTACTGTTGGGTTCATGACAATCTAAATTTTCTTGTTATTAAAAACATTTGCGCTAGTAGGAATTTTTACAAACTTGTGGGTAGAAATCAAAAAGATAGCAAATTCATGGAAAAAATTAATTTCAATAGGCCTACTTATAAAAAATTTGGAAAAAAAACATATTTTTCTATATACAGTGAATTTTTATACTTCCGCATTTAGTTGGGTCCATCAAAAGTGGTCCGACAGCCGCCAAACTTTACTGATCTTATTTTTAGGACTAAACGAACCAGAAAATGTACGGGAATGAGAATTCAATTTTTTTGGGCAACCTTAGTCTACATTTATGTAGGGGAAAAGGGGCCTATTTAGAGATTCGATTATAGACTTTTTTTATTCAGGTTTAACATTAACTAAAAGATAAATTTGCACAAGTTCTATAGTCGGTAAAAAACTGTGAATTTAACTTTTAACTACTTCAAATAAAACCGGAATTCAATAACAGAATGTCTCAGCCTTTTTCCTAAAAACATGTAAATTAAAAAAAAAAACGAAGCAAAAACCACGGTATAGTTAATTAGGAGAGGCAAGTACGAATAATGTCCTCATTTCAATTCATCTTTCTGATTTTCTTTGTCTTCAGTTTCAATTCCAATTCAAAGTTCAGTTATCAGCGTTGCCTCTTTAGCACAATTCTAATTTTTCAGTACATTTGCAATTAAATATGCCAAAAATGGTCATCATTTTCAATTCCTCTTTCAATGACGTACGGCCAGTGTTACCATATTTACAGATTTTTTTATTTTTTTTTTATTGATTTTTCGAGCTTTGTCAGATTTTAAGATTTTCTCCCAAAAACCATAGATTTTACAGATTTTTACAAAATTAATTCAAATATACTCTGATTTTTCCTAAAATTTATTCTTATTTCGATAAAAAATGTATTTCAGAGTAACTGAAGAACTTGTAACACATAACAACAAGAGAAGCTACATTTTTTCACTTGGAATCTAAATTTTGTTCTGCCATTGTGAAATTTAACAAGAAAAAAATTCGGCTAGTGCCGTTTTCTTCTGAAACCTTAAAAGAAATGTAGATTGGCGGTTTGGAAACAAAATTCGGATTAATCTTAATGTTCCATCTCCAATTTTTATGCGGTATCTTTTAAATTCTAAAAATATATGAGCATTTTTATAACAAAAATTACTTTTGCAAAATAGTTTCTTATGGAATAGCGCAAATTTTTGTATTAAAATGGTTATTCTCCAGGAAAAAGGTGGAAAAGTAGTTAAATTTTTAAATATGATTTTCTCGCTCTGGTACTCATTTCGAATGAGATTTTTTTTCTTGGAAATTACAGATTTCGGTGAAAAAAATATGGTAACACTGCGTACGGCAGAGGGAAATCTGACGTCTGGCAGTGGAAAATGTGCCCATTTTGATTCTTGCCTCACCTGGATAACTACACCGTGGCGAAAACCAAAATGAATTTCCATTTCGGTTAGCATAGGCAGACAAAGCGTAAACAGAATTGCTTTTATGAGTGCTTTGAATGACCTTTATAATGTTATGTGTTGGAATATAATAGACATACAGAAGAAAAGCTATGAAAAACGAGTAAGATAATTATCGTCGTTTCGTCCGAAGCTAAATACCCTGCACGTTAGAGGTGTAAAATAAAAAGTTTGCCCGATATTTTTCCACATTGTTTTAATTTATTTATCAGACCCAAAATATCGGCTTGGCCAAACAAAGAAAACATTTGTATGCGAAAAAAAAAAATTTTTTTAAACATACATACGCCCCGCGGCAGCCTCGCTGCTTACGAAAGGACTTCACGTCGTCGCGCAGTACGGTCGAATCCTTCGTAGGTGAGGCGGCTCTCACTTGTGACACCTACCTGTCTGCGTTATATGTCATTCACAAGGATGCAGTGCTGCAAGCCGTTTCGTCCCGGAAAGACAACATCGTCCTAGGAGGCCGTCCTCCGCCCATCAGCGCAGACGAGCAGGAACTTCCAAGGTCAACAAGAACAACCCTAGCGCAGCTGCGATCAGGTCACTGCCGCCTGTTAAACAGTTAAATGGCTAGAATTAACAGCGCTAATTTCATCGACGTCTGCCCTGCCTGCAACTGTTCACCTCACAACACAACACACCTTTTCAACTGCGTGAGGCATCCTACTCCACTCCAGCCAATAGACCTCTGGTCCAACCCAATCGAAGTTGACAGATTTCTGGACCACCTCTAAACAATTAAAATCAACATAAAAACATACATACATTCCTTATTGCTGTTACAACAACAACAAATTTTAAAATCTCTTTTGATTTAGAAAAATATTTCTATTTCCAATCGAATTCACAAAAAAAAAGAGGCCTTAAGATATGTAATTCTGGAACCATGTTAAAAATCCGTTTCTAAACATTTCCGTTTTTTTAAAAGTTTGGAGGAGAGAAACATGTACCCAAAGTTTCACGTCGATATCTCAAAAATTGCGACAGACGGATATGGCTAAGAATAAATATAAGGACACGTCTCCTTATGGGCGATACAAACGTTGTGTCAAAGTTAATATACCATGCCACAGTGGTGGGTGGGGGTATAAAAAACCATAATTATCCATTTTCGGCGGAACCCCTTTGAAATTAATTAAAAAACATTTTCATAAAAAAGTTCATTGGTTTTAAATTAAGACACCTCTACTGCACATACATACGAGTACAATAATTTTATGGTAACTTTTAGATATTTTATCGATAATTTCCATTTTCACTTTATTCTCGTTGCATTGCCATTTTGTTCCGGTCTATTTCCATTTCGTCCCGGTTTCATTTTTAAGTGTGTTTCTGGCTTGCAAAATGTCATAATGCATTTTTTGTAATGTTGTTGTTGTAATAATATTGCCTTTGGAAATTTTGTTGTAAAAACAACTCAACAAAAACCGCATGAGAACACTGCTACAACTCATAAGTCATAATGCATTTTTTGTAATGTCGTTGTTGTAATAATATTGCCTTTGGAAATTTTGTTGTAAAAATAACTCAACAAAAACCATTTGGACAACCCCAAATTTTGTTTATTTTTTTAAAATGCATTTTGCTTGTAAAAGTAACAAATTCCGAATAATCCCGAAAAATCCCGGGATCCCGTGATTGCAATTTTCAGTCCCGAAAATCCCGGGATTGCGAAAAGCCTTCGGGATCGAAAGCCCTAGTCTGAGTATAAGGTACTCATATCCTCGAACTGATGCAACTGACTAGGCAGTATCACGAACATTTATAGGCGATACACAGTTCGTGAAGGTGAAATTTAGTCAGTTAGTCATATGAGCGCGATATATGCAGAGTATTTGGCTTCGATAGGATCGAAGATAATTCACTTAATAGTTTTAATTTTTTATACGTTCGCGTCGATTACCGCATTTAAAAACCATAGAGCAAATATAGAACACAGAAAACGTATTGCTTTTATATGCTATGCCGATTGTAAATCTGTATATTTTGTTGTTGTGATATGCAATAAATATTTGCATTTCCACTTCTGCACTTCTGCAAGACCAATTCGTGAAAAGCCCTCATATATTGGTTTTCAAGAGCTATTGGATATGGTTGCACAACTAACATTGAATAATAAAGTATCACCGAATATTTTTTCAATATACATATGTAACTGTTCAAATTCATACAAAGTTGAGCCATGCGTAAAAATTTTTTTGTCCAAGTTTCCAAAATCATTAATAAATGGGTCAAAAGGGCGTTTTCAGACCATATTTGTTGTTCGAGGTAGGTACTTTTAAATGGGTCATATTGTGTGGAGGTCTTTCAGCTTCGCCATAGTTTTGACATAATCTGGCAACCCTATATGAATATTATAAACGGTTTCTATGCATTCGGTCCTTTGCGGAAGCTGAATTAGTTCCGTCTTTGCTTCGTCTGTGCAACTTAAGGAACAAAATTTAATAAAGGCCACATTCATAATTGTAAGAACATTTTACTGGAAACTTTATTTTGATAATGGAATTGAAACGTGAAATGTGTCCTATTGTATTTAGTGATTAACATTTAATATATGTGAAAGGCTTATGGAACCAATACAGCATACCACTGAACGCTATCACTTAATTTCCAGTGAACAGGTTTCTGGAACGAGTAAGATAGTGTCTATCCAATCACTTTCATATTTTCCACCACAGTATATTTTAGGTCAGTCAAGTTTGAGTGGACGTCAGAAATTGGTAGTTGATGTGGAATCATCAATTATGACCTTGTTGGCTGAATTTGTTGCCAGCGGTAGCGCCAAGTTTCGATTAGTCAATAGGTTTTCGTGGACAAATTTCGAGATGGCCGAAGATAAGACTCTAAGGATTCGGAATGACACTGGCAATTTAGCCATTCGACATATTGCCTACGGAGACAAACGTACTAGACATCATTTTTCGATAATCTTATACGTGCTGGCAGAAGTTCACCGACTTTTGTTAGTAGGCGGCAGCTGTACGTTGCGTGAACTGTTTTACAAAGACAAATTACTGATCCGTAACCAAGCGAGTGTTAACAGTACCGTACTGGATGTGTGCGGGATGTTGCTCACCACTCCTTGGAAATTGGGTATATTGGCCTCTGTCAAAGGACTGATTGCAGGTATCCACTAAAGTAAATGCAATAAACGTTCTGTATATTCTAACGTTTTGACCGTTTCAGGTGCTCTTCGAATGGTGTTGTCTAACGGTGAAATCATAAACTGTCAAAATAACCAGGGCGCCACATTGATTCCACCAAATTTTTCGATTGTACAATATTTGGAGACTAGTGCCGCATTCGTTCTACTCGTAGAAAAGGATACCGTTTTCAAGAAATGTCTATCTGAAAATATTTTTGACATAATGGGCGTAGATATTATTCTCATTACCGGTAAAGGCTATCCAGACTTCAGCACGAGAGTTCTCATACATCGTCTGTACAGTGAGTGCAGTCTACCTGTCTACATACTAGTAGACGCCGATCCTTTTGGAATCGAAATCATGCTTAATTATCGCCATGGCTCGAGATCACTGTCACATAATGCTGACAAATTATCTTGCCCTCAAATTCATTGGCTAGGAATTCATCCCTCGGAGATCAATATGCTTGCACTACCGACTGCTCCGCTCAACGATCGTGACAATAGGAAAATATCAGAACTCTTGAATCGTCCATATCTACCCCTAGGAGTGCGGCAAGAGTTACAGGTGCTCCAGCGTGTTTATCTGAAAGCCGAGATTGAAGGACTGTCGGATGTTTCCTTTAATTTTCTCATAAACGATTACATTCCCAATAAAATAAAACGAAATATTCTTCTTTGAAAAATATTTTATTATATTATTTTAATTAACATTAAATAAAGGATATATGGAAAATGGTGTTGCCTCTAATGAGCTCTTCATAAATGAATGGATGCATATAGTCATATTCGGGCTCAAGTGCAACTTCAATAATTTCTAAAAAGCGAATTTTCACAACAACAATAAATTATATGACCAACGGTCTGCTATACTACTCTAAATTATCAGTAATCGTTCCTGGCACAATATTCTGTGTTTAACCGCATTATATCTCATCCAATTTGTTTGTTGTATAGGTAGGAAATATTTTAATTTGTTTATACTTACTCACATTTGTTCATACGATCAAAAATTTGGCTCTATTGTTAGAGGTTTTTCTCTAATGTCGAACGTTTGAAACCGAGCCGATACCGACTCGAGAATCATGACTTTCTCAATGAACCGAGTCGAGAACTAACCCTTTTCTTGACTCGGTTTCAAACGTTAGTTCTCGATTCGAGAAAAGGGTTACTTCTCGAGTCGGTTTCAAACGTTAATTCTCAAATCAACTTCAAATAAAAAGTGAAAAGTGAAAAAATTATTTTAAAATTGTTTTTTTGGTTTTTATTGCATATTTGATTACCTTTTTCACTAAATCCTTAACAACTTTGTCCAATTTTATCCGACCGCGCCCAAACTGGGAACTGAAGTTGCACAATGAAATGTCCTATTGAATGAAAAAATAAAACGATGCAATTACTTCTGTCCGCAAAAAATTATTTTATTTTAGTTGTTTGTGTTTTTACTAAATTTCATTTTTATGCATTTTGAGTGTCAGGCTGTTTTTAGTATATAATTTTATTGTATGCAATGAAAAGATCACTTGAACAAGCAAACAGGAAAGTAGCAACATGAAAAAAGGAAACAGTCCAAGCATGGCTTGAGTCGTATAGCTATTTCAAAATTCGCCAGATTTATCATCAGCGACTCATTTTAGTTGACTGCCAATTATGTTATTTTCAAACATACTATATATACTTTTACATATGCGGACGATTACTAGAGAATTGCAGACTTTTCTTTGCAATGAATGTCAAATCCTAAATGTTTGACATTACATTAACAAATCTCAGTCGCTTTCACTAGCCCCTCCCACGTATGTTTCAGTTTAGCATTTGAAAGAACAACAATAATAGCATTCCGTTAATTTCTTTCATGTGCTCCTGTTACAAGTTGCCGTCCCAATAACCTTTTGTTATTGTAATACATTTTACTTGTTTGTACCTTTGTTACTTCGATCTGAAAAATTGTCAAAAATGGTTGTAAAATCCAACTTCCGGCACCGATAACTCAGTCATTTTTAATCCGATCTTTATCACCTTATATTCGTTGGATGCGTATTTTTATTATCTTTGCAATGGTAAAACTGGAGCCAAACCCCAAATTTTAAAAATTGGCAATATTTCGCAAACGACCCAAGGAAAAAAAAAATTGTGATTTTCGAGTTCAGTGACCCCAAATTAGTTTAGAAAATATAGTTTGCACAATGTTATATTTTGGCTGTTAACTAGTGTAAGTAAAGATAATTTTTTAAACTAAACAAAATAACATTCGGTTTCAAACATTACAGAAAAAACTTTGGTGTGATTCACGACTCGTTTTCAAAGGTTATTCGAAAGTCGAGAATCACATTAGTTATCGACTCGAGAAATAGGATTTTTCTCAAACGTTTGAGACTGTGGGCAATTGGAACTTAATTGGCTAATCTCAATTTTGATTTAAAATTAAGGGTTTTTGGCTACTTTGTTCCTAATATCATTGCATATTTTGAAGTCGCCAAAAACCCTTAATTTTAAAGGAAATTTATTTTAACCGACTAAAAAGCAGAAAATAAATTTCCTTTAAATTAATTTCAGCAATTTCGATTTAAAATGAAGGGTTTTTGGGTACTTTTCTCCGAATATCATTGCAGATTTTAAAGTCGCCAAAAACCCTTAATTTTAAATCGAAATTGCGGAAATTAATTTAAAGGAAATTTATTTTCTGCTTTTTAGTTGGTTTAAGGGTTATATTTTAAAAAACTTGTTTTTTACTCTTTTTTATTTTCCCCTTTTTTTTTTAAAAAAAAAAATGTTTTCTCCCCCCTTTTTCCTTTTTTATACCCCCACACACACTGTGGCAGGGTATACTAACTTTGACACAACGTTTGTAACGTCCATAAGGAGGCGTGTCCGGTATGGAAAAGTATATATATTCTTGATCAGCATCACCTCTTGAGTCGATTTAGCGATGCCCGTCTGTCTGTCCGTCCGTCTGACCGTCTGTCCGTCCTCACGATAGGGGTCGCAGTTTTGGAGATATCGACTTGAAACTTTGGGTACATGTTGTTTTTCTCGTGAATACGGAGATCAAGTTCGAGAATCAGCCAAATCGGACAAAAACTGGGCGTGGCTCCCATACACCGAAAAAAAAGGTCAACGTTTTTCAAGTCTTTTTTATTGCTGCAATCGATTGGAAATGTTTAGAAACGTATTTTTGACATGGTCTGAGGTTCCGAAACCACATATATAAGGGTCAAAATGGGGTCTTTAAACCAATTTTTTTTGTTGGTCGATTTGATTGGAAATTTTTAGAAACGGATTTTTGACATGGCTCCAAAATTATTTATAGGTGGCTCAAAATGGGGTCTTGAGACCACTTTCTAGTTTTTACTCTTTTTCCTGAATGCGAACCTAAATAGAAAATTTCAGCCCTGTAGCTTAAAAAATACGAAAGCTTGAAGGAATTGGAAGTTATGCCATGTTTAAGAAAAAGGGGTTTGAGTCCCCCCACGGCAATGCATTGCCAGCTCTCTAGCTCATGTGGAATTGTATGAAAAAGTACGCCGCAGATTTGAGGATATATATATATATATATCCTCAAATCCACCCAAAGCAAGTTAATATAAGGGTTATAAAAAATAAAAAAACATGCGTAAGAAATCTGAGTGAATAGATCCCCGTTGGCCGGAAAATTGTCCCACTGTGCGTCGGTTCACAAGTAAAATTCACTAAGTACATGCACTTAGGGAGTTTTACTTATGAGATGATATATGAAAGGTCTGAAGAATTCAACGACGGAACACACTATCATGAAAAATTTAGTAATATGATTGAGCATGCCTGAAATCAAAAGTATACTATCGAAGAAATTCAACACTTTCTTGGCCTAGTTTCATAAAGAAAAAAAACCGAAAAATTTAAGAAAAATATTGGAATTCTTATTAATGGAATTTGTCTTAGAATTAAGAATGTTTTTAATAACAAAAGCAGACGAATTTCAACTACATATCGAAAAGTTGGTTATGCAATCTGGACCAATTATATAAAAAAGTGTATCGTTGAGAAAAATTTGTATTTTCCGAACATTTTGAATTATATGTACCAACCGGTTTCAACCAGTCCTAAAGTCAAGTCTATGAAATGGTCCAATGTAATAAACAATGTAACCAAGTTTTCTATTCTTAGGACATGTAGTTAATTAATGAGACCATTTGATTTTTTTTAGGATAATTATGAGTATGTTACCTCATAATTTAAAAAAGACTAAGGTAATTGCTATATTCACCATATATAGTTCCAAAAATCTTTGCAGAAATAGATAGGGCTAGTGACGTCCTTTATAAAGGCATGGGGTTACATAACAATTTTGTTCAAATGTTTAGAAAGGAGGCGCATTTATGTTTCTCGAAATTAAACTAACACAATTTCAAATATTTATTTTATTTTTTCTCTTTACAGATCAATTCAATTCACGCGTTGATCCCGGTTTAAGAAAAAATATTGTAAATAACGTTTAAGTCCATATAACTTACACTTTATGCTGCTGAATAACCATTTATTGTTGATTACTAGAGTCAATCGCAACACTTCGATCTCACAACAATTATTATATCGCTAATAGTTTGGAAGTTCTAAAAAAAAGGTTAAAAGGATTGGAGCAGAAAATTTCATTCGATAAATCGACGATATTCATGGTTACAGCATCACTTTAATACTGATTTTTCATCATACTGTAATATTCACCCAATTCCAACATTTCATCAAGTACAACTATGTCCGCAACAATCCGTGCAACATTACAAACAGTTCCTGAATCGCTGCCTGCCGAACAGGTGACTAATGGCACAACACCATCATCTGCAACGGCAGCAGCCAATTCAGCTATAACAACAACTACCACCACTACTGCTGCGACTAGCACAACGCAGCAGCAGCCGCAACCACAAAGCATAAGTAGTTCAGTGCATTCGGTGAAGGATCAGCAGCATTATCAACATGACTCGGCAAATGCCAATATTACTGTACTGCCACCAACAACCGTCGTCGCTGGGGCGACAACGACTTCTACCATAACATCGACCACATCCCCGGCAGCATCGGCGTCTAGCACAAACCAACACCATAGTCAACAGCACCATCATCACGCTCCAAACAATGCGTCCACAGACAGTGGGCGCTTGTCTGGTAACAATGCGACTGCTCCTTTGTCTGTGATGAATCATCATCATCATCACACATCTGCAGCTGCTGGTGGCGGTGGTGGTGCTGCCCCAATAATTAACAAAAATGTTCTAACGTCGCACTCCAATGCGGCGGGAATCAAACAACGCACGACATCATCTAAGGTGAGTACAGACTTCTTGAATTGGTTCTTCTTGTTTGTATAGGAACAACAACAACATTGTCCATTGTCATATGTTTCTAACACTTCCAACCAACACTCATAATTTGAATTTATATGGAAATATATTAACGCACATCTTGACCATTTTTGAAACTTAACATATCCTGACCTGACCCTAAGTAATTTATGATATTTTTTACATGTCGACTTATAAAAGGAAGAACTTTGTCAGTGCCATAGTAGAACATTACCAAACTAAATTGAAATAATAATTATCATTACATCAATTAACATTGTAATCCATTTGGCTATTAATAGGACTTGGGATTAAAACAAATAAAAATAAAATAATAAAATAAAAAATAAAAAAAAACTCGTGTAGTAGGATCGGTTACGTGTGTCGATACCATAAATGGTGTCTTATGAAGTTTTCACATATTGTTGTATGGTGACGAAGGCCGAAAGAGTTTATCCTAATGATCTTGTACGGTCGGTATAGACTTCTATTAGCGATAAAAAGGATTTTGTATATTTTGTAATATTTCAAAACTTAAAGAGTATTTTTTTTTTTTTTACAGTCTTTTTTTAATCAGAAGCAGTAATACTTTACTGATTCGTGCTCTAGCTAAAATTTGTTACGTAGCTATCATACTTCTATCATATTCAGGACGTCCGAGTTCAACATGTTAATCGACTGGGGATTTTTGAATTTTAATATCTCACATCTTTGTAATGGATAAAATATCAGGGTGTATTGCTCTCAAATTAATAAAGAATGCGTTTCTTAAGTTAAGCAGAGTCGTTGAGAAGTGTAAGAAATTGCTTTTATTTTTTTTATCTTTATGTACGCACAAATCTTTGTTGTTGCCATTAAACTAAATAATGTGGTTCAATGCAATATTTTTCGTTTTAAATTGTTGTTGTTGTTCTATTTTTTTTTAACTTATTAAGACAGGGGGATTTATATAACTTGTAAACCGTGTGCTACAAATGAACAGCTTATTACAATAAAATGTGGTTGGAAACGTATGAAAATTTAAAGTTTAAAATACTCGTTTAAAATATAAACATTAAACCGCCTCGAAAAAAAAAGTTGCTCGGGTCACCCCCTGGAAATGTACTTTGGTCTATTTTATGGTGATTCTCAAAATATTTCGGCTCTAGCAACTGTAATCCGTGAGCTGGACAATTTACAAAAAACCTCTATAAATCATGTTTTTTACACGCACGTATTTCTTTATATTGTTTAGGGTGAAATAAATTTTATGAAATAATAGACATTGAAAAACTGCACAAACCAGGACAAGTCCGATATTTTTGTGATTTTTTTTAACCACTTTAAACATTTTTTTTTGGTTTCGGTTAAAAAGTGACAGAAATAATGGAATTAGAGGATCAATGTGTTCAAGAAAAATGTTCCCCGTAAAATTTTACTAAAGGTCACTGAATACACGAAACACCAAATATGTCTGTTTCTCATGTTAAAACGTTTTTTTGCGTCTTCTTAGATTTGAGATATAAAGTTGATTGTGAATATTTATTATTCAATCCACAAACTTAAAGTAAATTCACAATTATTGGTTCTGAAATTTGAATATTGTATGTCGAGGTTGATGAAATAGCTACAAAGTTCTGATAGAATTCTATTCTTTAAATTTGTGAAGTATACTTTGTGGGTTTTTCTGTACTATTTTTCAGAACCAAAAATGCAAAAAAACTATAAAAAAATTGAATAAAAATGCTAAAAAAAATCGCAAAAATATGGGACTTGTGTGGGTTTGTGTAGTTTGTCGATTTCTATTATTTCATAAAGTTTATTTGACCCAAAGCAATATATAGAAATACGTGCATGTATAAAACATGATTTATAGAGGTTTTTTGTAAATGGTCCAGCTCACGGATTACAGTTGCTAGAGCCGAAATATTTTGAGAATCACCATAAAATAGACCAAAGTACATTTCCAGGGGGTGACCCGGGCCACTTTTTTTTTGTCCATACAACGTGAGGCGGTTTAATAAACATGTGCTATCGGTAAACTTATAAGACTAAATGAATCCCCAAAAAATCGGTTTATGTTTAGTAAGAGCTTTCGTTCCAATTTACCCTTTGTATGTGATTGTCCCCTGAAGTAAAACAATTTTTTTTTGTAACTTAAATGTGGATTGGATTTGTAATAGGTTATCTGCTATGAAATATCGTTGGTAAAAATAGTAAAAAAAATATATATATAGTATAAACATAATTCAAAAATTGAACTGCTGAAATTGTTAAGCTACATACATAGTTAAACAAATACAATCACGGAAATTTCAAATGTGTTGTTTATGAACTATTTATTCAAATGTTTTCTTGCAAAAGAAATTTGTCTGGTGTTTTGAAAAATTAATTGAACGTTTTTCACTTGAAATGTTGAAAAATTACTGATATCGACAAACTTTTATTTGAAGATTGTGCTTTTTATAAAGTTAAATCGGTTTTTTTCATTTTGAGGTGTTCATTTTGGGCGTCGTAGTCATTGGTTATGCCACAGCAACATTGTAACTGCTATTGTGAGTGTGAAGTTATTTTATTTCATTTTACTCTTAATTAACTGATTAACTGCTGATTTCTCAATAGTCAGATAAACCTTTGAAAGCTATCCAATTGATATTTGTAGAACAAACAAAAAAATAATGTTCAACAAATGTCAAATTTATCACTTAGAGGTCTATTCTGGTGCGGTTTCAACTTTGTAACCGACTTGGTTAAATGCAGGTTGCGGTGACAAAAAATAATAAAAATTGCTACCTGTTAATGAGGAGGGAACAAGCAGGTAACAAGCTCATTGACAATTAATAAAAATGGTAACTTCTGTCACCGGAACAAGCTTGTAGCCAAGGCGGTTACCGCGCTAGAATAGACCTGTTAAAAGCTATCAAAGGTTTATGTGACCCTTGAAAAACTGGCCAAAAATTATAAGGCGATCATTTTTTTTGTTTTGATACCAAATTTAAATTTTTTTCTCATATATCGCTAATTTTTTACAATAGTTATATTTGGAGTTATGCCACTAGGATCCTCAGGTATTAATGTACATGCTGGCAAAAGACAGACTTCAAATTTTTCTGTTTTCTGTATTTCAACCTATTTTTTTTGAAACTTCCCAAGTGTACCCCGACGGCAACGTCCTTGGCTCTCTCCTGTATATCTTTTCTTTATGTATGTAATGTTGTTCCCTTATAACTTAAGAAATACTTCACCGTAGGTAATTTGTCCTCGACATAGGCTATATGCCATTACATAAACTTTGGGGCTTTCGATGTTGGTGTGGCAAATATTATTCTAAAATGCTATAATTCATGTGTTTAATTGATTTCGCTGAAAATTTGTATGCGTTGGGTGATAAATGGGCTGCCTCTGAAAATTTGCGGCCCGCCCACTGCCACGCCCTCAAATGTTTAAAGCGCTGTAACTCGGGTCCTATTCAAGTGATTTGGCTCTGGGTGTTGAATGGGAAGAGGGGTTAACATTAATTTGTCAGAAAGCATTTTTTCAGGATGAATTATTCAAAAATCATTTTGTTTGGAATTTTTGTACTGGACTCAATTTTGATTTTACAAAGGTTTCCAGTTACCCGATCGGGAGAACAGTAAAAATCAACTTAAAATTTGCCCATACAAAGCCTGAGCTACTATTGTTTGGGCACGGTTTTGTTTTACAAGTACCCAAGCACTCGTACATTAACAAGATTACATGTAACCAGTACTAGTACTGAAAATTTGAAAAAACATTTGCTACATTTATTCGGCGATATCCAAAAATTTATTTAATCGGTCTAATTTTTCATTACATTGGAGTATGAAGATCACCATGAAGGACTTGACTAGACTAGACTTCTGGAATAGAAAATTTTATAAAATTTTCCAATATGTAACATTAATAGGTAGTGAGATAGAAAAAATATATTAAATTATCATAAGGTTTTGAAGTAAAACCGTTGCTAGAGTAGATAGTTCAAATTATTTATAAATATAATTGGAAATCTTTGAAAGTTTAGATTGTAATATTGTCTGCTCTTCATTCTCATTTCCGTAGAGATGAGATGAAGAGCAAATCGGATGATGTTCCACTTAAGCAGAATTGCGTGGATTTTCACTGCAATGGTCAATATCTTAATGACATGTAACCACTCCACATTATTTGACTAGCGACTACTCCCATACTAACCCAGTCAATAATTTTATTGTTAAAGAGGTCGTAAACGAAAAGTTTTCGATCGAAATGCGGACAAAACAATCGTAGGCGACACACGATAACGGTACGTTTACGAGTCCGACTTCGTTCTTAATTTTGCATCGAAGCGAGTTATCTCGTTATCGAACCAAAATGTACTCGTTAACGAATTCGTCTGCTGTCGAGAAAAGTTCGTAAAATACGATCTTCGTAAAAAGTTCGTTCAATTATTAGCTTTGAAATTTGAGTCAAAATTTTTCGCAGAGTACTTACATTTCATCAAAAAGGTTTTAATTTGTATATGATATACCCCGTTCACTTATTTGCGCTGCATTTTTTTGTCCTCGCGCTTCTTCAGTTAAATCGTTTTGATTCAAAGAAGGATAAATTCTCTGCCAAACTGAGGTTTTGCTTAAATAATTTATATTGAGCTCGAAAATACTTCTAAAATTGTTGAAACATTACACTCCAATTTTAAAACAATTTTAATAAATAATGTGAGGAATTGCCAACAGTGTAATAGTCTGTAACGTGTCACGTCTCTTAGCAAATAAAGAAGTACTGAGATAACATTTGATTTATGATTGGGTGTTCGTTGAAAAGAACACTGAACTAAAAATAACAAGCGCGTAGTTATACATAGAGACCGACCGAAATCGCTTTTTTTAATTTCGGCCGAAACCGAAATGGCCGAAATTTTTTTTTTTTCGGCCGAAACCGAAATGGCCGAATTTTAATTTTTTTAATTTCGGCCGAAACCGAAAAAATAAAAGAAACAATTGTGAGATTTAATGTAATAAAGTGGGACATAATTAAGATTATCAGTAGGCTGAAATCGATCGCATATTCATAGTCAAATTTAGTAGCTGCTAAACTTTAGAACCAGCTTAGTAGCTGCCAGTTCAGTGTATTATCTGTCAACTTAGTAGATTACTAAAGTTAAGTTGGAGCTTAATTTGACTATGAATATGGGCCGATCATTTTAAGTTCAGATCATGAATTAGATGAATTTAGAAGCAAACTATCAAATGCGTGGAAATCAAGAGTAGTAGAAATTACTGTCAGGGTAGTAGATTTCAAGAGAGGGGAGTAGATATGGGTTTATGCGTAGAGTACTAGAAATTCTACGAGTTGTAGAAATTTCTGTCGGGGAAGCAGATTTGTAGAAAGAATAGTACTTTTGCATTGTATGAAACTCACATAATATTTTGAGGAGTAGATTTCTTACCATAGTAGTAGGAAATATCTTGAGGGAATTAGAAAAATCTGCTACCGTAGTAGAGGAGTAGAAATTTATAAATCATTGCGAGAGTATTAGATCTACTCCGATAGGACATGTCTTCTTTGTCGCTTCTGATTCTTCGAAACTATGATCAATGCTTAAATTTGTGTTACATACCGCTTTTATCCACTTGGTTGTTCCTTATGTATTTTGATACGCTAAATCCGAAAATAAACTTTAAATTTTTCCAGCACGCACCATTTTTCTGCAAACGCCACAAAAGTTGCATTTTTGGTGCTGTAAAAATTTCATTATTATTATTTTCGTATCCAGCATGGCAAAATACATAAGAATTTGTCTATAAAGTATATTTAACACACAAAACGTTCAGTTTTGTCGATCAGTGTAATCTTTGTTATTTATTTGTTACTTTTTCTATCAAACCGAAATTTTCGGCGGAAATATAGGAATTTCGGCCGAAAACGAAATTTGGCCGAAAGCGATATTTTATTTTTCGGCCGAATCCGAAACACGGCCGAAACAGCTTTTTTTGGCCGAAAAGCCGAAAAACCGAAACCGAATTTCGGTCGGTCTCTAGTTATACATACACTCAAAAAAGTGAGTGGTACTCCCCAGCCAATAATTTTATCGTTAAAGAGCTCGTAAACGAAAAATTTATGATCGAAATGCGGGCAAAACAATCGTAGGCGACACACGATAACGATACGGTTACGAGTCCGACTTCGTTCTTAATTTTGCATCGAAACGAGTTATCTCGTTATCGAACCAAAATGTACTCGTTAACGAATTCGTTTGTTCGTTAAAAGACTCGTAAACGAAGTCGTTAAAGAATTCGTTAACTAAGTCGTTAACGAGTTCGATTATGAAGACGTTAACGATATTTTATCGAGGAAATTACGACTATCGTAATATACGAGTGAATGTCGGACATTTCTCGAATATTTTTGATCGAGAAAAGTTCGTAAAATACGATCTTCGTAAAAAGTTCGTACAATTATTGGCTGGGTCGTTTTATGCATACAGTCTTTGTATGTGAGCGTGCTAATTTGTATTGATTTTTTACTTGTGTTAATTTAGAGAGCAAATTTAACGAGTAAAGGAGTGTAAACAAATCGAGTTTCTCAAATTGGCCTGCGAGGTCCTGACATACATGAGCCATTAAGTCGATTAAGTCCATTTTTCGGAATTTGGATATTATTATGTCAAATCACCTGGAAACCCCATATTCCGGAAATGTTTCCATAATATAGGGCACAAAAAGGAAGTTCACAAAGGTCTCATATTGGTCATAAAGTCATATTGTTGTAGAAACATACAATAGTCATAAAAACGTTGTTGCTTTTTTCCGTACAAAAAATTTTACTAGCAATACAACTCTACAACTTGTGTATTTGAAGGTAGTAATAAATCAGCTGTGAAATTTATTTATTTATTTTTTAGTTGCACGCAAAAATGTTAATTCTTTACTTTATTTTTGCGATCAGCCTTTATTTTTGCGATCAGCAGATTAATGTAGAAATAACACTGTGTGTTTATGCATACAACGTGCACGACTTGCCGAAAATATTGCAACAAAGATCGTGGAGACCACCAAAACTTTTCCGACCATCAACTTTGGCCAGAAGTCTACTTGCACAACCGGGCACACGAATACCGAGCCCAGAGGATTTTGGAAACATTTTGAATGCAGTAAACATGTGCGACTGCTTGAAAATATTGAAACAAAGCTCACGTGAGCCACAGAATTACTTCCGACCGTTGATTTGGGTTGCATCACCACCTCCGCGATTGGTGGCGTGCACCCCGGGGCCAGCGAATTAGGTTAGGTTCAACATTTGTAATATAAGAGAGTTTATTTTGAAATTAGTGCGCTCTCAACTATCGTATTTTTTTCAAATATGATTTTATGACAATATGACTTTATGATTACTTGTAGGACTTTATGATACCTCTGTGAAAGAAATCGCAAATTGTAAATTGAAAATAAAAAATGTTATTTCAGAAGCCAAATCGATAGACCAAACACTTTAACGCAAATCAACCAGCGAACTTTGTGGACTTGACTACAATCTGGATTGCATTGCATTCCATTCCGGTCTGTACCTGTCTGAATAGAGTACATTTGGCCGATCGGTTTCAAAAGTGGCTTAAATAATGCTAATACACCCAAAACTCTTAAGTTTGAAATTTCAAGCCGATCCGATACGGCAACCCGCAAAGGTCAAAACGGGTTAGCACTTGTATGGGGGGGTTTGTGGTAAACCACAAATTTTAAGTTCGTTTCGAGAAATATACGAGAAAAAAAACCATAATCAACCATTTTTGTCGGAAGCCCCCCTGGAATTAATTAAAACACATTTTCGCAAAAAATAATGCCCGGTTGTATTCCTGGGCGCAGATTCGATTACCTTGAGAAATGGCTATATCAACTCAGCGTAAATTGGCATTTACGGGAGGATAAACAAATGGGGAACTCTGTATTTTTTTAAATGGAAAATTGCAATAGAATAAAAATGTTATATAGGTGTACAAGAAATGTATACCGTTCACTTTCATGACTAATCCCATTAGGCACTCCAAAACTGGAATTGGTTTTTTCAAGAGATGTAGAGAGTAAAAAACAATAAAATATAATAAGGTTATTTATACATACATACTTGTATTACAATTTAATAACTAAAAATTTCATTCTCAAAAATACACAAAATTTCGGCTTATCAACAGTAACGGAACGAAACAGTCTGACTTCATTAGTATAGAGTATTTTGTCAATTTTGTTACAGAATGGAGTCACTGATCGTGGTCACATGTGAGGTAGAGCATAGTTGATAAGACCATCTCCAGTTTTTTGGTGATATATACATACATATGTATATGTTTATATATGTATATAGGTAATAATTCCCTCTGTGATTCAACTATTACGTATAAGAATTAAATACAAAATATTTTAGAGCAAAACTAAAAAAAAAAATGAAAACTTGCACACTTAATTCTACTTCAAATTGTGCTCTTTATCGCAGCTTGCTCTCTTTTTTTTCCCCGCCAGACATTTTAAAAGCTTTAAAGCTTTTAGTTGCGCTTTAGTTTTGTTTTGCTTCGTATACCCTACAAATAGCAGTTAGGTACAGACATTTTAGTCATCATTTTGACTTATGTCACGTAGTATACCAAGAATATTTTACACATATTAAATACAGTTATAAATGATCTCATTTCCTACATAATACAAAAAGAAACTGAAATTTGCTTAATTTTGAGAAATTCATTTAATTTAAGAAATTACTACCACATCCGCTTTAAATCTCTGGATTTATGTTAAAATGTTTTTCCGAAATATTGGTCCGTTGTTGTAAGTGTGAAGATCCTCATTGTTTAGGTGATTAAGAATCTTTGTCGCTCAGAGGCAACAATATCTTTATGATATTCGTATTGGGTGTGTATGTGTCGATCAAGACCGATTGAAGTGCTTTAACTTGTTTAAGTGGTTTTGCTTTAAAATTGAGGTTTGAGCTTTTTTCATATTAGCATTCTCTCTAATTTTTGGAATTTTTTCTACAATACACGAGCAATGAACATTAGTTTTGTCGTTACTGGAACACGAAGCAATTGATTTGCCACCGACAAAGACAATTCGTATTTATCTCTTAGTACGTCAGTGACGTTAAACGGGACTTAAGTTCTCAGAACTATCTACTAAAAATATTTTCGAAATCGAAGTGCTACACATTGTCGGTTTACTAATATGTAAAATTAAATTTAACCAAAAAGTGCATTTAACTGCTAAACATATTTTGAAAAATTAAAAAAGAAATTTATTTTTGTGTCAATAGACGTAACATGTATACAGTGATACTAAACTCAGTTTACTCATATTTCTAAAAATTAAAATACCTGATTTGTAATCAATATAAATATGTATGCGTAATGCAAAAATGGATCCAATTTTTACAAGTGACGCAGAATTCAAATTAAAAATATAATAAAATAATGTGAAATTGACAACTAAACGCAATCAATTCGCCTAAATACAAAATTTCAGGCCACTACGGAATATAAAGCTTCGATTATATTTTAAAACTTAGTTCAGATGACGTAAGATTTCTTGTTATTATTCGAATAAAAAAATAAATTTTCGTTTTCTGTTGTTGTTGTTGTTGTCATTGTCGTCGTCGGTTTTGAGTAATTGAAGACAAAAATCAAACAGAAAAAAACTAACGAAACCAATTTCTAGTTACTGAAATTGAATTCTTTATTTGTGCTTTGGAGCGTTCGCAGATATGGTTTAGTATAGTATTTAAATTTGAAAAGCTCTCTATCAAAAGCTAATCGTAGAGTAAATTGGCAAAAGCTGGGCTGAAACTCAAATTGTTTGATCAAAAACAAACAGATACACATAAAAACCATTTTCCCAAGCGTGAGGAAGAGGTTTGGCTAAAATTTTATTAAAGTCAATCTAAAATTTTAAAACTTTGGATCTAGAAAAATAAAAAATTAACAAATGTTTCATAATTTTAGACATTCTTCATGCACAAATATGGGTTGGTGGATTTAAACACACCGTGCTCTTTTTTTCCATGCCAGGAAGATTAACCTGCAGTCCAATAGCTAATTTTCGAGATCCCACTACATTTTTAGATTTTCGATTATCGCAAAACTTAAAACCGATCAAGCGATGTCCGTCTGCCTGTTCGTATATGTGACTGACCGTCAACCATTTCGCACGATAACTGCCGTATTAAGTAAGTTATTGGCTCTAGAATTCTTCTCTTTTTTTTTTTACCTCTATTGGTATTTAAAATGTAAAATATCGGATGGAAACCACTCCTCCTTTCTATACAAAATTTTGGATTGCGTTACAGAGAAATTCTTTGATTTAAATAGTATCTTGTGTTATATCAGCTTTCAAATGAACTAGCTTACATTTCTTTGCATTCATTTATATAAACAAATAAGTAGCGCATTCCTAATTAGCTGTACCACATAGACTTTTACGTTTGTAATTTAAAAGAATTTAAGTTTTTTGTGTTATATATGTACATTTTCCAATAACCAAATCAAAATGGTTTTATCACCACTCCTTTCTATATCCAATTAAGAACTGGATAAATATGGCCACTTTTACAAATTTAAATTAAATTATCTCGCGGAACTGAATATGTCACAATTTGGATTTATTATCTGACATTTTTCCTAACGTGCTTTATCGCACTGAGTTATAATTAATTGCAGTCTTAAAAAATTGCACTGTGCGACACCAAATTCTAATTGCTGATCTGATAGCAGATTCTGAAAGGTCTTGGTTCTGATTTCACACTTTTAACGAGTATTTCTAGATTCAGTATAATAGCTCAATACTAAATTTTCTACAGAATACATACTTACATACCTGTGTAAGTGTGTGTAGTTAATTTGTAAAAGTAGTAATACCCACCAGAATTTGTTTTCTGCTTTTTTTACTAGGTTTTTCCATAGCAGGAGGCATAGGACAGATTAGTCGAACACATTAATGCACAAGGTAGTGTAGAGCATGAAATCGAGAAATGCAATGGAATTCGTTTTTTGTTTTTGCAGTAATCCAATTAGGAATTCTCTTCAAGTACTTTTTCAATTCAATTTAATTTTAGAGCTCGCATCGGAAACAGGTATATGTAAATATTTTTCAAAAAGAGAGAGACTGAAACAACCTTTACACGCGAGAGTAAATGGTATTCAATACATACAGCGTAGATAAAATATTTGTTCAAAGACAATGCGAAATTCATTCACATAAATATGTGTTTATTGACAAATCCGTATCTTGCAGTAATTAAATCAGATTACGTACATATACAGATTTGTTAAATATTAATTATTGTGAAAAACTTTAACGCGAATAATTTTCAACAAGTAATGATTAAAAGTTACATATACTGAATTCTGAGCAAGAGAAGTGTATGTGGCCGCTCTTAGAAAAACCTTTTGTATTTGCGGTTCTATCTCTCGAACACAATGGCAAAATATAATATAATTGTCATAAGTGCTTCTCACTCTACTTACAATAAACAAATAGTCCCCGCAATTCTTAGCAACGAATTCCAACTTTGCAAAACACAATATTTTTCATGATTGTTGCTTTGGGTAGGTGTTAGATGGACCTACAAACGTCATAAAATGCATAGTTCTCTTAAATTCATTACTAAATTCTGACTTTTTTAAAGTTTTCAACTACATACACAGATTTTTTTTTGGTGAACATCGTTTTTAAAATATTTTATCTTCTAATCTTTTCTAATTACGAGCAATGACACGTACATTAACATTTCTAAATTTTGAGTATTTTGCAAATAAAACGTTTTTACATCTTCGAATATAAAATATTTTTTGAAAATCAACATAATTTTGTGGAATAGCTTCAATATATTTTAAATTTAAAAATCGGGGACTAAATAATTCATCATTAGAAACAACATAGTCGACGAATAAACCATTTCGTAAAAGGCGGTCATGGCTGATTCTCACTGATCCAAGTTCCAGCATTATGTTGGAAGTGCCCTTGGTGACAGAAATTCAAATAAAAATTGCATGTGATCTCCGAAATTTAAAGCGAATTATGGGACAAATTAATAGCAATCACCAAACAACCAATAACAATGGGAACCGATTTTCCGACCATTTTGCGAATCGGCACAACCCTACACAAAAGTCTAAGACATACTACAACACTCATTCCACTGATCAAACTCTGCGTAAAGAGGAATTAGCAATTCTTCGAGATTCGCTGTTGAAAGGCAATGATAGCTCCAAGCACAAAATTATGATTACAAATGGACGACCGGTTACAATAAGCGAAATAAATGCATATAATATTGGCAATAAAGTGGATGTTACTTCCTTTCCGGCCCTGGAAAAAACCGACTTTTTGCCCAACAGCAGCTCCTCTATTTTAACTAGTTCCAAACACGTTGTAAAGATGAAGTTACCCGAAAGTACAGCCACATCTTCCATACTTGGAAATACACCAATTACGACTGAAGCGTCGAAAATAAACGAGTTCTACATCGTTGGAGATGGATATCATAAGACCGAACACTGCTATTATCGTAGTCCGAACGGCAATTTTCACAAGCTGCCGTCAGATTCATACCACAAGATGACAGAAGGTTGCTTCGTTCGGTCGGCTGACGGAACATTTCGACGCATTGAAGTAAAAAGTCCCAGTAGTAGCAAGTTGCAAAACGATGGCGGTGCCAGAGGTGGCACGACCAGAGTAAAAAATCAAGTGATGAAATTCCTGAAAAGATCTAAAAGTCACACGCCTGCCACTATGAAAGAACTGCAAAAGGAGAAATCACATAGGGAAATCGAGAAGCAGCGCGTCTCTACAGCAATACATGAGACAGGCGTATCAGCTGTAAGTGGAACTAACATCATTACTACTGGTGTTATAGCTAATCGGAAAAACAAGGTCGTTGTGACAATGATGGAGAATGGAGGATTACCCATCGTGGCGACTAGCAAGGCAGAACGTTCCAAACATAAGGATGTCTTAGCTATAGGCGCGGCGGCTACCGAAAAGTTACGGAATAGTAAAACTAGGGTATGTATTCGGTAACAAATTTTATCAGCATGAATGCAATATAAAACAATTGCTTCGACGATGTTTGCAAAAATCAGGGAAATACCGAGCATTTTTTTTTGCAGGAAACTATATGCTGTTGCACGCTAACAAAGCGATCTTTTATCCCAAAATTACCTTTAATTCAAATATTTTATCCTTTTGTAAATAACAGGCGTGGTAGTTCAAAATATGACCATGTCAATTACAGTATGGTCCCCTGCAGTCACCAGTGGGACCTAAAAAAGCTGTAATTAAACATATATATTCAGAGAAAGCATGGCTAGAGATTTTCGATCAGAGTTTTTATGTTGAGAGAAGGTTTTATGTTAATACTAGTTGAATACCCCGGCGTTGCTCGGACTTATACTTAAAGTAGAGAAAGTACACTCCCGTAAACCTTTCCGTGAACCCCCAAAACACAGAACTCTAGGTTCAGCGGTTTGGGCTGGGCGGTGATGAGTCAGTCTATCACCAATCATTCAATCAATCGGGACAAACACTTTTATATTTGTAATAGCGTGACGCCTTATTTGAAGTTCTCATTTGTACATATTATTTTTTTAATCAAAATTTGTTTGTTTCGTTTTGTTTTTTTTGTCTAATGCTTGACCATTGTCCAATTTTACCCATTGAATTGCATTTTTGGAATAAGAAACTTATTACCATGTGTGCTGGAAAGTATCCCAGATATATTTTGAAGTAACATTTAAATTGTATGAATGGTACCCCGCTTCTTTGACCAATCAAGTTCAAAGTAGTACATAAACCTTCCGGAGCTCACAAATAAACGTATGGTGTTTGTATGGTTTTTATACGTTGAATGGGTTAGCCGTGATGTTCACCCATACATACGCACCAACGTTTTTATATATTAATATGGGCGTGGCCATTCATAATATGGGCGTTGCAGTTAAAGTTGGCTCAAGAAGGGTTCAAAGGGAGTCGAACCGGGATCGATATACATATAAACATAAAGGTACAAATTGGGGTGTCATTTGTTTTTGGATTTCTGAGTGCATCTCATGATATTGCATCTAAAAATTATATTCTAAAAGGGGGCTAAAGATGGGAAAAATCGTTTCAAATTTAGTATGAGGCAAAAAAAGCAACAAAGCACTCAAGCCCATAGAAACAAAATAAACAGAAAATAAAAACTGGAGAGTGAGCTATCTTTGGCTATGCTGATCAAATACCCCCCACACAATATGGCCCATTTGGAAAAAAGGTTTGTCTCAGGACGATATTTTGTCCCATTTATATGTGGTTTTAAAACCTCCGAAAATTTCCAATCGAATCCACCAAAAAAAATGTTGGTCTCAAGACCCCATTTTGACTTATTTATATGTGCTTTTGGAACCTCATCCCTTTCTAAACATTTCCGGTCGAATATAGCAATAAAATAATTTCGCTTTTTTTCGTCGTTGGTCATGCCGAACATTTCCCTATCACTAAAATTATTTCTTATGGTTTGCGTTTCAGTCGCCCCATGTGAGCGAAGCTTTTCAAAGCTGAAGCTAAAACGTATTTGCGATGGGACAGGCACGAGTAACTAGTAACTTATTGTTACTTTTTTGTTATTTATGTTTTTTTATGTTATGTTTAATATTATTTATGCTATTGGGGCAGGTCCGTGCGCAAGGGGGGTTTTGGGGGTTCCAACCCCCCCAGATGTTAATTTTTTTTCTTTTGCCAGAAAAAAATTTTTTTTTTGTGATGTCGCGAAGGAAATTTTTGTTCGTAAGCTGGAATATTTTGAAAACATATCTAAAAATACAGTTTTTATGGGAACGTTTTTTTTTATAGCCAAATAAACATGAAAAATTTTAAAAGCAATTCTATACAACGCCAGTCCGTTGATTTGGGGATTTTTTAATGTTTTTTTTTGTTTTTGATCAAATTAGTCCCAGAAAAAACATTCTTAGTTACTGAGTATTATGAATATCTCAAACAATTTTTTTTTTGAATACAAAGCTTGCTAATTTTTACCGAAAAAATTAATGGACTCTAAACGAAATCGTTCATATATTCAAAACAAAAAGTATTAGCACTTATCGATGACGTACACAGTTTTCAAAAGATTCGGTATTATTGGGTTTTGCCTATTCGACCATTTTTTAACTTCTCGATCTTCAAAAACGTGATAGAAAAATTCCAAGATTGCCATCTTGTTCAGCGTTATAAAATTCAAATTAAAAATGTTCAAATTTGGTAATTTGACTATTTGTATAAAGGAACCGTACGAAAATGCCTTGTATGACTTAAATGACTTGTAATAATCCAGAGAGTGAACTATCTAACTAACATTTTGAGCCATTTATGGGTTGTTTTGGAGTCAAAAACTAAATCCAAAATCCGTTTCTAAAAATCTCCAATCGAATCCAGCTAAAAAAAGATTTGGTACCAAAACCCAATATTGACCCATATATCTATCCTTCTTGGCATTTCCAATCGAATAGAACAATATAAAAATGTGAAAAATCATTTTTTTTTGTTGTATATGTTTGATTCGGCTGAACATTCAAAAATTTATTTTGTATAAAACCAATAAGTTATTTCGTTGAAAAATTAACTTCGTTAAAAGTTAAAATTTCTATTGAAAAATAAAAAAAAATTGTTTAAAAAAACACAAAAGACATAATAACTATACACTGCACGAAGTAATGATAAGACCAACATCAAAATGTTGAAAATCTTTTATTGTATTACTGATACAGGGCATATTTATTGCCAAATATTAAGTTGTACTAACAATTAATTAAATTAACTTAAAGAAGACTAAATTCATGCACTCAAATATTTTTGATAAATAAATAAAAATCATTTCATACGAACAAATGATAAGACCAAACTATAAAAATTTCGGAAATATTATTTTTGTTTAATTGTTAGTAGTTAGTATATGAACCCTTTTTAATTATAGCATGTTGAGGACGCCGTGGCATTGAGTTAATTAAAGACTTAATACAATTTTCTTAAATTTTTTTCCATTCAGCAGTAATGACACTTTTAATGCATTTTACATTGTCAAATTGTCTCCCATTCTTGAAAATCCACTTGGATAATATTGCCCACATTTTCCCAATGGGGTTTAGACCGGGGCTGCAAGCGGGCCAGCCCAAAACAGGTATGTTCTGCGTACTCAAGAACCGTTTTGTTGCCTTGGATGAATGAATTGCAGCATTATCTCCACTCGCCTGCAGCCGCTTCATCACCCAAACTCAAAAGAACTTCATCAAGAACATTTTGATCTTGGTCTTATCATTAATTCGTGCAGTGTATATTATTAAAGGCTTGCACTCACAGACTCTTTTTTCGAGAGGTACATAACGGGCTAATATTCATTCGAAAGGTATTGATTAGATCTTCCCAATGATACCAATATCGATACTGTAAAATGCGCCTATGAGTCACAGCACATGAAATATATTATAAATTCATCCAGAGTTGATGTGCATTTGATCTTAAAACACTCTCCGAGTATCTCTGAAATATGTCCATGGGAAATACAGTAGAAGGAGGAGTAGTTGGGTTGAAATTATTCAGATAGTTATACAAAAATGTTAATAATGATATTTAAAAAAAAATATTTCTTCCTTATATCGAAAAACAACTCTGTAAATTTTTGCAACCACTTAGGTTATAAGTTAAAGTACTTTTGAACAAAAAAAAAACCAAATCTATTGGTAGACTCATTGATATTTTCGAGATCGAAAATGTATATGCTCAAAAAGTACATACAAAAATTGCCACCAAAATATGCATACAATAGTTGGAAAGCCTGTTTGATTCTGAACAAAAAAGATTATTGCAATCTTTGCTCCATCTTGCTTTCAGTAACGAGATGTAGCCATTAGTGTCCGACCGATTATTCGGCTTCGCCCACCTTCGGCCTACATTTTTACATTCGGCCCATAATCGGCTTCGGCCCATATTTAAGGTTGATGCCGAATGTCAGAAATATGTAAAAGGTAAACAACTTTTTTTTTTAAATCAATGATTGCTCACAAGAATTGCAAAGAAAAATTTACTACAAAATTTAGCAACCATGGAATTTTTTCAAATCTATACACCATTGTTACCAATTTCGCTTTGTAGTTTAAAATCCACCTTCTTTGGACCCCATCTAGTTCAGCATCCAAAATCCTTAAAGAAGCAATAGGTCTGCGTTTTGGAGTATGTAAAGTTAAAGGACTTTGGCAAATCCTTTTAAACTAGGCGAGATAGAGCATTTCTGTTTAGAGCCATCTTGTTTAGTATCAAAAACTCTTTAAGGATCAATAGGTTTGCTTTTCGGAGTACCGCGTTCTACTTCTCTGGAACTAAGAGTTATAATAAACTCCAACAAAATGAATGGCACTAAAATAAACCGATCATATATTCAAAACAAGTAATCGTAAAAATACGTGTAATGACTTGTTTTGAAGATAAATGTTAGCACTAAACGATGGCGTAAGAATTTGTTAAATAAATTACTGTATTTTGTCAATTTTACCAGTTTGTGACTCCTATATCCTGAATTTCTCAAAAACCTGACGTGATAGAAAAATTCTATAAATATGTACTTTGGAAAAATTTTTTAATATTTTTTTCATTTTATCTTCATATTGAGCTTTGGCTTCGGTTTTGGCCGAATTTGAAAAAAAAAAGCGGAAGTTGGGCTTCGGTTAAACCACCTTCGGTCGGACACTAGTAGCCATTCAAATTGTTTGTATTTTTTATTTTTTCAAAAAATAAATAACATGTTCTGTGAATTATTAAAAACAACACATAATTTAAATATCTTTAAAACTATTTCATTATAAATAACACTGTGCGACAACATTTGGAAAAATGTTTGTTTGGCTGGTTTTTTCGATTGATTCTAATAGAACGCATGAAAACTAACACAACGGTATCAAAACTTTCTCAAAAATCGTAAGTTAAACCGCAAAAAATGTTTCTTTCGAATTTATTAAAAAAAAATGTTTTTTTTTAATTTCTTTTTAGTATTATATTATTAATAACAGTTGGAGGTTAAATAAAAATATGGGAAAAAAACTATTTTTAGTTCATTTAATTGGCTACCAAAAAAAAAGTACTCAAAAACCGTTTTCGTTGGTATGCAATTAAATGGCCTAAACATTAATTTGATCCCTGATTTTTTTTCCGTTTTCCGCTATTATTCTCGATGAATGCTATAAAAAGTTGGTTTGAGTGCCATTTCTTCTTGATTCCAACGAACATACTCCTACCTTACTTTGCCCGAAAAAACCAAGTTAATTCATCTTAAATGCATTTTTATTTTATGCAATGTTTTTAATATTGCACTTTACGACAAAAAAATGTTTGAATGTTTTTTTTTGTATTTTCGGATTCTACTAATCATAGTTAGTGTTATATTAAAAGGTTTTGTCAAAGTTACCAGCATATCAAATATTTCAAACACAAAAAATTATATGGCAATACAGACAGTTAGAAAAATTGAGATAGCGACGCGGTTAACAACCGATTCTCGTAGCTCCTTTGTGGATTCATTAAAATATGTGTAAGGAATGCCTCTCTATCAAAAAAGTAGAGTGGTTCATACAAAAAGCAAGATTTTAAACACTGCAAAGTTGACAAAAACGGCATTTTATAAAGACAAAAACCGTGAAAAAAAGTATGATAGGCCACGAATTTTGAAAAACCCTTTTAGTGTATCACTAATTATGACTAGTAGAATCCGAATATTCAAAAAATACGACTTAAACCTTTTTTTGTCGCATAGTGTAATCGAAACATAAAATGTAATGAATTTTAAATTGATTGATTTTTAAAACGAACGATTTGTAAATTTGAATCATTTATTCAATAATTTTATTTGCATTTCATGAACATTTAATTCCCAAGTCTTTTATAATTTTTCAGAATTAGTCTGATGTCTTTGTAATGACTCGTAAAATGTAAAATTTTGTGAATTTTGATTAAAAATATTAAACAAATGAATAAATAAAAAGTGTGAATATGTAATCTGTTGGGATAAGAATACGGAAGTTGTGATAATTTTAACCGATACATCTTTGTTCGCATTTTTTAAGATTTGTATAATTAACTAGATTATGCAAATCCTAAAAAGTGGAATAAAGGACCAATAAATTTATGTCACTTAATAATGGTGAAACTGAAATGGTTGCATTAAAATGGACTCCCAATTAACAAATGTATAAAATTCTAACAAAATCAGAACATTCTCCAACTTTTGTGAATAAAGATGCATCGATTAAAAGCATCACAACTTTCGTATTTTTCACTCTATATCATGTTGGAAAGGTAATAGACTGCATATCCACATTTTTATTTTGTTAATTTGTTTAGACGTTGCTATAATGCAGATTTTAAACATTCGATTTTGGTGCTAAAACACGAACTTTGGTGTCCACTGGCTAGCATTTCCCATACTCTTATCGGGCTGAAATTGTGTCACATTGATTTTCTCATACAGATACGTAGTTCTATGGGTTGAGAGCAATAAAATTTGCAACTTCAAAAAGCCATTGTTAGTCTAATGGATATATGGCAGATCGGAAGGTACAGAGTTCATTACTCGGGACAAACTTAAGAAGTTTGTATGTGATAATAGTTCTCATAAAAGTTATCACTTGCTATCACTTGTTTTCATTGAGAAGCTCGGCGTAAGCCATAATATGAGTCTATTCCATTCTGATTGTGCACTAACCCATAAATCACTAAAATTACTACTACTCTTCGACCTTTCTGTCCCTCTGTGTATTGATTTATACAAAATCTTAAGATTGAAAGTGAATATTAACTAACTCAAAACTAAAAACATCATGTGATCGTTTAGATTTAGCAAATCAAAAAATTAAAAAAAAAACTTTCTAAAATAAACATTTTGTATTCACAATAGTAGATTCAGCCTATATGTCGAACTAAAACCTTCTGTAGGCACTTAAAGAATCTAAATATTGATTCGACGTATGGGCTTAATCTAGTATGAAACTGAGCCCCTC
>OX596011.1:63988936-64158936 GCA_951394025.1 Heteromyza rotundicornis | reverse complement strand
CCTTAATATTTTGTGACAAACATACACATGCAAAATGCGTACTTTAACGTTGCCCGCTTGCACTCTCCGTACATATAATATCAGCGGCAATTGCGACAGTCTCATTGTAATGCTTTGTACTAAATACACACTCACACAAGGTCTATACGCAATATGTGAAACGTATATTGTGGTGCTCTGTATGAGTGTGATATGAAATGATCATGTAGTTGTGCAATGCGTATGTATATTCGAACTTAATCAGTGATGATGAATACCGAACTTGTAAAAATGTGTGCTGGGACAGCTGTTTGTGTTACTGTGTTTTCGTCGATGTTTTTACTGCTCTTTTCCCACAAGTGTATCATTTCGTAGATTGAATTTGGTCTGAAATGTCATTTTAGACAAACTTTAATTACATACATCGTACTTATAAAAAAAGTGAAACTACATTTAGAATAAAATTATTAAAAAAGATAAATATATTCGAAATACAATTACGTTATCGAGCATGTGCGTGTGAAAGCGGACAATATGTAGGTGTGAAAGATAACTATGCCAGTGTAAAACTTTAAAAGACAGCTACCGCATTGGAATAATAAAAATAATAATGATCGAACCGGAGCCAGCAGACAAAAAGCTTTAAGCTTAAAATATGAATTATGCAAATGCATTCTTCTGTTGTATGTGTTGGATCGTCAGTGCAATAAATACCTAAATTGAAAACTTGAAAAGCTTTTCCATTCGAAAGAGAACAACTTACACGCGTACAATATTTTTCTTTGTTAGTAGCATTTTATAATAATCAACAAATAATAAAACGACAAAAAAAATTGAACAAGTGTTTATCTCTTATGTTATATGACAACTGTCTAAACAGCTGAGATTTATTTTTCCGTCTTTAAATATGTTCTGCTGATCCAACGGCAAATATAGACTGTGAAATATTTTCTTTGTAAATGAACATTTAGTAAATGGTCCTTTCCGAAAAAAGGGACCAATGTAAACTCGAAATGAAATATCTTTACAATCACTTCTTTATTTAGGTGTTACATACGTTCTCTGTATGTACATATGGGAAGTTAAAAAGTCGGAAATTTGTTACTCGATTGACCCGTATGTAGCTCCTAAATCCAAAAATGATTTGTTACGTCATGTTCAAGTAGATTATTCCGCAGACCACTTCTTGCTAAAGCTTACATACAAATTTGATATACATAGAAACATAAAGTAAAGTTTGCACTGAAATCCAAATATTAGCATAATCGCTAAAATGGAATCCTCCGATTTAAACCGCGCTGACACAACGCGGAAAAGTTTTCGGTTACACCGGAAGGGTCTTGCACCAGCTCCACCTATAGATTCGACGAAAAAGAAAGCGGAAAACCGTACCGATTTCGACGACTTCACCATTCCCACGATCGCCGCTACATTTTTCGGCGCGACCGACGAAAAAGTCCAACTTCGTAAACAACAACCAAACGATTCTTCGATATCTCCAGCTGTTGAAAGCGAAAAGTTTGATCAAATTGAACAATGTTTGGGTGCAAAGTCTGAAAAGACCAAAACATCAATATCAACGTCACGTGACAACGGCATTATTTCAATGAAAGATTCGTTTTGCGATGAGGATTCCTTAAAGGTCGTACAGTTACGGGAGAAGGCTCGAAATACCGGAAATAGCTATAACCACGCTCTACCGTATTCCACAGTTTCGGCAATTCCAATTATGGACCGTGGCCTTATCTTACCGAATGAGGACGATGTCAATGTCTCAGTCGCTCTTGGTTCCATTGAAAAGCACATTAGTCAAGTGGAAGAGAGCTTCAAGCAGTTAGCGAAATACAAAGAACCTCTTATAAGTAATGTTGAGCTGAAGAAGAAAAGCAAACGCTACGGCGAAACAGAGAATTTATTGCAGCCGGCAGTTAGCGATATGTCTTCTGGGACCGGCTTCCATTACCTAAACGGCCCTTCTGAAGTAGAGCAAGACATTGAGACTATGAGCGAATTCCAGCGCGACAGTAGCACGCGCAATTCTATGGGCGCATTTTCTAAGAATTCAGCCACTACACATAAACAAAAAATAGCTCGCACTGCTTCTGACACAAAGAAAAGCGAAGTGCTGTCAGTGCGTGCATCGCTTAAGCAAAAACCGAGCGTAGCTGGCAAGGATACGCACCAGCTCGTTGGGTCAGTTTCAGCCGGAAAACGCAGGGAAGAAAATCTACGACAATTCGAGGCAATATTAGCTCAAAAGGCCACTAATAATGCAGCCGCTAAGGCGAATGCACCGCCAGTACGTCCTCTTGTAGCGACTGGGGGAAACGCTTCCAGTTCATTCTCTAAAGTAGCCGCAAAACAAATAATTCCATCTACACCTTCACAACATCGAGCACCGCCATCGATTGTTCCTAATCGAAATATAGTTCAGGTAATACAAATTATCAGTTACCTCCTATACTAATTTACACGTTTTTGAGCTTCCTCTTCGGTTATCTTGTGTAATTTATGCACGGAAAATGAAGGAAATTGTCCGACAATTCGTTTAAATAAATTCAAACGATGGTCGATTTAAAAACAGCAAATCGTTTACTCCAATTTAAGCATTTCATTATCAGATCATCAGCGTAATTTTGGGATGTTGTGAAGAGCTGCTCTGCATTCTAAAACTAAATAAAATTATATTAAATTGAAGTTTAGTACTTTAATACTTTAATTGTTGCTTATCTATCAACATAAATAACAATTACATAACATGAAAGACATTTGAAGTTGCGAACAGCTTCGAAATTTTGTTGTGGCTAACATTGAATGCGCTTTTCAATGCTGCTTCATATAGAGTAATTTAATAAGTACTTGCAAAGGTTCAGTTTCTAATTGAAACAAATCCTTAGCCAACTCTTCTGCTAAGTTAGTTAGTTATGCTTTTACTGAAAAAGACAAGAGGCTCTATAGGACCCTAAATATTCACCACCGCAAACATTGACAATAAATTCACATAAATTGCATACGAATTATAGCTGTGGTTTGACGACGTGTGACCATAGTGAATCGATGTGTTGGTATTGTAGATTTGTGCAATTCAATCAAAAATTGCTATAAGGATTTCTAAAAATTTTAAATTTAGATGCTAAACCATTTTGTGTATGTTTTACGCATTCCTAAAACGCTTAAATTTGGAATATTTTTGTGAAAAAATTTAAATAATAATTTTGAAGAAACATGATTGTTCATTTACATATTTTTACCAATACAATCACTAATTCATCGGTGATACTTTAAGATTCTGTTGACAGAATTGTGGGGGGTGTCGGCACTATCATAAAGCCCTCCGAACCCCTTCAGAGGGGGGGGGGTTCACAGAACCAAACCCCTGATTCACAGAAAATTTCGAATAACTATAAACTTTCACAAGGTGTTTCACTTTGATGTAAATGTAAACCGTGATATTCGAAGCTTAATAACGAATGCTAGAACTACAATTTTTACAGTGTTTGGTACACGAAAGTTTTTAATAACATATAATATCAATTAGATACGGAAGTTTCTCTTAAATTCTGTAAAATTTCATAACGTACGAATCGTACGAAACCCCCCTGTTTACGTCCCTTAATGTAGCGTATTTATTGATCATTCCTCCCTCCCCATGCAATTTTTTTCGTTTATCGACCTGAGGGAATACATTCCGCATTTTGAAACTGTTAATGCTGGACAACTTGAATATACAGGGTGTAACAGTCGAGTAAGTTCAAAAGCTTGGAATCGACTGGTGAGCTACATTATTGTACTCCTATAAGGATTACGATTACCACATGATTACGTTTGCAGTAATCCATAAAAGAAAAGAAATTCGATTACAATTAAAGTAATCTTTCATCAAAGACACTAAAATTTTCGACTTTTTCAAAATTACGATTACTGCAATCGTAATTTTAGTGTCTTTGATGAAGGATTACTTTAATTGTAATCGCATTTTTTTTAAAGGAATAATTAATCCTAAGGCGTGGATTATTGTTATTAATTATTAAAAAAAAAACAGTTTTGCTTACTTTATTAAGATTATTTTATTGAGAAAAGAACTATTTACAATATATAACTTACTGTTACCATTATTTTATGAAAGAACATATACAATAAACTGGAACACTTTATTAATAAAACTCAGATTTTAACTTACATAAATGACAAAAAAAAACAAAAAAGCAAAAAAATAAATAAAAATTAAACAAAATTTCATAACCCGGGGAAAAAATGTTACTTTTACCGTGGAGTAACGGGTGTATTAAACTTCAAAGAAACTTTTTCAGCACTGAATACTTTGCGAAAATTTCGGAATCGGTACTAGCTCGGCAACTCGAAAGCCGTTGTGGTGCAGTGGTAGAATGGCTTGAACTTTAACCCAGAGGCGCAAGTTCAATTCCTGTCTGGAGCAAACATTTTTTTTTAGATCTTTATTTTGTAGCTTTTTTTTTTCAATTCACCTCTAGATTAGCTTTCGCAGTTTGACTAGCTTCAATTACGATTACTCAAAAAATCGTACTTTAAAAAACTTTAAAATTAGGATTATTGCAATCCTTCATTAGGATTACGATAACTGTAATTGTAATTTTAAATTTTTCGAAATTACGATTACTGCAATCGTAATCTCAATGACTTCAATAAAGGATTACAATAATCACAATTTAAAAAAATTTTAAATTGCAATTAAAATAATCGTAATTCAAGCCGCAATCCATTACACATGTAATTCTTATCGCCCAGCTCTGTTTCTAAGCCATGTACGATATAAAGACATGTTCATTAAAAAAGGCTAATATTTCCTTTTTAACGGTGTATAACTTCAATTTACATTAAAATGAAGTATGTAGCGAAATGCATATAACATTTTTATTATATCTTTGGGTCCCCAATCGATTCCTAGCTTTTTATCCATCTCGACTTTTACACCAGGTACTTGTATATACATTTAAAAATACCCCTTGTTAGATATATTCCAACTTCGGTGAATTCGATGATAATTTTATTGACTGTCAACTCTAGGCAATCTCATATTATATTTCGTATACTTACAATTTCATCTTCTTTTTTCAGGGCTCACCCAATATGCAAATGCGCAGCAGCGCTCCGATGCGCTGGCGTGCCACAGAGGAGCATATTGGGAAATACAAGCTGATCAAAACTATCGGAAAGGGCAACTTTGCAAAAGTAAAATTAGCAAAACATTTGCCAACAGGCAAGGAGGTGGCTATTAAAATTATTGACAAAACCCAATTGAATCCTGGGTCGCTTCAAAAGCTCTTCAGAGAAGTAAGTGAAACTAATCAGGATTGCTTTGAAATATAACGTTTTGTTTCGTTGCTCTCAGGTTAGAATCATGAAAATGCTCGATCATCCAAATATAGTAAAACTCTTTCAAGTGATTGAAACCGAAAAGACATTATATCTTGTAATGGAATATGCATCCGGCGGTGAAGTTTTTGACTATCTTGTGCTCCATGGTCGCATGAAGGAAAAGGAGGCCCGCGTTAAGTTCAGACAAATCGTATCGGCCGTACAGTATTGCCACCAGAAGAGAATAATCCATAGGTGCATTATATAAGAGATTGTTCTCCCAAGTGCTCGGCAGACTGATTTTCTGGTTTTCTCCTTTCTTTAGAGACTTAAAAGCTGAAAATCTTCTACTGGATAGTGAGTTGAATATTAAAATTGCGGATTTCGGATTTTCCAACGAGTTCACGCCCGGATCTAAGCTGGATACATTCTGCGGCAGTCCGCCTTATGCAGCTCCCGAACTGTTTCAAGGCAAGAAATACGATGGCCCCGAGGTTGACGTTTGGTCATTGGGTGTGATCCTCTATACCCTGGTAAGCGGCTCGTTACCATTCGACGGTTCAACGTTAAGGGAGTTGCGTGAACGAGTTCTCAGAGGCAAATATAGGTTTGTGTTAAATATTTCAAATTTGTCAAAACATAAATTTAAATGTCTTTGTTTTCCGCATTCATTTAAAGAATCCCTTTCTATATGTCAACTGACTGTGAAAATCTTTTACGTAAATTCCTCGTTTTAAATCCGGCTAAACGTGCTAGTCTTGAAACGATCATGAGTGATAAGTGGATGAACATGGGTTTCGAAGACGACGAACTCAAACCGTACATTGAACCAAAACAAGATTTGGCTGATCCAAAGAGGATAGGTAAGACGGGTACTGTACAAATATAATATATACACTATTTTATTCGTATTTTTAGAGAATATTATAATTTTTTTACTTTTGAATGCCTATTATACAATATAGTATAGTGTAGAACATAGAAAACATTCAAAATGTTACTATTTATATTGTTAATATGTTTAATATTACTACATTTATTTAATATTGTAAATTTTATTTGATAAAAGCGAGCCCTTTGCAATGCATTCCTTTATTTATACATATTCATAATTCATTTGCATTTGCATTGTTTTCAAAATTCTTTGCCGCAAGTTTGCATATTGCCATATCAGATGAATCTTTTATCTTATAATTTGACTCCGATACTATATTTTTAAATCTTTCATTAATGCAGAACCATCCTATATCCATTATTATGGAAATCGATTTTTTTTTGTATTTTTAAAGTAATTAAAATACTAGAGACTAGAAATGCTAAACCACTCCCACACAATATGGCTCTTTAAAAAAACTGGGACATAAAACCGAAATTTGGTGTCATGACACCATTTTGACCTATTTATAGGTGATTTTGGAACCCTGTCCAAAATATATTTCTAAACATTTTCAACTAAATCTATCAAATAAATTTGATCTCATTACACCATTTTGACCCATTTATATGAAGAGAAAAATTTGTAATCAGTTCCTTTTTTGTTACTGATCAAGAATACATTTACTATTCCATACCACACACGCCGTCTTATACAGATTTGAAAAATGGACACAGCATGATTATGCTTTGAGTTATCGTTATGTTCTAAAGGTCCACCGTTCAATCGATGCCTCGATGTGGCTCTAACCAACTTACATTACTGTGCCATATAAAAAAATTTTGAGACTAACATATTAACCTTGTGGTAACACCAACCACGTGCACCTATCCTACGCCGATCTGATAATGCCCAAGATAGGTGGAATGCAAATATTGTATATAGAATAGCAAAACTTTCGGTGGGTTTTGCGTAGTTAGTTTCCTTTCAAAAGATACAGTGGTTTAAAGTTAGCTTGCTTTACTGTATTTTTCAAATCAACATTTTTTGTTAACTTTCTTCAGCAGAATTGTTGGTTATGAACTTATAAACTTATCATGTTAACAAAAAAACGTGTTAGGATTTTGGTGACCAAAGTTGAAAAACTGTTCTATTTTATTGTTCTCACCCAACAATTTTCATTTTCGTTCTATAAAAAAGTCATTGATATTGTCAAAAAAATTTAAGTTAGAGGTAACAATGGTTTTAAATCTATTCCTTAAATACTTAAATGTCTTATCTAAAAAATACGGTAAACTTTAAACAGCTATGACGTTTGTCACAATGATATGATATTTTGCACAGAATTATATTAATGATCAAAGTTACCATAATAGTAAAAAACATACAAAATATTGGCGGAACTTCATCTTAATCCAATGTTATATGACCCTTTTTGAATTGTGTCATTTTCATTCCATTCATAAATCGTTGAATGCCCACCGTATAGTTGCGGACCTGCATGTACCTGGGCGAAGGATCTAGGATAACATATTCATCACAAAAACTGAACTAATCATTACGGAAGCTGCAAAGTTTACATTTTCCCAATTTTAATTTGAAAAAATATTTTTCGAATGAAAAATAAATTTGCTTTCTATACAAAACTTATTTATATTTTTTTCAAACATTTTTAAATGAGAAAGAATTCTAATGGCACTTTTGCTATTTGATCAAAAAGAGAAAGGTTATATGTTGCATGATAGTAAAATTCCATTTCTACAAAAAAATGTTTGACTTTTCCGAGTTGTGCCAGTTTTGTTCGATATTAATCAAACTAAAAAATAAAATTTATAAAAACATTTGCCCATTTAGTTGAGGTCTATACGAACGCTAGTAGCTTTGAGTTATTAGTGCTGCACATGACTTTCGGCGACTTCAGATGACACTTTAGTTCATTTCAACTTCAGTTCCTTCTCGTTTTTGGACCTTTTTTTTTGTAGATGCTTTTTTTTCATTAAAGATACAATTTTGTTAATTGGCCAATTTGGATGATTTGATTGATTCGGTACAACATTGACCCCATTCTCTCCATACCATTTCATTACAAATTTTCTTTCCATAATGGCACATGGCTAAATCTGCCCAAAAGCAGACAGGCTTTTTGGCAAGACGTATCAAAGCAAAAGACGTTTCTGCAAGCATTCTTCCACACAAATTTCTGGGTTTATTGTAGGGATGTGACGGAGCATCCGCAAAAATCTCCATAAAAATCCGTCAAAATTTAAATTGGGTATATGCATCCTATATTGAATAGGATATGTTGGGGATATGGGAGCTTATGACCCATTTTGAAACTGTGTATGATGCGGATGTCATGCGTATGCTTCGTCAAATCCCTAGTACTAGTTGCAATAAATTTTTCAAGTAGGTGACGATATATTAATGAATTAGTTTTTAAAAATAGTAATATTACTAATTAAACATTTTGGTATAAGCCTTAAGCCCGAAATACAATATCGCGTCAACAGAAGCAGTGGCTGTTTCCAAATTTTAGAATACACTATTTTTATGGAAGTATTCACAATACGGCAGCGGCAGTAAACATACAATTCAGAAAAAAGCGAACAGTTTTACTGCTACTGCTTCTGTCGACGTGATATTGTATTTCGGGTTTTATTGAAAACCTAAAATCACTACAAATACACTGTGCAACATCAAATTCTGATTACCGGTCTGATAACAGATTCTGATAAACCTTGGCCTACATAACAACACCCTTAAGAGGTTTTTTCTGGATTAAGGTCAAAGTTCAAAGGATTTTACTGAACTTTTGTTGAAAAATCTTTGTAACGGTTAAGGATATCGTGTTTTATCTTCAACAAAAAATAAATAAAACATTAACAATTTCTTGTGGTGACGTTGGCTATCTCAAAAGTGTAATACATTGTTTTGGTCATTTTGTAGGTCGTACTAGCTTTTTTTTAAATGCTACGCAATTAAGGTGTTAATTTCTATAAACTCTTACTGGCGTTGCCAACGCACTAATGCAAAATTACGATTTCAGCTCAATTCTAACTCTAGTAGAACTTGGCTTGCGCCTTTCATTACAATTTTACGTTTTCATTTACTCTTATGTGTATTGACATTATTATTGTGCATGCATTTTTTTGAAAATAAATGTTTTTGTTAATTACACTAACAGTTAATTAGCAGTTAGTTACTAGTAAATTATATGCGCTTGATTTTAAGACGGCTATCTTTTTTTTTTAACTGTAAATTGAAATTGAATGTTTTTGAGTAATCAAGCCTAGTTTTAGATATCGATCACGTTAATTGTATTAATAATATATCTTTCTTTTTCATACTGTTCTTTTACATTTTAAATCAACCATTCCCGTGAACTTGTCCGAAAGATATGCAAACAGTTGGGTCGAACAGCAATCCCAATTCAAATGAAGCTCCAAGAATTTGGAGTAAGTAGGATAACATCATTACCTTAAATGTAGAATTCTGTTTAATGCTTTCAGCTTCATATATCCCATATTCATAATTAACTTTGCTTTACACCTCGTTATCCGACACTTGAAAAAAGTGTTTGATTAAACTAGAGTCGCAATTTTTTAAAGTTTGTACATGGTTTTATTGATCATATTTTGTATTTTGTGTATATTTGAGTTAAGGAGCGTATATATTAGGCTAACTTCTGAATAGAGCACTTTGCTTCCTTCAAATACCAATCTATTAATTTAAAAAAAAAAAAACTTTCCAGGACCATATTAAATTTGTGTTTAAAAAAGTGCAGAACTCCACCATTTCCACTTATATATTTGGTATCCTTGTAAAACACGTTTGTTATCCCTGTTGCTTTGTTGAAAATTCCATAAATGTGATTTACCACATTTGTGCGCACCGTATATAGTTCACATTAGGGTGGTTCATAGGAACGTTTTTTTTCAGATCTTTGATTGATCAGAAAAAATGTTTCTAGATACAAAATAATAACCACCCTAATATACATGCTTCAAGACCTCTTCCGACAGATTGGTCGGCAACCTAGCTCTGCACTTTTTAATTGGACTAAAGAAACATTTTTCTGAGTAGGTACTGAATTAAAATTAATTATGAATATAGGAACATTGATATTAAAATTTTCTTTCATTCTCAACCGATCTAAAAAATAGAATGTATATGTAATGTATTAATAGTATGTATTACACTGCGTTACAAAAAAAATTCAGAACTTGGGGCGCCACCTATTACACGTTGTAGGTCTGTCCAAACAAATGAAAACTGCATACCAGGAATTTTGATTACACCCCCAAAATCTGAATTTAGAAGAGGAAAACCCATTTTTTTCGGTGGTACCCTATTTTTTTAATTATAGCTTTAGAAGCGTAAGATAGATGTGCAAAAACTATATCTTGTTGAAAAGAATAGAAACAGACGCTTTAATCGGTGTATAACTATCATTTGTATGATGATTGTTAAAAAAAATGTGAAAAAATTGTGTCTGCGCGATGTTTACAGTAATAACTAGAGACCGACCGGCTTTTTTTAATTTCGGCCGAAACCGAAATGGCCGAAATTTTTAATTTTTATTTTCGGCCGAAACCGAAATGGCCGAATTTTTATTTTTTTAATTTCGGCCGAAACCGAAAAAATAAAAGAAACAATTGTGAGTTTTAATGTAATAAAGTGGTACATAATTAAGCTTATCAGTAGGCTGAAATCGATTCATAGTCAAATTTAGTAAACTTTAGAACCAGCTTAGTAGCTGCCAGTTCAGTGTATTATCTGTCAACTTAGTAGATTACTAAAGTTAAGTTGGAGCTTAATTTGACTATGAATATGGACCGATCATTTTAAGTTCAGATCGTGAATTAGATGAATTTAGAAGCAAACTATCAAATGCGTGGAAATCAAGCGTAGTAGAAAGTACTGTCAGGGTAGTAGATTTCAAGAGAGGGGAGTAGATTTGGGTTTATGCGTAGAATACTAGAAATTCTACGAGAGTAGTAGAAATTTCTGTCGGGGAAGCAGATTTGTAGAAAGTATAGTACTTTTGCATTGTATGAAACTCACATAATATTTTCAGGAGTACATTTCTTACAATAGTAGTAGAAAATACCTTGAGGGAAGTAGAAAAATCTGCTACCGTAGTAGAGAAGTAGAAATTTATAAATCTTTGCGAGAGTATTAGATCTACTCCGGTAGGACATGCCTTCTTTGTCGCTTCTGATTCTTCGAAACTATGATCAATGCTTAAATTTGTGTTACATACCGCTTTTATCCACTTGGTTGTTCCCTATGTATTTTGTTACGTTAAGTCCGAAAATAATAATTAAATTTTTCCAGCATGCACCATTTTTCTGCAAACGCCACAAAAATTGCATTTTTGGTGCTGTAACAATTTCATTATTATTATTTTCGTATCCAGCGTGGCAAAATACATAAGAATTTGTCTATCAAGTATATTTAACACACAAAAAGTTCAGTTTTGTCGTTCAGTGTAATCTTTATTATTTATTTGTTACATTTTTCTATCAAACCGAAATTTTCGGCTGAAATATAGGAATTTCGGCCGAAAACGAAATTTGGCCGAAAGCGATATTTTATTTTTCGGCCGAATCCGAAACAGCTTTTTTTTGGCCGAAAAGCCGAAAAACCGAAACCGAAACCGAATTTCGGTCGGTCTCTAGTAATAACTTCTGTGTTTTTCATCATACAAATGAAAGTTATACACGGATTGAAGCATCTTTTTCTATTCTTTTCAATACTTTACTACTCTTCTAAAGTTATTATTAAAAACACGGCAAAAATTGGTTTTTCTCTTCTAACTTCAGATTTTTGGGGTGTAATCGAAATTCCTGGTATACAGTTGTAATTTTTTTGGACTGACCTACAACGTGTATTAGGTGGCGCCCCAAATTCTGCGCGACTGTAACGCAGTGTTAGTAGTTACCTATGTATTTATATGATTTCATGTCTTATGTCTCTAAAATTTGATTGTTATTGTGCCTCAAGATACCCTCAAAAATTAAATTATTTGGATAAGTTTAAATTTATATTAGCCAAAAATTTAATACAAAATTTCCCTTTTGGGGCATTATTTCATGTCAACTCGATCAAGGGATAAACGTTAACATCTTAAATTAATTGTATACCCCAGTTATGTGACAGTGTGTGTGTTAGTGGGTATATTGACTTTGACATAACGTTTGTAACGCCCATAAGAAGGCATGGCCGGTATAAGAAACTACATATTCTAAATTGCGGCATTCGTGATCGATCGAGTATTCGTGTCGAATGAAATTTCGATACGTTAGAAGTAGTCAAATTACGGCACCCGATTCGTTCCGTTTCGATATTTGGATTCATAGTACTAGATTTTATTCTATATTTTTTTACATTGTACTAGTTTTCAGTGCAAACGTCACTTTGAGAAACGACAAAATCATTTGTGGAATTTTCATTCGGCAAATGAAAGTGTTTAAAATGGTTTTTATAAATAAACCTCTTAACACTTATTTTTATAGAAGTTAAGATGAATCCCGTGTGGTTTTTAAGCTCCTCAGAACGCGAATGCAATTTAGTGCGGGTACGAAAACAACTTCGCGATAAAAGTAATCCTCTGTCATTGGCTGCAGCAGCGTGTAGTGAAACTGAACCGATCTAGCCATGTTCATCTATACGTCTAATGACTGCCTACACGATAGTGGTCGCAATTTTGGAGATGTCGACTTCAAATTTTTTCAACAAGTTCGACAGTTAGTCCTTAGATTGAACATTTTAAACCAGAATTGTTTTCTGAATTACTTTGGAAATGTTCAGAGTTTCGTCTAAGTAAGCCCTATTTTAGTTACGGCATAGCCGAAAATAGTAGAATTTTAATAACCCGGCGTTACTCGGACGTGTGCTTACGGTTGTTAAAGTACCCTTCCATGAACTTTCCTTTCAACCCCTGTGAACTGGACAAATTTTCCGCTCTATTACATTTCGATCAGCGAAAATTTTTGTTTTTCGGCCTACCGTAATGTTCACACAAGTTTTGATCCAAGCGTACTAGAAATAGTAGGAGTTCTTAATTTTCGCTGAGTTTGACTTCCAGTCTTTATCGAGTTGATACGGAATGCCTCACAAAAAACTTAAATCGTTTTATATATCGATACCGCAGAGGCAAAACATCGAACCGACAGTTTTTCTGTAAGTCCATTGGATGGTGTATATAGGAGTTGCCCGAAATATCAGAATTTTCGCGTATTGAAATGTAATAGTGCGGAAATATTGCTTGGAAAAAAATTAAGGTCAAAAGTAGGTTGTATCCAATAAAATCGAACAAAAAAGAGTTTTAAACACCAAGTATCAGACTTATTGGACAACACTGTGCAACACCAAATTCTGATTGTCGATCTGATAACATATTCTGTAAGGTCTTGGTCTACATAATGACTCCCGCAAATGTGTTTTTCTGGATTAGCTAGAATAAACGACTTATTCGAGGTCGAAGATCAAAGGTGGTTACTTAATTTTTGTCAAAACAACTTGTTAACGGTTAGTGTTATCGTGTTAGTATCTTTAACAAAAGTATTATATTTAACTACAATACGGCTGAATATCTTTACCCATTAAAGTAAATATTTAATGGTCATAAATAAACCAGAATACAAAAAAAGTTTTTTTTAAATTTTAAAAACAAAAAATGTTATTGAAAAAAAAAAAAATTGTATCCGGAAATTCTGGGTGCATTAAAAACTTACATAAGATGTTCGGCAACATTGTTGGTAGGGTTAAGTAGAATATTTTTGCTAAAGATACTAACACGATATCGTTTACCATTTTCTCAACAAGATTGCAGTAACCAAGTTGCAACCTTTGAGCTCGAAAAACACCTTTGAGGGAGTCATTATGTAGACCAAGACCTTTCAGAATATGTTATCAGATCGAAAATCAGAAAAATTAACCCCCATTTTGTCGCATAGTGTAATTAACACAACATCAAATTTGAAATTAGCGACCCAAAAACTCCTAAGTATACCAAGCAAAATTGGTTTACAATGTTACGAAAGATGATTTTTCACTTGTGTGGGACGTAGGCGAGGCAGTTGACAAATTCTGCCCATTTGCAACTCCAACTCCTTCTCGGAAGAAGATAAATCCAAAGTTTGAACCGCCTAGTTTACTTCTAACTCCTTCAATTGCGCTTAACAATCAGAAGGATGGACGGATAGACCGAAATGTCTAAATCCACTCAACTTTTTATACCTATCACGCCTCCCTGTTGGCGGTACAAACTTCAGACCAAAGTTATAATATCCCCTAACCCCGTAAATATATGTAAACATGCATTGTAATGAGAAAAATGTTGAAACAAAATCAAAATTATTGGTTTTTTCGCCTCCTGAACAATTAGTATTTATGAATACGATGCTTTATCTCTAAGTTATTAGAGAAAATTTTCTATTAATCTTACCAATAATTTACTTTAACTTTTTTTTTTATTAGACACCAGTTTATGTTTACTTTCCGAAATTTGTGGTTTAACGTTAATTTATTTATAACTGCACTTTTATTCTATAACGTAATTATTTCTTTAGTTTTAACCTGTGATGGCATTTGACGCGTCAACAAATTGATTTGACGTGTCAAATTTGACGTCAAAAAATAGTCAAATTGACGGTTAGGAATTTTATTGTTTTGAAAAAATTTTTTACTAATTTAGATCGGTTCTTTTGTTGAAAATAAGTAATAAATTGACGTCAAATTGACGTCAACAAAAAAATTGTACGCGTAAAATTTCACGCGTAAATTTTACGTGTTGACGTCAAAAAATTTTACGCGGCCATCACTGGTTTAACCAAGCTTATTAATATGAAACGACTTTCTTAGCATAAACAAATATATTTCAAAAATGGTTATAATCTATGTTTCTTAGCATCATTCAATAAGCCAGGAACGGGAAAAAGTGTTCAAATAGTGTTTATGGAATTTGCGAAAACTAATTATGAGATCATTGTCTACATAGTTCATAGTACCTTTAGTTGTAATTTTATATAAGGACTGTACCGAAAAAAAACTGGACACTTGCTTATAAAAAGAAGTATTTTAATTTTTTTCGTGAAATTTTATATGTTTAAAAAAGATATCTAATTTAATTTACTTTCCATTAACATTTAAAAAAAAAAAGTTATTCTGTTTATTTTTGGCGAATTTTTTGTGTAGACACCTTTATTAAATTTGAATGCATTACAATGAATGACGAACCTTATGTTAAAATGGACTCAAGAACGTTACCAGGTCACCAATTTTACTTAAAAGAGAAAGGTCGACCAGTCAGTATCAACAACTAGATTGGAAAAATGTGGCGTGAAAGATCTTATCTGGCTTTTTGCACTTACGACCTTCCGAAATTTACAAGCAGGAGTTTCTATAGAGCCGCCTTATACTATAAATACAATGTGTTAACAAGTTTTTTGGCCCGATTTAACTACTACAAGCCACTCCCGTTCCACACTGTCTTTGTTAGAGGGAAATAACTTAAAATAACGCAAAATAAGAGAACCGACTAAATGCTCCGTAATTTCCCAATTTGAGAGATATTGAGCTATTGTCAAGTGAAACTTGATGAAGAATTGTCGAGTTGCTAGTGACGTGAAACAATTTCAAAAAAAACTTGCGTAAGGCAGAAAAATTCGGCAAAAATTAAGAGAATAACTTTTTTTAAATGTTAATGAAAAGTAAATTAAAATAGACTGCTTTTTAATATTTACAAAAAAAATTTAAAACCTTTTTTATAAGCAAATGAAGTTGTGCGGTTTCTTTTCGGTACAGTCCTTAAATCGGTAAACTCATGTAACTTCAGCTGTTATTCAAACTTTAATGATTATATATTTTTTATTTTGCCTCATTAATTAAATATTGGTTTTCGTACGAAATATTTCTATCAAAATCTCCGCAAATTTTCGGTTTCCCTTCTTAGAACTAAAAACACGGCCAGTAAAGTTTGGCGTCGATTATACCACTTTTGATAGACCCAACATACCTTTATATAGAAAAATATGTATTTTTCTTATATTTTTTAAAGGTACGCCTACCGGAATCCCCTTTTCAAACTTGTATATTTGTGAACACTAGGGTTGCCTTATCAGCTAGTATGAATACAGGTACAAGATTGCAGCCGTGGCTTATATACTTGAAAATTGTTATAAAAAGTTTTCAGAGTAGCTTATATCAAATGACATGCTCAGAATAAAAAAGCGATGAAATCGCTCTTTTCCTCTGAGCATGTCAAATTTGATATCGAAATAAAGAAATGCAATATCGATGGTCATACGTATGACCATCGATATGCAATATGGTAGACGAATTCGTTAAAAATAAGGTTGCAAAAAATTTTAACTCAGCTACATTGTGTACATCAATCAATTTTAACTAGTTGTCATTTGTAAATATCAAGTGTATATATAACTATTTATGTAAATAGTAATTCATTGGAAGGTGTCGGTAGTAATGGTTACTAGTCCAATACAAAAATGGGTATTTTTGTACTTGAACATCGAATTACGTGCGGAAAAGGCAAATACGGACATGTAATGATAACACCAGGTACCGCGGAATCAGTGTTAGTATATTTACAGATTTCTCTTTTTTTAACGGATTTTTGAGCTCTGTCAGATTTTAGGATTTTTTCCTGGAAACTACAGATTTTTTAATAAATTTAACAGATTTTACAGATTTTACAAAATAAATTCAAATATTTTCTTAAAATGTATTCTTATCTCGATAAAAAATTTATTTTGGAGTAACTGAAGATCCGTGTAACATAACTACAAGAGAAGCTACATTTTTTCACTTGAAATGTCAATTTATTTCTCCCATTGTGAAATTTGAATAAGAAACCGAAAAGGAAATGTACAAATGTATCGGTGTGAAAACTAAAAACTCGGTTTAATCTTATTATTGCATCTCCAATTTTTATGCTTGCAAGTGCGTTTGCTTTTTTAATTCTATTAATTTAGGAGCATTTTTATAACAAAAATTACTTTTGCAAAGTGGTTTGTTTTTTAAATAGCGCAATTTTGCATCAGAAATTGTCATCTTTAAATATGATTTTCACGCTTAAGGTGTCCTAATGTTCATTCAAACGGAGTCTTAAAATTTCGGAAGCCAATAAAAATTGTTCACTAATTAGTCTGAATTAAAAACACAACAGACTTTTTTTGAAAAAAAAAAATTTTTTTTTTGGAGTTTACAGATGGTAACACTACCCGGAATAGTGATTTGAAATGTCTACCAAACGATGCCTATACATTACGCCAGTCCAGATTCGTATGGGGGATTTTCAAATTGATTTTTTCTTTCGTCCCAACCCACTAAAATGTGGTTTGGGACCAAAAATTGATATTCCCAAAGTTACATCCCAATCGGATAACTTTAGACCGCAACTAGGTTCAATAATGGAAAAAATATTAATTAATTAAAAATGCGATTTAGAATAAGAAAAACACGAAAAAAAAAACATAATTATCCATTTTGGGGGGTCGGCTTCCCCTGGACCAATAAACCAAAATTTTGCTCTGTGGGGCTTAAACAAAAAAATGTATAACAAAAAAAAATAATTAAAATTATGCTTCAGAATGTGTACACGGCCGGTTTAGACTAGACCCCTTAATTAACTTTTTTGGAATTTTTTTTTTAAAGATTTGAATATTCATATGACTATCATAAGTAATCGTTTTATCTTTATTTAGTTAGGTGCAGTGTTGCAACTTTAAAGTTTAAAATTAAGTCAATATAATTTAGTTTAAGACGAACTCGAACTTTAGAGGTGTTAAACTGTAACGTAATAAGTAAGCTATATTTTCTAATTATTAGGTTTAGCACATTTATACACCAAACTCTTCAGTTGTTACAAATAAGTATTATTTATATTTCTTTATGATTTGCAATATGTTTACGATATTTAACTTTATGTACGTATACTTTTATGACGAACATTTTGTAAAATTTATGTTTTCCTTATACTTTTTCTTTCTTTTATGTGCCGTAATAATTCTAAAAAAAAAATTTTTTTTAAAACGCTATCACACGCAATTCGTCATACCACTGGTTTACCTAACTGTAGAAGCCTTGGTCGCAATGGGTTACAATAGACAAGAAATTGAAGCTTCTTTGTCACAAGTTCGCTATGATGATGTTTTCGCCACGTATTTGCTTCTAGGAAGAAAAAGCACTGATGTAAGTTGAAAACAGAATTCAAATTTATTTGTATTTTATCACCCGTAAATATAATTAATATTAGGACACTACATATTTTAATTCAAAAAAGCATTAATGATTCAATTTCAATATGGTTTCAAATTGCAAAACCGGATGCAGATTATTTTAATATGCTACACAGGAGAGTGTTACCGTGTCACACAAGTGTTGTTTCGTCCCCTAATCGCCAAATTATAATGTTAAAGGAAATGGTGGTTGTACAAATAAGAGCTCGCATGAAATCTGATAATTTTTCTATTAGGGGCCGTTATATAAAAATGTTTTACTATGTAGTAATAATTCAATTTTAGTAAACATGAAATATATATTTTTAAAATTTCTGTCTGCATTAAGATGTATATTTTTCTGATACTATAAGAAAATGTCGGCATGATTAGGACGCCTTTGGGTTTTTTTTGACATAAAAATGTCACCTTCGTGGGATAGCTTTCAATCTAGTTATGAACGTATCATAACTAGATTGAAAACATAGGGAAAATAAGACAATAAGTTGGCTAATGTCACCTTGAGACGGACCTTAATAAGGGTCTTCAGACATTTTTTGTGGAAGAAGATTTATCGTGGTTTTTATATACCATTATTTAGTTCATGTCACTAGAAAAAATGTTTAACCTTGAGTGGAAAAATTTAAAAAAAAAGGGTAAAAAATCAATTAAAGCCCAAGAACTACAAAAGTTATTGAATCTTTATTAAATGTAAATGATTTTTATCATATAATGAAACAAAAATTATGATCATCAGAATCGTCGGCTTTATTAGAATCACAATGTTTGCATGTGAAGTAACTTTTGTTCATATTGGCACATTTAAGGTGATATTTTTTCAATATTGATGGCATTGATCGCTTTTAACAACTCATCTACTTTCAATTGGCTGTCATTCTCCCCTCCTTTGGATACTTTCTCACCAGTTTTTTCAACGACATACTGAATCGGTTTTTATAAATCACCAAATATTAATAAAATGCAAACAAAATTATAAAAATTAGGCGGTCCACTCAAGGTTAAAAAAGATAATCCACTCAAGGTTACAAGCCATTGTGAGCGAACCAAAAATTTTTTCCAGCATCAGAATTATTACCTACGTAATTATTTTGGACAAGAAAATTCAATGTCCAAACAAAACAAAAAAATTTGTCTTACCTTTAATAAGTTGTTGTTCACAATAATGCACAATTTGGATTTTTTCTTTCTTTGTTTAGACACATAAACACATCTGTTCGAAAATCATTAACTTAAGGTTTCCGCGTGTGGTGCACTCAAGGTGACATTACCCTACATAATATTTAGCATTTATTCCAGTGTGGGAAAAGTTACTGAGTTCTACAATGTCGCTACACCAAAGGCAAATAAACTTTTCAATTTGTTTTGCCGATTTGTCCATTGCACTTTTCCTTCATTCTTAAAATACATACAGTGACGATTCAGCGTCACAATTCATTTCACTCACTTTGAAATATTTAAACTTTACTGTTGCATTCAGTAGTGTTGATCCCGGAAAAAACAAAACAGAAATTTTGTTTTGCGCATTCTGCCGTGCTTGGATTTCTTTTGGAAAATTTTGTGATATTTGTAATTTAGGGCCTTATTCTAGCAATAAGAGACAATGACAAATCAATGACAATTCTTGTCACCTTCTATTTAGTTTATAATAATTTTTGTTGTCACTTTTGTTGGTAGAATTAGACTATTACTGTTGCCCTGAAGAGCAATTATTTTTAAAATTATTGATTATGATTATGAATATTATTTATTTTACTGCAATAAATAATTAAAAAACGCATTATAGTATAAAAAATGTTTGACTATGAAAAAAAAACATATGCGTGTTTGTTGTAAGCGCAGCGTATACCCTGTAAAAGTTGTGTGTACAGTGTACAATCTATCTAATATGAGTGTACCATCCTTATTTTTGTGCGCAATTACCAAAAACCCATTGCGGGACCGAGAAAATTTGAGCCCACGTTCTTTCGCTTCACCGCGACGTGAAATCAATCCAAAATCATACATTTTCTGAAAATTTGATTTTTTTAAACTGACAAATCACATTTTTTTTTAGCCTGAAATATATTACTTTTTGTAAGAAAACTTTAAATGTAATAGTCTTCGTAGCAAAACTGTGAATCATAATAGTTTTCTCTGGAAAACCCGAAATATAATAATTTTCGACAAACAAGTTGAATTATTTTCTCGGAATATTGAAACATAATAATTTTCGTAAGGCAATTGAAACATTATACTTTTCTTAAGGGGTGTCGATATATACCCTGTACCTACTGGGCCATATTGGATCCGTCATCTTGAATTCTGAAAGTGCGACTTCAAACTCGAAATCAGCGACCCCAAAAACTCCACTATACAAAATTTCATACAGTTTTGATAAAATCTTAAAATTACGGTAAAAACTTGATTTTCACTTATATGAGAGGTAGGCTTGGCAGTCGTCCCCATGATAGAAGAATAAGGTGAGATCATTAGCCTGGCGTTTCTGAATTTCGATTGCGTGTAATGTCAAAAATCAAAAAATACGGTGCTGCCATATTTTTTTAGCGAAATCCCTGAAAATGCAAAAACTATTCTATGAACCGAAATATAACGGAAAGTTATTTTCTTTTATTGTCATTTTCGTGTGGATAATTATTATTTGAAAATTCTTTTGTGCAAAATGGTAAATCAAAGTTGTGCAATTTGCAAGAAATCTTGGCGCGACGAACGTATCAGTTTTTTCAATGTTCCGAAAGATGAACGGCGAAGACGGAAATGAATGTACATAGTTATATTATTTGTTGCCCTCAATAAAACAAAATTAACAAATGTGGCATCACTAATTCCGATTTTTGACATTACACGCAATCGTAATTCAGAAACGTCAGGCTAGTGATCTCACCTTATTCTTCAATCATGGTCGTCCCTATGTGTATTTTAAGAAAAAAAAGAGTAAAAAACAAGTTTTTTAAAATATAACCCTTTAACCAACTAAAAAGGAGAAAATAAATTTCCTTTAAATTAATTTCCGCAATTTCGATTTAAAATGAAGAGGTTTTGGGTACTTTCCTCCGAATATCATTGCAGATTTTGAAGTCGCCAAAAACCCTTAATTTTAAATCGAAATTGCTGAAATTAATTTAAAGGAAATTTATTTTCTGCTTTTTAGTCAGTTAAAAAGTTATATTTTAAAACTTGTTTTTTACTCTTTTTTTATTTGCCTTTTTCCTCCCTTTTTTCCCCTTTTTTTACTCTTTTTCCCGAATGCGAACCTAAGTACAAAATTTTAGCCTTGTAGCTTACAAAATACGAAAGTTAGAACTTTAAATTGGCTCCATCCCGCTCCCCTTTAATAACTCACCTACCAAATTTCATCATTGTAGCTTGAAGGAATTGGAAGTTATGCCATGTTTAAAAAAACGGTTTGAGTCCCCCCACGGCCCCCTACGCCTCTGATGGACCCTAATACCTAATAGAATGCATTGTCACCGGAGTTCTAACAGTGTTCCAAATTTCAGCTCTCTAGCTCATGTGGAAGTGTATGAAAAAGCTCGCCGCAGATTTGAGGATATATATATATAGATATAGTCCACCCAAAGCAAGTAATATAAGGGTTATAAAAAGAAGTGTAATGGACAAATCTGCGAACAAAAATTTAAAAGTGTAAATCCGCCGCAAATGCACGATTCTTGGAAAATGAAAAGTTCAGTAAAGTTTATGTTCCAACCCTGATTTATTCAACTCTAAAAAAGCATAAGGGCATGCCAGACAGGCGTCATTTGACCCCTATTCATTTGCATTTTTACTCTCTTTTTTGCTCTTTTACTATTTTGACGCCTGGACGTGCCACACGCAAAAATATTTGACGCCGGGTCAATCTGCTCCCTTTTTTCTTTATATCACAAAAGGGTTGCAATCACTAATATTTTATGTGCCTATATGATAAAAGAGTGCAACCCATGCACATTTCAGTTCATGCAGAATATTTTTATAAACCTACGATTGTACAATTTCATTCAAATATTCATGTTTAATTGTGTTATTTACTACCATTTCGTATTGCTTAAACAAATTTAATGATAATATAAAGTAACGATGAACAAATTCCTGACAAGTGTTGCTTGCAACGGACAAAAACGGAAAATATTAGCATTTCGTATGCTTTTTTAATACTTTTGCAACCTTGTTTTTGCTACTAAAGATTTGACAGCTACATTTTGCTAAAATGCAACACTCTTTTGATTCGTGACCCCAGCTCGAAGCTGGCGTCAAAAAAACCCCTGAGAAAATATTCACTCGCTCTCTCAAAAAGTGTTCATTTTTAATTTTGCCTTGGAAACAACAACACTTTGACAGCACTCGGGGTCAATTGACGCCAGTGTGTCATCCCCTATAGCCAAATTAACCAAGTGCATTCTGATTGACAATTTTGAACTTTGGGCACAAGTTGAGTAAACCGGTCTACCACACTAGTTACAATTGATGAAATGGTTCCTGTTAAATTTTTGGGGCATTTTTTTTAAGGCTGTGTTCTGTTTAGAGTCCCCTGTGAAAAAACTATCCAACATAAAAAAAGTTAAGCTAAGATCCACACAATTGCCCAAATGTGCCGATCATGCGGAAATCTGTTCGGCTCATACGGTTGGTGTATTGGTTTTTTTGTCGCCATATTGGACCGCCATCTTGAATTTACAATTTTTACAAAAAATTTGAGATCAGCGACCCCGAAAACCCCCATATACCCAGTTTCAACAAGAATAGTGCAAAAATGTGGTGACAGTGTTGAAACAACTTTTATTTTTGGCGTCTATTTTTTTTAAGCAGAATATAACGGTTATTTTTGAGTTTTATTTTTTAAACCGATTTTTTAAAGCTTTCTTTATTAAGTGAGATATGGACATGAAATTCATAATGCAGTCTTTATATGACCCCCTGACCATTTCTTTCGAATTGCTTTTTATTTTTCAATTTTGAAAATTTTGTTCGGTCCCTGCTATTTACACATCATCGTTCATTTAAAGTTTACATGTTTTACATGTTTACAGGTTCACGGGGTTTTTTACAGGTTTAAATAAACCCTGTTACCGCAACTATTATATGTTAAAATATTTATTGATTGCTGCACCAATTGGTTTATTTTTGTTTATTTTGATCTTATTCATAACTAGAGAGGGGATTTATATACAAATGCATATTTTACTGGAACGTCGGATTGACTTCGGACCAAGACAAAAATGATTTTTTTTTAAAATATTACAATATGACCTCAATATGTTTGGCATATTTTGCATATGCTTTGCGTATCTGAATATTTTGCATATTTTTTGCATATGTTGCATATGTTGAATATTTATTGCATATGCCAGAATCAACTATGTGTCTCGCATATGTTTTCGACTTTTTAAGCATAAATAAGTATCGTTGTCCTGACGTTGCACCGACCATTCACTCATAACAATATTCAAATGCCGCAATTTTGGAGCTATCGACTCCATATTTTTAAAATGCCTCTTCTTTTTGTTTTTCTTTGGGTGGTATTGAAAATGGACAACATCGGGCAAAAACCACGCCTACCTACCATACAAATTCGTTTATCTTGAGCAATGATTGGTGATAGACTGACTCATCACCGCCCAGCCCAAACCGCTGAACCTAGAGTTCTGAAATTTTTTATGTTATGCTCTGGTGTTCTGGGGGTTCACGAAAAGGTTTACGGGAGGATACTTTCTCTACTTTAAGTATAAGTCCGAGCAACGCCGGTATATTAAGCTAGTATAATATATATTAATTCAAGAGATATTGCACAATTTCCAGATGCTGCATTTTGATAAAAAAAAAGAGTTTTTAGTTAATATGAAATATCTATCGATTGCAAAGCATGTTGTAACAATTTTTATTCAACGTTCGGGAAAAACACCCGTGCGGTCTGGGCTGCGCCGTTGTCTGATTTGGCTTCTTAACTCGAACACCGTTGTGCGAAGTTGCGTTTCGAATTCATCCGACAACTGACAAGTCAATGAAAAACCTCAGCCATTAACTACGCGCGGTCTCTGAATAAAAAAATACAACCGTGCTTCTTCGATTCAAGTTGGATAAAAGCGAATTGACGAATCAACACATAAGTTGGCAGTACAGGCAAGCGTGTAGCTCTCTTTGTTACTCGCCTTTAATCGCCCGCACAATCACAAGAAAGGCAGCTTGGGGGGTTTTTGATACATTGTTTATATTCATCGGTTTCAAAACCGCGTTAATTATCGCCACGAAACCAAACATATTTTTTCTCTTTTTCGAAAGTAATTTGCGTTTAGCTAAGATACCTCGTGTAGCTTCGATTGCCCCAATGTGCCGAAATTTTAAACAATTTAAAAAAATCGTAAGCAAATCGTGTGAATTCAATTGAGCCGATTATATTCTGTCACACAGGCAGAGACGTCGATACACCAACCGTATGGCCGGACAGATTGCCGCATTGAGGCAATCGTGGGATCTTAGCTTGAGTCTCCATTTAAAAAAACTGAAATTAAAAATTTGTCTTTTTTTTTATTTAATATGTAAAAATTCTAACATTTTTGTTTCGGTCGAAAAAAAAACTGGATCGGTTGACCTCTAGTTATGACAGTAGTTTCAATAGTCCAGTCATTCTCTAATATTTTTCATACAAAAATTAAAAAAATTAGCGTACTCAATTTTTTTTGCTGAACTCCTGCAGGCTTAATTCCAAAATGGCGGGACTGTAGAGGTTGTTCTGGAGAAACGTATTTCCGAACATCTCACAAATAAGTCTCGTCAACGTGCATCCAACCGTTTACAAGATATTACACAAAAACCATATTTACACTATAATACTTGCTATCAACTTTACGAAAATCGCTCTTAGCTCAAAAAGTAGGCGGTAATTCTCTTCAAAAGAAGAGACCAGAAGGTCCATTGTGATACCACAGGATCTAAATTCCTTCCCCCTATGCCCCAAACTAGTGGCGGCCGTGGTGCAGTGGCTAAGACCTCTGCTTCACGATCGGAAGGTATCGGGTTCGACTCCCACCTGGGGCAAGGCAGAAATTTGTTTTCTGTTTTTCTGTGTAGACCGCCACTCTCTCGCCAAGTTCTGGCAATCTTGCGAGAGTAACTTGCCATGAAAAAGCTTCTTCTTTGGGAGTCCCGCCGTTCGGAATCGGCAATAAACTGTAGGTTCACAATTATCATATACACTTGCCCATGATAATTGCATTAAGAAGCTCGGCCAAAATCCCTCGAGGGTTGTAGCGCCAATATATGTATGTATGTATGTATGCCCCAAACCATTTGGAGTTCAAGATTAACCTATGAAGGCCTGAAATGCTAGCCGTAGAGAGATCACAGAGACTGCCCAGGAAGAATGATCCAAACAGGGTCCACCTTGCTCGAGACAGTGTCGGGCAGGAACAGAGGAGATGCATCAGAGTCTCCTCCTCCTAATCCATACAACTCCTACAGAAGTCATTAGCGAAGACCCCAAGCCTTACCGCATGGCGCCCAATCGAACAGTGACCAGTTATCACACCTAGGCAGTGCGATGAGTCTCTTAGAACGCTTCAGATCCAGCAACGGCCAGATCTGCCTTGTTGTGTTACAAGTGGTTCCAGGAGACCATCCGTTGTTAGTCTTGGCGAAGGAATCAAGACGAAGCAGTAGCTTGTACGTGCTGAGCGGGATAGCTTTACGGTAAAGTTGTTTATTAGTGTAATTTTTTTCAGAATTTTTACTCGAACCAGTTTATAATACTTAATTATAAGAAAAATTATACTTTTATCTTATTTTTACTGTACAATCCAAAATATGGCATGAAAAAAACTCATATTTTGGATTTCTTCAATAGTCATGCTCGACCCACCAAATTTTAAGCAAATCGGAGAAATCACCATTGAGTCACGGCGGTTTTGGCTTTGAATTGCCCATATATTCTTGATCAGCGTCACATCCTGAGGTTCTCCTCTTGGAAATATGAAATCCTCCAAAATGCAAAAGACTAATCCACTCTTTTGAGTTAGGGCAAAACCGATTTGCCATTCTCGAGGAAACAATGAGTTCGGATTCCAAGCCGAAAGTTCAAAAACCACCACCAATTTACTTACGTGAAAAAAACTCCAATCCTTTAATAAAAACAATTTCCAAAATTATTGTTGAGAACACATTTCATGTAATCCCTATTCTTAAGGGAAGAATCCGTTTTTAATATACAAAATCGAGATAAAATTCCCCAACCACTGTATGGAATAGAACTGGAATTTGATCCAAAGTCCGTAAAGAATCTCCCAATCTACTCATTGCGATATCTTCTACATCGCAAAATTACTGTGGAAGAATCTCATAAGCGCCGAGGACCAATACAGTGCCAAAATTGCCAAGAATCGTATTGTACACTCCCCAGCGTGTGCTGATACTTTCCCTCCAAAACAAAATTGTCCAAAATTCATTGGACAGCACGAGAAAAGAAAACCAAACTCTTCAATTTGGGGGTAAATTCAATTCTGATTTTATTATTGCCCAACGGCGATATTTATACTAATCGATATTTATATGCTCGCAACAGAATACCAAATATAGTGTTGGTATCCGTATGCTTACATTAGGAGATAAGAATTTACGGGTCCATATGGCAATGCTACATGCGCGAGTTGATAAGAACATTTGATTTGCATTTTCTTATCTTACATGCTTGGTATAGAAAAACAATGTGTTCAATAACTATTGGACAGATTTCAAGAAAAATCTCAACAAATCCCTTACAATCCAATGAACCTACTTATATAAATCCTAATATAAATCAAGGCGTTTCCTACGCCAGCAATTTAAAAGAAAAAAACTCTGTCCCCGTCAGTATTTCCAGAGACCTGTCTTCAAAAATCCCACTCTCTTCTTCAAAACGCCCTTTTTATCCCATTTTAGGAATGAAAAATCCAAGAAAAAATCCCTTTACAAATATTAATTTAAAAAGCTGTTTTTCAATAGCAACTCATATAGTTATATTTTTTGTAAACATAGAAAACGAAAAATATGTGTCGATTCTATTTCTTAAATATAGCAGTAGCATTTTGGTTGGAAACGTAAACTAGCAGTTTTAATTAGAGACCGACCGAAATCACTTTTTTTAGTTTCGGCCGAAACCGAAATGGCCGAAATTTTTTATTATTTTTTTCGGCCGAAACCGAAAAAGCCGAATTTTCATTTTTTTAATTTCGGCCGAAACCGAAACCGAAAAAATAAAAGTTGTACATAATTAAGCGTATCAGTAATCTGAAATCAATCATTTTAAGTTCAGATCGTGAATTAGATGAATTTAGAAGCAAACTATCAAATGTCTTTTTTCAAGACTTGTCTTCTTTGTCGCTTCTGATTTTCGAAACTATGATCAATACTTAAATTTGTGTTACATTACGCTTTTATCCACTTGGTCCTTATGTATTTTGCCACGCCAAATCCAAAAATAATAATGAAAATTGCACAAAAATTTAATTTTTGGTGCGTATTGTAAAATACATAAGAAATCTCTAGTTTTAATATTTACACTTTTTATACCCCCACACTCACTGTGGCAGGGTATACTAACTTTGTCACAACGTTTGTAACGCCCATAAGGAGGCGTGTCCGGTATGAAAAAGTATATATATTCTTGATCAGCATCACCGCCGGAGTCAATTTGCGATGTCCGTCTGTCTGTCCGTCCGCACGATAGCGGTCGCAGTTTTGGAGATATCGACTTGAAACTTTGGGTACATGTTTTTCTCGTGAATACTGAGATCAAGTTCGAGAATCAGCCAAATCGGACAAAAACTGGCTCCCATACACCGAAAAAAAAGGTAAAAATTTTTTATTGTTGTATTCGATTGGAAATGTTTAGAAACGTATTTTTGACATGGTCCGAGGTTCCGAAGCCACATATATAAGGGTCTAAATGGGGTCTTGAGACCAATTTTTTTTTTGTGGATTTAATTGGAAATTTTTAGAAATGAATTTTGGACATGGTCCGGGCTCCAAAACCACCTATAATTGGCTCAAAATAGGGTCTTGAGACCACATTTTTTTATGTTCGAGGTACTTCTTCCTACTGTGTGGGGGTATTTCAGCTTCGGTATAGCCGAAGATAGTCCACTCTCTAGTTTTTTTGTGGATTTGATTGGAAATGTTTAGAAATGGATTTTGGACATGGTCCGGGCTCCAAAACCACCTATAATTGGCTCAAAATAGGGTCTTGAGAACACATTTTTTTATGTTCGAGGTACTTCTTCCTACTGTGTGGGGGTATTTCAGCTTCGGTATAGCCGAAGATAGTCCACTCTCTAGTTTTTATAAATATTTTGTTTTCATAACTTAAAATGAGTTTCATTGCTTGAAAAACTAACACAGTCTTGATTTTTATTTTTAAAAGCTGATTTAATCACACATACAGCATTTAAGCTTTCTTCACCAATTCTATTTTTTTTTTTGTTTTAACGTTAGTAACAATCGAAAATATTCGCTCAGGAATGTGGCAAAGATGCAACAAAACCAACATTTTTTTAAATTCGAAAAACAACGTTGTTTTATTTATTACCGCAGTTTTGACAAAATACCGCAGGTTTTTTTTATTAATGCAATCATTAATGAAAGAAGTACCAACATTTGCTTCGACTCCTGGTGAAGTTTGTGAATTAATATATCTGCCGATTAAATAAAAGCATTGAATCTATTGAAACTGTCTAAAATACTTTTTAAAAATATTAGATACATTTTAACAAGGTTGCCCTTTTTGGGGGGGAAATTGCTATTGAAAAAAATGCATTTAATTTAATTAAAACTAAAAAAATTGTCAATGACTCAAAAAACCCATTTTTAGCGTCAAAATCCCTCGCGCCCTTTTTTGGTACGAAAGTCGCAGAAAAGAGGGCGAAATTGCCGTTTCTGGCAACACTGGTCCCCGTGTACACTAGACTGACAATTGTTTCACGAAGTTGCGAATTTTAAAAAGCGCACACCGTAAAAAGACGCTTTTGGGTGAGAAAATTATTGTGTAAAATGTTCAGCCAAATCGGATCATGGGAAAGTGTACCGCAAGGAGCTCAAAGTACGCATTTTTGCTCCCAAATCGACAATTTCGATTTCAAACTTAAATGACGGTTATCATAGATTAAAAATGTGTAAATGACATCTGCTGACAAATTTAGTTACCTTTCCAGCAAACCATTACTGAGAAAATCGGTAGAGATTTTATTGCGTATCGTGGAAAAACAATGAGAGTCCTTTTTATAACCCTTATATTAACTTGCTTTGGGCGGACTATATATATATATATATATATATATATATATATATATATATATATATATATATATCCTCAAATCTGCGGCGAGCTTTTTCATACACTTCCACATGAGCTAGAGAGCTGAAATTTGGAACACTGATAGAACTCCGGTGACAATGCATTCTATTAAATTTTGGGGTCCATCAGAGGCGTAGGGGGCCGTGGGGGGACTCAAACTTTTTTTTTTTAAACATGACATAACTTCCGATTCCTTCAAGCTACAATGATGAAATTTGGTAGGTGGGTTCTTATTGACAAAATGATTTTTTATACCCTTTGGAAAGGGGGGTGTGGGGGCAAAGGGGAGCGGAATGGAGCCAATTTAAAGTTCTAACTTTCGCATTTTTTAAGCTACAGGGCTGAAATTTTTCACTTAGGCTAGCATTGGGGAAAAAGAGTAAAAAAGGAAAAAAAAGGGGGGAAAAAAGGGGGGAGCAATTTTTTTTTTTAAACCAAAAAAAATTTTTTAAATGTAAAAATTTAAGAAGAAAAACTATTCGGGCAAAATATAAATGGGAAAGAAATACACCGAAAAAAAAATTTTTTTTTAAAAAAAGGGGAAAATAAAAAAAGAGTAAAAAACAAGTTTTTTAAAATATAACCCTTTAACCGACTAAAAAGCAGAAAATAAATTTTCTTTAAATTAATTTCTGCAATTTCGATTTAAAATTAAGGGTTTTTGGCTACTTCAAAATTTGCAATGATATTAGGAACAAAGTAGCAAAAACCCTTAATTTTAAATCGAAATTGCAGAAATTAATTTAAAGAAAATTTATTTTCTGCTTTTTAGTCGGTTAAAGGGTTATATTTTAAAAAACTTGTTTTTTACTCTTTTTTGTATAATTTAATAAATTCGGGCTGTGACATCCACATCCGTTCCGAAAAGCATCCGAAGAGCATCCGCTTTATTTTATCATTCGCACCCGCATCCTCTAGTTGGAATTTCATAGTATCCGCACCCACACAAATTCAACAAACTACTTTCTCTGGGGACCTGCTTAAAATATGAAAAAACCGGTTCTGGCAGAGCATCCCATACGGCTGCCAAACGGAAACTGGGCCAGAAGCGATGCAGAAAAGGGTGCAGCTTTTGCCAATCACCCCAAACGCGACATTACCAACATTAATCCCACACAACAACTCTATTACAGTCGCAACTAAAAATAATAACTTATGAAGGCAATAAACTATAGCTTGGACCCGAAAAAGGCACCAGGACCGGACTTGATAACGCCTATGATGATAAAAGAACAGTTGCAATAAATTCACTATTGAACATATTTATCACGATTCTCCGAACATGTCACTACCCAGATGATTGGTTACAATGATTACCGATCCTAGAAAAAAATCCCAATAATGTGTCTTCATACCGGCCCACAAGTTTCCTCTCTGTGTTATCGAAACTCTTCGAAAAACTTCCAATAAAATTGATTGTGCCCAAAGTTACAGAAAGAAGTGTGATTCCCGGTCACCAATTTGGCTTTCGAGAAAAGCATGATACTATATATAGAGCAAGGGCACCGCATTGTAAACTCAATAAAAGGCACTTTCGAAAATAAACATTATTGCTCCGCTGTTTTTCTCGACATCACCCAGGCCTTCGATAAAGTCTGGGTGATGTCGGCATACATTTTTTGCCATTCTTTTCAAAAACGCAAGCTTGCTAAGAGTAAAAAACAAGTTTTTTAAAATATATTTTAAAAAACTTTTTTTTTTACTCTTGGTCTTCAATCAAGCGAAACTGAAAAAAAAATGCAGTATGCCATAATTTGAGAAATTTAATTCTGAATAGGGACGAACCGCAAAATCCATTAAATTTCATTCAACATCGCGGTAGACGCAAAAAGCGACCAAGTCTAAATTGTCGAGAATTGCCAGGCTGGAATGTTCCGAAGAGAAAATATTCCTTTTACAGCCACGATTATCAAAATCTTCGCTAGTATTAAGCAAGCCTGGTAGATCTCGTAAAGACAAAACTTGCGGTAGAGTGGTTCCAGAATGTATCCAAGGTGATGGTTTGGTAAACAATGGCAAAAGAATGTCCCTCATCATCACCAGATCTGAGCGCATTAGGTTTTAGGGATACATGTTCAGTAAAATTGGTAAGACAAAGCGTCTAACAGTGGGCCGATTCAAAATGATCTTGACACAAATATAAAAAGAAATGAGTCAAGAAATTGTGCGTGCCACTTGTGAATCCTTTTATCAACGTTTGTGTCTAGCAATCAAGGAAAACGGGGAACGATTTGAACTAATTCATTAATTTATTACAAAAATCAAAAATTTTTAAATATTTTGATTACTTTGGTTTTTATTGATATTTCATTTACCGACAGTTATTATTGGCCACCCCCTGTACATGAAAACATTTTATAAAAAAAGTGGCTCTACAAAAATGGTTTCAATAAAATTTTTTATATGATGTACTATTTGCGAGTAATTTAAGGACGCGCCATTATTAATACGACGGGTAACACATAACGTCCTCAGTTTAGAATTACCAATAGCACATATCCCTGAATGATTTCAGCAGAATAAAACCAATCTGAACAAATTTGTCATGCATTTTTTCTATTTTTTGAAAACTTACAAAATATTTTTGAACCACAAGTCTACGGAGAAGAGAAAGAGCAAGCTAGTCAGAACCTAATTGGTGTCGCGTAGTGTTATTGAGATTTAATTTCAAGAACTAAAAATTGCTTTTAAAGCAATTTAGTAATAAGTAGGTACCGTAGTTTTTAAACGTACCGATTGTTGAACACTGCTCCTTTAATGAGAAAATTTCTTTAATTTGGTATTAGATGGATGGCACAACCTTTTCATTTTAGATCGGTAATGTATTCCCAAATTTTTACAATTCGATAGAGAAATATAGCGGAAATCTCATGCAAACATGCCGTTTCGGATGCAACATTATTTATATTATGATCTTGAAGTTAAATTAGTTTATAAAACGTATCGTATTTATACTAATAATGATAACGATATATTCTTTCTATTTCTCGGTTTTTCGTTTTCTACATTGAACGAAATCGTATACATTTATTTACATTAATGTGTGCAGCCCGAGAGCGACGGGTCCCGATCCGGATCGTCCCTCTCTCTTCGTAATATAGCCGGAAACGATGCTGGAGTTGCTGCTGGCAATGCATCCGTGCAGAGTCCAACACATCGTGGTGTACATCGAAGTATTTCAGCTTCAAATACTAAACCAAGTCGACGTGCTTCATCAGGCGCTGAAACATTACGTACGTATTATAATTAAATATTTTAGAAATCATGTGTCTAAATTCCGATTTAAATAAAGGTCTTTAAACAATTGAAGCATTGAGTACAAGAGGGGCGTTAGTAAATCCGTATTTGCATTCTCAAAATTTAGAAAAATTTTTTTATCACTAAACAGAAAAAGGTAGTGTAACTCGATTGAGGCCCTATTAAGTACATACTTATAAACTACTAGCTCTCATTACAGTCATTAGAGAAAATCATTTTAAAGTAATTTCTAAATTTCAACCAGAATGACAAAATAACAGTAAATGCTAATTAAATCCCCATTTTACCGAAGGCATTTCATTCGATAATATTTGTAATCTATAATTTTGAAATATCTAGAAATATTCCATCGTTTTATCATAGGTGTCGGCCCAACAAATGCTGCAACAGCAGTTACAGCTGCTGGTCCAGTAGGAGCAGTACCACCGTCCAGTAATAATTATAGTGTCACCGGATCGGGATCATCAGCAGATCGCTCTTCAATGTAAGATCAAATCGAATTTTCAGAGCCCTAAATTAACTAATACGAGATCTACTCACAGAAGCAGCAATTTCAAGCGGCAAAATACAATTGACTCTGCCACTATCAAGGATAATACAGCACGCCTGGCAGCACAAAACCAAAGGCCAGCATCAGCAACTCAGAAGCTTTTAACCACTGCAGATACATGTAATTTATGCACACTGCCTCCGAATTTTTCCGTGCTCATTTAAATTTTGTATTTTTTATTGCAGCTATCAATAGCCCTGCAAAGCCACGATCTACGCCGAAATACGATCCAACGAATGGCAACCGTACAGTTGGAACCAGTGGCATGATACCACGCCGCTCGACTACGTTGTACGAAAAAACGTCTTCAACGGAGAAGACGAACGCATTGCCGACGGAAACAAAGTAAGCTGTTGCTTTTAATTTACTAACTTTACAAAATGCATAGTATAAAGTTTCAAGGTTTTAAAAATATATATTTCGCCAAAATATCGATACCTTAAAAAAACAATACCGCTGTCTCCATTTTTCCCAATGTTTTCGAAAACGAAAAACAAGATTTCAAATTGATGTCATTAGTAGAGAACGACCGAAATTCGGTTTCGGCTTTTCGGCCAAATTAAGCTGTTTCGGATTTGGCAACCAATAAAATAACATTTTCGGCCAAATTTCGTTTTCGGCCGAAATTTCGATATTTCCGCTTGATACGAAAAATGTAACAAATAACCCAGCAAACATTTAGGTTTGATATCGACTCAAAGGTTTTTCTCTGAATGCATAGAGACCGACCGAAATTCGTTTTCGGCTTTTTGACCAAAAAAGCTGTTTCCGATTCGTCCGAACAATAAAATAACATTTTCGATATTTCTGATTTTGATTTAAAATTAAGGGTTTTTGGCTACTTTGTTCCTAATATCATTGCAGATTTTGAAGTCGCACAAAAACCCTTAATTTTAAATCGAAATTGCGGAAATTAATTTAAAGGAAATGTTTTTTCTACTTTTTAGTCGGTTAAAGGGTTATAATCTTTTTTTTTTTAAAATGTCTACTACTATCATAGAATTTTTACTACTCTACGCAGAAAACCATATATACTCCCTCCTCTTGAAATCTACTACCCTGGCAGTAATTTCTACAACTCTAGTATAATTTCTACTACTCTAAGCAAAAAATGTAATCTACTACCCTTTCTTCAAATCTACTCCACTAAAATCGAATATCTACTACTCTCGGCGATAAGTGAGAAACCTGCCGCTTCGATTCCGCGCATTTGATAGTTTGCTTCTAAATTCATCTAATTCATGATCTGAACTTAAAATGATCGAGTTCAGCCTACTGATATTATATTACATTTACATACACAATTTTTTGTTTTTTCGGTTTCGAAAAAAGATAAATTTCGGCCATCTCTTTTTTGGCCGAAGTAAAAATCGATTTCGGTCGGTCTCTAGTCATTACTATTGTTGCAGTACTGTTTTCTGATATTTTATTTAACTTAATTCATCATTGAAGTGTTAAAAAATAGTTTGAATGAAAACTTGCAATGGTTCGAAATTAATACACTGAACGAAGTAATAATAAAACAAGCATCAACATGTTCAAAATCTTTTATTGTACTAATGATACAGTATATATTTGTTGCCAAATATTTAGTTGTACTAACAATTAATTAATTTAGAGAAAACAAAATTCATGAACTCAAATATTTTTGATAAATAAATAAAATAATACAATTTGGATCAATTTGGTTCCATTCAGCAGTAAGGTCACTTTTAAGTCATTTTATATCGTCAAAATGTCTGCCATTCTTGAAAATCAACTTGGATAATAATGCTCACATATTCTCAAGGAAGTTTAAATCGGGGCGTTTAAGCGGGCCAGTTCAAAACAGGTACTCAAAAACAGTGGACTTTGCGAGCTGCAATTGCACATATCGTCGCTGGGCTTACAAAAAGAGTTATGTGATTTTTTTCGAATTTTTTTTATTGGTCCTTTTAACTATATTAGCCATTGCCCACCTTCCCTCATCATTGGTTTTTTGATATCTCAATTGGTTCAGAGTTACCAAATACAGCTATTTTCAGTACTAAAAAGTTTCTAAAAAATAAGTTATGTATTCATTTGCACATAATTGTTTTTGATCAAAGCCGAAACTAGAAAGCGAGCATTGATGTAATTGCCAAAATAAAATTGAAATAAGTAATACAGGGTTTTCTTATATTTAATTTGAATATCCAATAGAATTTTGACCATTTGCAAAGGTAATAGGATACATTTATTATATCCTTTGTCTCATAATAAATTTTATAATTTTATTCTAATCATGGAAGTTTTGAATGAACTCACGGGCGTATTTGAAGGTATGACCTCTTGCCAGCATCGTAAGGCCCAAAATTAAAGTGGCGTTATGACCTCCCGAAAACGGCCATTACGCTCAGTAAAACAAGTAAGTAAGTTTCAGTCGGTCAAAGCCAACTTACCCCTAACCTACTGGGCAATATTGGATCCGCCATCTTGAATTTAGAAATTTCAACACCAAATTGGAAATCAGCGACCTCAAAAAACCCTATGTAGCAAGTTTGGAACTATTTCAGCGGAATTATGTTACATATTTTAGAAAACACGATTTTCACTTATATGGAAGGTAGGCGTGGGAGTCGACCTATAAAGCCCATTTTCAATACCAACTCCTTCGAGGGCCAAAAAAGGATATATCCAAAGGTGGGGCCCTCTACAGAGATGGACAGACGTATAGTTCTAAATCAAGGAGGTGACGCTGATCAAGAATATATAGTTTTCCATACCTACACTGAGAAGAAAATGTTTTAAAATTGAACGATTTGGTTTTTAAAATAGAGCTTTGTACAGATTTGTTCAATTTCAAAACACGTGCGCTAAAAACCAATTTGAAACGTAGTTTTTCAATTTTAAAACAATGTACTAAAATCTAATTTTAAAACAAACGCGATCTATTTGAAAATTTTTTTTTTAAATTGAAAACAAACATTTTTTAATTGAATGAAATGGTTTTCAAATTTGATAGATTTGCTTTCAAATTGGTTTTCAGCACAAAGTTTTAAAATTGAATGACTGCGTTTTCAAATTTGTTTTGAACGCACGTGTTTTAAAATTAAACAAATTTGTTGTAAGCTCTATTTTAAAAACCAATGCACTAAATTTTTCTTTCTGTGTATCACTCCTCCTTCTTGGTGTTACAGAATTCAGACCACAGTACATATACCCTACATCATGAGGTGTAGGATATAAAAAGCGACATTCAAACCGATTTAATATGTGATACAATATATTCCCGATCAAAATGTATCCATAAATGGTTTTGAATAAAATAAAGTCCATTTGGTCAACTTAACATGTTGACACAAAGAATCAGTTTTTTTGCTCTCCTCAAAAGTTGATGAAAAATACATAACTCTTTTTGTAAGCCCAACGACGATATATATTCTGTAAGAACATTTTGAGCCAGATTTTGGATTTTTCCAAAAGGGGGCGTGGCAATTCGAAATGTGGGCGTATGGACTGTGGAAAGTAAGCTTTCCTGAAGAAACCAGTGCACTTTGAGAGCTGAAATTGCACACATATATTGAGTGAAATTACCCCTACCCCTCCCCTCACCCGTTGCTCACTTCTAGCGTGGCAGCAGGCGTCGGGCATTTTACTAGTTGTTAATTTCTGCGAACAAATATATAAAGTATCATTAGTACATTAAAAGATTTTGAACACTTTGATGTTGGCCTTAATATTACTTCGTGCAGTGTACAATAATGGGACATTGCATAATTGCGGGATGGAAGCTCCAAATGATTCTAAGTAATATATGGATTTTTTCGATATGTTGACGTTTTGTACTGCCGCAACGAGGCTAAAGTTGGAAAAATTGTGCAACATTTCAGTTCATCGAAAAAAGAAAAAATATGTTTTATAATTAGAAAAATACGCGAAAATACCAAACCTATCCTTTTCCGACGGTCGCCAACCTAACCGTAAACAAACATTTTGAAACAATTTTTTTTTTTATAATTTCTTGTTATTACTGATTGTAAAGCATATTTTTATTTTATTATTATTTTTTTTTTGTGTACGTAGAATTAAATTAGGGTTTATTAATCTTCGGAGGCAACCGCCGTAAATGGATAATTTTTTTTGTTGAATATAAAAATTTGTAACCTTTAACAATAGCATGAAAAATCCAACAATATGGGCAACTTATTACAGGAAATAATAATGTTGATGGCAAGCCGAAATACAAAAACCTTTTTTTTTGTTTGAGTATTAGGAATGTACATGTCTAAAATTTTAATCTCGGAAAAACGGATATAGCACGATTGTGCACTAAGGTATTGATATAATGGAGCAATACACATTTACTTCATATAAATTTTGGGAGTGAGTTAATAAAAATGATTTATACAGCAAGTTATGTTAATCGATTAGTAGTATGTATGTAAATAGCATGGCCGGTATAATTGACAATTTTATAAGGTGCGTTTCATATTTATAAGGTCACCTCAAATTTGGAAATACTACGAATACAATGGATAATTTCTTTTAAAATGTTCATAAAAAATTATCTACACTAAAAGTACTCTCTAAATATGCTGTAGTTGTTGTTGCAGTTTTGTTGTTGTTGAAACTAAACTTTTTTTAAATCGAACCGTATGAAGAGCGTAGATTACCTTCGAGGTCTAGAGATGAGTTTAGAGCCATATATCCGGGCCAATGCGTCCGAAAAGTGCACATTTCAAGAAGACAAAGCTAAAATTCAAAAAATATTAAATTAAAAAATGGGTATTTTGTTCGCGGAATCAATATTTTGGACTTGTCTGCTTGTTCTTTGAACTGTAATTCTGTCGAGTATCTATAGGGTACTTTGGTTACCGAGAAAAAACCAGGATAAAACAGTTTTAGAGTTAAAATTCGATATTTTACGAGAATTAGTGTTAATTTGATAAAAAACCTGGTAGTTGGTATGTAAACTCGTGTTTTTAATGTCATTCGAAATCAATCCGATCACTTACAAAAATAGGCTGTGCGAACAATCGCCCAACGAACAATCGGCCAAAAACCAAAAATCGCCCAAAAAAATTGTACCAACATTTTTTGGCGATTGTTCATTTTTGATTTTGATTTTGTTTTTTCATTTTTTTTTTGAAAAAATCGGCCAAAAATATTTTTTGGACGAGTGTTTATTTTTTGATTTTGTTGAAATCCAGCTTTTGACACATAAATAGGAGTGGGTACACTACAAAAATGTTCATTCATAAATCAACACGAAAATAACAACAACAAAAGTATTATAAAATCGCAAGATTTTTTTTTACAATTTTTCATATTAACGACACACCAAAAAAAGATGTACAAAGATGTTTTTTGTAATAGCTAAACACACATCCTTTTAAACTTGAAAAATTTTAACCAAAAATCGCGCGATTTTTGGTTAAAATTGAATGGCCCAAAATTTTTGGGCGACTGTTCATTTTTGGTTTTTGGGCGATTGTTCGTTGGGCGATTGTTCGCACAGCCACAAAAATAACTTTTACCGGTTTTCATGAATTTCCAATTTTTTCAAATATGAAACACGTAAAATATAAAATAAAAAGTTTAGTTTCAACAACAACAAAACTGCAACAAGAACTACAGCATATTTAGAGAGCACTTTTAGTGTAGATAATTTTTTATGAACATTTTAAAAGAAATTATCCATTGTATTCGTAGTATTTCCAAATTTAAGGTGACATTATAAATTTGAAACGCACCTTAGTTTTTGACCAAAAATTAAACCGAAACATGTGCTTTGAATCGTTCAGTCGAAATTGAATTTAAAATTTTCAATCAAGCTTGTTTTAATTTATACAAATTAAATTAAGGCTTTTTTAAAATGGCTTTTAAAAATATTGCTTTTGGGCAAAATATAAACCTTTGCTTTGCCAAAAAAAAAAAAGAACGACCATCCAAAAAATACATAAATTATTTTGTACTTAGGCATATTGCCTGTAACTATCCAATATCAAGTCTAATCGAGTTTTAGTGGAATCATTGTGTATATAAAATTTGATTTTGTTTTGAGAATATAGATCACAAAAATGTACACAAATACAATTTCAGTACAGTTTCTGCAAGTAGTTCTTGAGTATTCGTTCGGTGAGAGGTGGTTTATATAGGACAATCAAATTGGTTGTCCAGTAGTCAGCAGAATTGTCTCTGATAAGGGAATGACCGTACCGAAAGATAAATGTCTTGCTGGTTTGTTGTTTTTTCACATTGTTCTTCTTCACTGAATCAGCCTTTCATTACAAACAACCACACTTATCTATAAGCTCAATATAAAGTCACATCAGTTGGCGTTGTATTGAAGCATCACATAACTCTTGATATAAATATATATGTGATGTTCAGTAAGATAATTCTACATAATTGGGATCGCCACTATTCTGAATCTGGCTAATCGAACTGAGGTTTGAGTTATTGGCATGCATTCAATCCAATCATATGGCATTGGGGGAGACTGTCTATCAGTGTTGGGATGAATTACTTGATTTTGTAATGCATTGGTCATTTAATTAGAATTGAAATTTTTAATTGAAAATATTTTGACGAGGTTAAAATTGGAATAATTGTGCAAAACTCAGTACTTACTCGAAAAAATGTGTTTTTAAATCAGAAAAAGGACATTGAAAAAAACCAAATTATTGGATCCTATAAATTGTTTTCAGACGTAATTGTTTCGCTTTGTTTAAATACGTTTCATACGTCTTTGCGTTTTTCGTGAAATCAGAACGACTACAAATGGAAATGCATAAGTGGTGCATTCCATATGGCTTCTACATTTTTCTACACCCCCTTCAAAAATGAGACCTATTCATTAAAATACAAGACCCGTGTTTCTTTGTTTGGCTCTACACTCAGTATTTTCGGCGGAATGACCCTTACCAAAAGGGTATGTTTCCCAAAAAGATTTTTCTAAGTCCCGAAAAACCCGAAGAAACGTCATTCTTATTGAAAAATTATATATGGCACATTTCTTCAGATTGAATGTAGCTATATCGTCAATTTCCTGAAGCACAACCTCTACAGCCCCGCCCTTTTGGAATTAAGCTTGGGACACGCTCATAAATGAGTTGAAGGGCACCGGGTTCGATTCCTGCCCGGCGAGAAAAAAACACTTTTATACACGGCACCACCTCGTCAAGTAATGGCAAACTTACGAGAGTGAAGAAACTTCACGCAAAAGCAAAGAACGGAACTGGCACAACTACAAAAACAGTTATAGTTTTTTTGGTATAATTTTTGTTAATCTTTTTTTCGACATCAAATTCGAAATCAGCTACCTCAAAAACCCCCCGTATACCAAGTTTAGAATTATTTCAGCGGAATTAGATTACATATTTACATAAAACTATTGGAAAAAAAAACTATTTTTGAAGTAATATAGTATAGAATATATAAATGTCGCAATATATAATAAATGCTTTAGATTAATATTTTGTGACGTTTTTAACAGATACTATGCATCAACAACACAATAACGATATTAACAATGCAAATGAGATAGGTAAAATAGCTGATGTGTTCTTTTACAGTATCAGCCTGTGTTAAACAACCCCTTAATCAGTTTTATTGAGAGATTCCATCTTATTGAGTGTCGGTTTCATGGTGCTGCATCAACTCAAGATTAAGCTAACCAAGAATACAAAGTAAACGCCACGATGCCATTTTTTCAGTTTCACAGTGCTGTAGATGGCACCTCTACATAAAACATATTTTTCATATATCGTGTGCAGGTTTTTCACTCTTGTTCACAGTTTGCGAAATAAAAGTCTACAACTACGCAAGTCTGCTTGCGTTTCCCAACCTATTTTCTTTTAGCTTTAATTGAGTCTTACCAAAATTTTATAACTACGCAAGTCTGCTTGCGTAGTTTTTCTTTTAGCTTTAATTGAGTCTTACCAAAATTTTATAAAAGTATTCTTCTGGTTGCTTCTCCATTTTAATTTAAATATACTTTAACATATTTGCTTGCTGCTAAATCCTTTAACTCGGAACTCCTTAACTTTCTTCACATAATTTATATTAAAAAAATAAATTGTTGACAAAAGATAGTGTATAAAAGTCATAATGTTTACTCTCTACATTTTCGTAAGTAATTAAATATTGTTCACTAGCACATACATTTTAGTTGTTTAAAAATTCATACCCCTTTAAAATATCTATAAGCTAAATCGGTACTATTAAACATTTTTCTAAATATACTAGTAGTGGATCGGCCGCTGCTACTGGAAAGGGCCATATTAAAAGCGCCTCTATCTCAAGTCCAGTTCCATCCGCTAACGGAGGCGTTGCCATTTCAAATGACCCACTCGGATCAAGGTATACCTACATTTTGCACCAAGACATAATTTTTTGAGTTTTTTTTTCCATTTACATTTGTTATACTCATATATAAATACGTATACTTCCACGGAAAAATATGGATCACCTTCTCTTAATATCATTCGAGACGATAATATAATACCATTCTACAGTACATTTCACCCATACAAAAATCGACATACACGTGAAGTAAAACTACATACTCAGTATTTTATTATATTATCTTGTTTTCGTTTTAAAGGACTTTAAAGTTTCCAAGGTAATACTAAACTAAACAAATTTTAAATAATTTGTGAGAAATCTGGAAGGATATTAAAGCATACAATTTTAAAATTATTTTTAAAAAAATAAGATTAGAAAATGAAAAAAAATAAACGCAATTTTACCATGGTCACTGTTTCACATACATGTATCAATATTTCTATGAATGAAAAAAAAATGTTTTTTGTCGCACTGTGTCATACAGTTCTATGCCAAACATTTAAATATAAGACCCGTGTTTTGTTTTGTTTGGCTTGTTGTGTATACATATTTCCAAAAAGGTTTTTTCTAAATCTCAAAAAACTTGATGAAGGGTGAAAAACAAGAGAGTATGAGTAGAAGTATCTCCAATGTAAAAAAAATTTGTTCTCAAGACCCCACACACAAAAAAAAAAGTAGGTAAATCTAACCAAAATGCAGCAACCAAGAAACGTTGTAAATGGAACCGACTCAAAGTTGTTGGCGTACAATCAAATTTTGTTGGCGTACAATTAAAAATTGTTCGTATATTACTTTATGGAAGACAGAGAAAGCAATTATCCAATTGAGCGAAAAAATAAATAAATACATATTAGAAAAAGAATGCAAAAAAAAGATAGCTGATGTGTTTGGTATATCTGTAGATGTGTTGTATTGAAATATATTTATGAAGCTTAAATTAATTTAATGTAAGCCCATGACTTTAAAAACGAGATAATTTACATTTCGTACACAAATTTGTCGGGCAACATCATTTCTACTGCGAATATATATAATATTCATTACTTAGAACTAACGCGCTTCCACAAAACGCAATATTTTAATATTTCATTAAGTTTACAATAATATTGTAATATTGAAATTAATGTTTTCCCTGGAAAAAACGAGCTGAAAAACATTCTGCACAATTTTTAAAATCGTAATATCACAATATTTGTTAATAATGAATTATAACATAGTCATAATTTGATTTTAAAAATTGTTTTCGAAATATCAAAAATGTAAAATGTAAACAAATTGGACGCCATCTTCTAGTGCTGCGAAAATTCGATTTTTTTGTATTCGATACAACCGGATACTTTCTTGTGAATACTTAATAATTTTTACGATAATTTTCATTCAATTTTGATTTGAAATAAAATCTCTGAGTAAAGTAAATGCACGTAGCAATTGCTCTAAGACGTTTTTATAATTACGACCCAACAATTTTCAAACAAACTTCCCTAAAATACCAATAATAGTATCGCATACTAATGGAACCAAGTACTTCATGAGTCAAGTGTCGAATATAAATTATTCATATATTATGCAGCACTTGTTGCTTTGAGAGCGAAAACGAGACAGCCATATATAATAATTTTTCTCTCTTGTATTAAATGTCATGCTGTTTCAGAATTATGAAATATTTGCGGCATGGTTGCATTTCTGCATCGAGCGATGACATTGCGAATCATATGCCGAAATACGACCATGCTGGCAAATCATTTAACAATTTTTTGACGATTAGATTAACCACAACAATTGTAATTGTTGTTTGTGTTTTCCATATAAAATAAAAAATTGTTTTTTTACAACGTTTTTTGGTTAGATTAACCTATCTTTTTTTTTTTCTGTGCATTTATAGATGCTTTTGGTGCTCGGACCACGTCCAAAATTCGTTTCTAAAAATTTCCAATCAAATCTACCAAAAAAAATTGGTATCAAGACCCAATTTTGACCCATTTATATATGTCGACACGGTAATCGACTCAGAAGGTGATTCTGATAAAGAATATATACTTTTCCATATCGGACACGCCTCCTTATCGGTGTTACAAACATTGTGTCAAAGTGGGTGTGGGGGTATAATGATGTATAACCAATTTATTCAGATTGAATGGAACATATTGTTTGAATTTACAAGATTCAATGTGCATCCAACCGTTTACAAGATATTACACAAAAACCAGATTGACATAACTTGGACCCGTTATATAATACAAGCTATAATTTTTAGGAAAAATGTTTTTTGCTTAAAAATTAGGCAGTGGAATTCTCTTCAAAACGATACCAGAAGAATTCGATAGTGTTTTTTTTGAGAATTTTAAAAAGTGGTATTTTTTGTGAATACTGCGTTTTTATCTTACAAGTTGTGTAAAAACTCTCTTTCGCAGTCCAGATATTCAAACAGATATCGGTGCGATATAGCTACATTCATTCTGAAGAAATGTGCCATACATAATTTTTCAATAGAAATGAGCCCTCTTCAGGTTTTTTGTGATTTAGAAAAACCATTTCTGGAAGTATACACTTTTGGTAATAGTCATAAAGCCGAAAATACTGAGTGTGGAGCCAAACAAAAAAACACGGATCTTATATTTTAATGAATAGATCTCATAAAAATTTTGTTTTCATTTTTGAAAGAGATGAGGGTAAAAAAAGGGTAAAATTCATATGGAATGCCCCGTATATTATGTATTTTATATGATTTTTATGTTCAGTGACGATTTGAAAAAGAACTTTTTATATTCACTTATTTTTTCGTATTACATTTGATGACGGAAAACCCTCGAAAACGTGCAGTTACTCAAAAGAACTGTTAAAAATCATATGTTTTGATTCCACATCTGCACAGTTTCCGAGGGGTTTCCGACTTTAAATGAATCGCCTCGTTGCTTTTCTTGCGGCGTGTAATTTATAGTTGTACATTTTATTTAGTTAAGTGTTAGTAACAATTCAGTTATTTTTTTGATATATCTATATTAAGTTCCAACTTAACTTTAGTACTCTACTAAGTTGACAGATAATACACTGAATTGATAACTTCTAAACTGGCACTAAGGTTTAACAGCTACTAAATTTGACTATGAATATGCGCCATACAAATTACAATACTAAAAATAATTTTATCCTTGCGAACATTTTTTGTTTTATCAGTTAAACATGTTTGTTTTCATTTTTATTTGTAGTCATATACTAAATATTCTTCTCTGTAGAAAGATACTTTTTGCTGTATGTATATTCTACTCAAATTTACAAAATACCGAGTCGAACAAGTTTTTGTACAGTGACTCACAGCCACATTTTATTGTATCGATATTGGCATCTATGCACTGAAAGTAAAATTTAGTACATTGGTTTTTAAAATACAACAAATTTGTTTATTTTTAAAATACGTGCGTTAAAAACAAATTTTAAAACGCAGTCATTAAATTTTAAAACATTGTGCTAAAAACCAGTTTGAAAGCAAATTTATCAGATTTTAAAACCATTTCAATCAATTTAATAATTTTTGTTTTCAATTTAAAAAAAATTTGTTTAAATTAAACGAGTTTGCTTTAAAATAGGAAGTGTATGGTTTTGAAATTGAATGACTGCGTTTAAAAATTTGTTTTTAGCGCACGTATTTTAAAATTGAACAAATCTTTACAAAGCTCTATTTTAAAAACCAAATCGTTAAATTTTAAAACATTTTCCTCTTAGTGTGGAAAAGTCTATTTAGTTCCTTTAAGTATCTGTATGCCTTAATCCGTTCAGTACTTATCGAGAATTCCCTGGTCAAAAGCGACCTATTTTTCGAACTTTTTTCTTGGGGGCATAACATTTTTTTGAAATGCAAAATGTGGCGCTGTTCCTCGATGAGAACTCAAAGGGTTAATTCGAAAGGAATTGAATAGACCTTCTCATTGATACAAATATCGAGACTATAAAATGTTGCTGCAAACCACTGTACAACAAGTAGGGGTTTGTTCAACTTTTTTGACTGACTGTGCATCGTATTCCAGAATGCGATAAATCGTCGTAGCGTTTATTACTTTCATTGAATTGCACTGCTGCAGAAAATATAAATTTTGGGATTAAGTAGTATATTATATACATTTTTGTAAACTCTAGATACGAATCCAAATCGTATGATCCTGAAACTATTATGAATGAGATTCGACTAATTTGGAACATTCCCATTAGATTAAGTAACCCATACTTACAAACCATACTTATAACCCATACTTATATGCACGTACCGGGGTGCAAGTAGTAGGGAAAGGTGGTGTACCTTGGACCGAGTGCTAATTCCCGTTATTAAGATTTTTGCCGAATAAGGTTTTTTTTAATTTTATTTACTTTTTGCATAAACAGATAACTTTGTTTATATATTTTTCGTTACATGTCATGTGAGTGCACATTGAAACTATTATATGTTTGCAATCACTATTAGAAATCGATTAGATATCAAAAATATAAAAAAATGTTTGCATTCATATCCAATTTGCCACCCAACACTTTAAAAATTTTTAAATTTTGTTACTGAGAAATTTTTTTGTATTCAAGTTTTTTGAATAACTTCTCAACCATATAAGATAGAAATACACTTATGGGCTTATTGAAGGCAATAAAATGTTCTTTTAAACTATGTATAGCTTTAAATTACTTTAGTGTTTTTCACAGGCACTTTTTTTTGTTTTAAAGTGGATTCTTCTGAATTTTAGAAACTAAAGTTTTACTTAAATAATTTTTTTTCTCCTATTATCAGGGTTCGGAAAAACTAATTTTTGAGTCTTCACTCACGCTCATTTTTCCGCACTCCTCATGAGTGAGGAATTTGATTTTATTTTTTTTCCTCACTGCTCACGAGGGAGGAGTTTATAATTTTGCTCATGAGTTGTGAGGAGTGAGGAAAAAAAAATGTTGATGATTATTTTATTCTTATTGAAATCGGGTTTTAAACTAATGCACATGCACATGCGAATCGCAACTAGTCCAACGCACCCTTTAAGCCGCACGTAGCATCGAATTTATATCGAAATGAAATGTTAATCTTCGTTGTCGTTTCTTTACTGCCTATGCGCAACTATCCCAAAACAACATAAAAAATCATCGCAAAGAAAGAATTTCTTAGACCGCGAAACGCCCACGCACAAAAGGGTGGAAATAGCAGGCTGCCCAACATACAATTTTCTATTGTGAAATGTGTATCACAATTTGAAAATGGCATGTTTACGACTAACTATGTGGTCGCTGTCGACACCAGCTACAATTTTGAAAATGCCTAATTATAAGCAGATAACTAAGTATATTGAAAAAAAAAAAAACAATTTCCACAATTTTTTGCAACTAAAAATGCCTTGATATAAGATACAGTGAACTTGCTCTGTACGGACAGTCCTTATAACCGGACAGCTTCAATAAACGGACAAATTTCATGGACACTGCTTTTTCATTAATTTTTCCATACAAATATCATTACAATAACCGGACGCGGACACTATATTTCAAGCAATTTTGATCAATAAATCTCTAATAAACGGACAAAATTCCAAAAAATCCCAAACAATATTTTCAAAAATTTGTATTTCCAAAACACAAACGGACTGAAAAAGCCGCTCTCTATTTGACACATACGGCATTAACGTGTGCTTACATGTTAAAAGGGGAATCACCAATTTCGTTTTTATCCCATTGGTATTTTTGTTGATAAAAGCGAAATTGGTGATTCCCCTTTTAACATGTTTTTATTTTTTTATCATTACATGAATCTCATTAGTATGTAAGCTTATATGTTTGTATATATAATATTCTTTATTTAATATGTACATATTCATAAATTCGTACAAAATATTAAATAAAAGACAATTTATGATCACTTGGATGCAATTCAAAACATTTTTTTTTTTTAATTCACACCCCCATAAGCGGACATTTCCAATAACAGGACAAAAACACTGCGACGGTGAGTGTCCGGTTATGAGGGATTTCACTGTAGTACGTGCTTATCAGTTAAATGATGATTTTCATTTCCAATAAGTACATTTTTTTTTTCGAACTTTCATTAATAATAACTAGAGAGCGGATTTTTATGCAAATGCATATTTTACTGGAACGTCGGATTGACTCCGGACCAAGACAGAAATGTTTTTTTTTAAATGTTACGATTTGACCACTGCAACGTGAAATGCGTTGTTCCTACACACCCTAAGTGTGTACAACTTGTAGACACATTTTTTACACACAAATTTGCGTGTATAAACACTGTAAGTGCTTTAAAAAAACACGCATGCGTGTTAATATAACATGCCAAAATCTAGAACGTTTGTCTTTTTTATTTATCAAAATAAATACACACTTAAAATGTGGGTTGTGTGTAAAATTACACACCAAAAGATAGGTTCACTTTGCAGTGCATATGTTGCATATTTCTGCATATTTCTGCAAATTTTTTTGCATATTTTTTGCATATGCGAGAAATAAACATTGGCGAGTTTCTTTATTTTCCTCAAACTTAGGGTTACCAGATTCTCTTGAGTAAACCAAACTCCTCGGTTTTACACCACATATTTTTTATAAAACAAAAAAATTATAACAAAAAGTGATTTTAGAACCTTTGTTAAAATTTTAAATAAAACAATTTTTTTAAAAAATTAAAAAATAATGTTTGAGTAACAAAATACAATAATTTATGCCCAAAGTTTTTTTTTTAATATGAATACTAAAGAAATCAATTTAAAATTTTGTAAAATCATCATGTACCAAAGTATACGCCGATTCAAAATTAAAATTTACTACTTAGGTTTCTTTAGGCATTTAAATTTGAAACTCCAAAGGGTCTAGGTGAAAAACAAATTAAACGGATAAAAGGTATAATACTAAATTTTAGACTCTGGGTGCTAATGTTCCGATCCTTCCTCAAGAAATTTAAAAATTTAGGTATATATTTGAATTGTTTTCGATAAAGACATTCAAAATTGCTTTTGATATTTCGGTTAAAAAAATGATAGGTTTCATACTACATTTTTTTTTTTAATCCCTTTTAAGAATTTTTGTAACTTTTTGAATGCAATGTGACGAAAGATGCTTCACTAACAAAAATAATATTTGAAGGTTTCTATTTTAATTCCGATGAATAGTAAAAATTGGTTACCTTACTGAGCAGATACATTCAGTTGTTATATGGTAAAGTCACAGAAATAAGAAAAAAAGTACTTAATAGTACTTTCGGGAAAAAAGTTAGAGTAAAAAAGAGGACGGCCTAAAAAAGAGTACAGTACTCTTTAAAAGAGTACGTCTGGTAACCCTACTCAAACTCGTAGGGAAATTTTTTGTATTCCAATTGAAAAATAAACTTCGTTATACATAGATACAAAAAAAATTGGTCTCAACTTGTATTCGAATAATGTCGAACCAACAGCTCTTGATCAGGAGCTAAATGGTCACCATCTTTTGACCATGAGTTAAATGTGTCTTTGATAACATTTTTGACTAAGTGGTGCTCAACAGCTCTTGACCAGGAGGTAAATGTGTCCTCGACCAGAGGACGGCCTAAAAAAGAGTACAGTACTCTTTAAAAGAGTACGTCTGGTAACCCTACTCAAACTCGTAGGGAAATTTTTTGTATTCCAATTGAAAAATAAACTTCGTTATACATAGATACAAAAAAAATTGGTCTCAACTTGTATTCGAATAATGTCGAACCAACAGCTCTTGATCAGGAGCTAAATGGTCACCATCTTTTGACCATGAGTTAAATGTGTCTTTGATAACATTTTTGACTAAGTGGTGCTCAACAGCTCTTGACCAGGAGGTAAATGTGTCCTCGACCACATTTTTGACCAAGTGGTGGTCAACAGCTCTTAACCAGGTGGCAGCTGTAATCCCACCTTACACGAACCACCCAATTATTTATGTTATTACGAGAGATGGCAAGGATATTTCCATGGTTTTCCACTATAAAACCACACAAAAAATCTGCATATTTCTGCATATTTTTTACATATTTCTTGCATATGGTTTTGCATATAAATCCGCTCTCTAATAATAACTAACTACATGCATATCAACAAATTAGTATGCAGTTTAAAATGGATTATTCCAAATAACTAACACATCAAAACAGATTTCAATAAGAATATAATAATCAAAACAACTTCATATCTTTAATAACACAAAAAACCATTGGTGAGGAGCTCCTCACACTGCAAAGTAAACCTATCTTTTGGTGTGTAATCTTACACACACCACATGTTTTTAAGTGTGTATTTATTTTGATAAATAAAACACGTTATAATTTTTGCCATGCTATATTTACGCGAATGTGTGTTTTTTAAAGCACTTGAAGTGTTTGTAATATTTATGCAGCATAAGCATGAGGCAAAAATGGTACTAAAAATGAAAACACGCTTTATGTGTATCGAAAGTATACACAAAAGTGAGGTTTACACACAAATGGCATACAACACACTTATGAAAGTACACACGTGACGGAAATACACGGGTGTCATTGAAACTTTTATAATTTTCTTTTATTCTCAAAAACAGTTAAATTAACACAAGTTTTCCGCTGTTTAATAATAATAATAATAAAGGGGGGGGGGGGAGGGGGATTTGCACTGCGACCTTTGGTCTTTTGTGCCCCCACTACGAGTCCGTGTTGGGTGACGATGCCCCAAGTATCGCGAACCATACCTCTGCCAACCTTTAGAGGACCTCCACCAACCCCAATTCCGTTAGGAATTTCAAGATTAGCAGAGGATCCAGATTCGGCCAATCATGCTCTGGCACCAGGTACTTTCCCAGTACGCGCCTCCTTGTGTGGATGATTGCCCCACAGGACTCCAGTAAATGACCCGGACTTTCTTCTTCCTCATTGCAGAATCTGCAAGAGTCGTCGTTTAGAATGCCCAGCTTCCTGAGATGCCCCCTCAGTCTGCAGTGACCAGTGAGAAACCCCGTTAGAATTCGAAGCCGGTTCTTACTCAGCCCGATACAAGCTTCAAACCTCCTCTTGTTATATTTGATTTGGCCTGCCGTAGGTTCGGAGTATTTGGTACGTGGCCCGAATACCCCAGCACCAGTGCCCTCGTCTGTTCTGGATCCATCTGTAAACCACATTATAGCATGGTCGCGGATACCATACTGTGAGTGTATATTGGACCAGTCTTTCTTACTACTGAGCTTCACATCAACATTTTTTGTGAAGCTAAATTTTCTCATGTTATCGTCCCTTGGAGCTAATAAATGCGGATACTTATTGGAAAGAGTGAAGTGATCCGCGCGCTCAATACACCTTCCGTACCCTATGCCCTCCTTAGAAAATCTCGCAAGTGTACTGTCAGCTACCTCCCCAATAACAATGTGTAGGGGAGTTAGTTCTAATATTACCTTGGACAGGTTTTCATTGCCCCGGTTATGCAGACACATGCTAGTCTTTGAACACGTTCTAGTGACTTCCTAGTGGTGCCCAGACTAGTTATTTTGGCCCACGCAACGGCCCCATAGGTGATGATTGGTCTCACCATTCCTATGTACATCCACCGCATTATGCGTGGACTACAACCCCAAGATTTACCAGCTATGCTCCTACACATCATGAGAGCTCTAATGGCTTTCTTTGTTACTAACTCCGTGTGTATCTTCCACGTGAGCTTACTATCTAGTGTTAATCCCAGATATTTCACTTCCGTTTGTTTCTCTATAACGGACAGCCGAATTGGCCTCCAGTGCTGTAGTTTCCTCTTCAATGTAAACGGTACAATCGTGGTTTTTGCTGGATTAATGTTCAGCCCCACAGATTTGCACCATTCCAGCGTGACCTCGAGACCTCTCTGTATTATATCACATAAGGTCTCCTCGTACTTACCCCTAGCCATTATGACGCTGTCATCAGCACACCCCTGACACGTAAATCCCATATCAGTAAGTTTGCTGAGGAGCTCGTCCACCACCAGACTCCACAGGAGAGGCGAAAGCACGCCCCCCTGGGGACAACCCCTCGTGGTGACTGCCTCAGTGGTGTTAAGGCCAGTTCGATATTCGACAGACCGGGTGCCTAACATCTCCCCAACCCAATGGCACAGAGTAGTGTCCACCCCTTTACACAGCAAGGCATGTCTAACGCCCTCATGGGAGGTGTTGTCAAACGAACCCTCTATGTCGAGGAATGCACACACTACTATTTCCTTTGTGTCCAAGGCCCTCTGTATGTACCCAGACAACTGGAATAGCGCAGTTTCAGTAGACCTGCCCGCTCTATACGCATGTTGACAGTGGTGAAGGGGCCTCCTGACCAGGACTTCTTCTCGAAGATAGTTATCTATTACTTTTTCCATCGTTTTTAAAAGAAACGACGTCAAGCAAATTGGTCTAAAGGATTTTGGTAGAGTAGGATCCTTCTTCCCAACCTTCGGGATAAAAATAACTTTAGCCCTACGCCAGTTGCTAGGTATGTACCCTAAGGCCAGACTGCTTGTAGAAATCCTTCTAATCTGATGAATCATTTCAGGCCCTCCCTTCTGGAGAAGGACCGGAAATATGCCATCTACACCTGAAGATTTGTAGGGGTGAAAGGTTCCAATTGCCCATTCAGTCCTTCTTCTATCACAAATTCCCAATCTACTCTACTAGCTCTCCGACCCATAGACAAGTTCAGTGAGTCCGCCTTAGGTACGCTGCCTGGGAAGTGAGTCTCAAGAAGCAATTCGGCTCGTTGAGACTCACCTTCTGTAAAGATGCCATCTGCCCTTTTGAGAGCCAAGGTAGCTACGTTCCCTGTTTTGGCTACCGCCTTGTACAGCCTCGCCGCTACAGGAGTATCCACTATGGTCTCACAGAAGTCCCTAAAGCTTTTCCTTTTTGCGCTCCTAATTTCTTTACTGTACATATTTAGGGTCGTGGTGTAACTCTGCCAGTCCCCGGTTCCACCACGGCGCATACTTAGTACTACCAGTCCTACTCGGACAACTGAGGTTATATCCCTCGATCATAACGTTCGTTAGTTCTACTAACTCCTGCTCCAGTTGAGGGTGATTGCCCGGCGGTCTGCCGGTACTGAATACCCCAGAACTAGAATTCATGAAGTCTTTATACTTGTCCCAGTTCGTACGCCTGGGGTTCCTTGATGGTAATAAATTTGGTCTACTGCCTACAATGTCAAATACCACTATCCGATGGTCTGACATTGAGGGTTCGTCCGATACCCTCCAATTTCTAATCTGTCCACTGATGCTTTGACTGCACAGTGTTATGTCTAACACTTCCTGCCTAACCCTTGTCACAAAAGTGGGGCTATCCCCAACATTGAGAATTTCTAGGTTAGTGTTATAGATATACTCAAGAAGGTACTCACCCCTGCCGTTGCAATTTGTGCTACCCCATATCGTGTTATGGGCATTTGCATCGCACCCTAGGAGTAGTGGTATGTGCAGCTTAGTGCAATGCTCCACAAGCCGCTGAACCTCCAGTGGTGGAACTTCCTTCTCATCACCCGGGAAGTACGTCGACGCTATGACCACCGTCCGATCAGTTCCGCCTATATTGAGCAGAGTCTGAATCGGCACTAGGTCCCTGGTCAGGAATTCTGAAAGACAAAAGTAGTTAGTTTTATCCCTCAGTAACATGCAGTCTTTGACCCTGGTATCCCATAGTACCTGGGCCCCTACACCTGTCAATTCTCTCACCTGTCCGCCATAGGTCCAAGGTTCCTGAATCAGTGCCGCCACAAGATGTTGTTTGGCAAACATCCTCGCAATTACAGCCGAAGCTACTTTGGCGTGGTGGATGTTCACCTGGGCGAACCTGGCACTGACCCCCCCCCCCACTCTTCAAGATGGCCTCGTACGACGCCTCATCGATGCTCACCCTCAGGAGCTGGCCACCACCATCCTCCCGACAGCTGAGCGTCTTCCATACGTTTGTATGAAGGCCCTCATTTTGAGCATCGATGAGCGCCATCGTCACGATGAGCGCCTGTCCCGCACTCCTTGGTAGGAACACCGTGACGATCCGCTCTTTCGGGATTTCTCCCCCAGACCGGACCGTCAGTTCTACCCCCTTCCACGTCCCCAGCTTAGACACCACCTTCCTGATCCACTCCGCGGTTTGCGGAGTCTCACAGTCCAGCAGCATCATGCCGGGTCTAAAGTAGATGCCCTGGAACTTTAGTTTGAACTCGTATCCCAGGGCCATCTCGGCGACAATGGCATCCTCAAGCGCAGTCAGCTCTTTTGGAGCCAACCCCACTTGAGGATAGTCCTTCGGCAGTATGGCCACCCGCTCAGACATGACCACCTTGCCGTAGGAGATGCCCGGCGCCGCCGGTGGGTCCTGTTGTGACCGGGTCGACAACCGCCCGTGCCCCGCTCACCTCACACGACGAGACTTCCTTGCTCTTCTTCGGCGCAGTACTCGCCTGAGGAGGAGTCAGCGTTTTGTTGCCCCTTTTGTGGGGCCCATCCGCTGGGGGCGCAATACCAGGCTGAGTCCGATGCTGAACCGCCAACTTCCTGGCCTCACTCGGCGCCAAGCCCCTCTGGAGATATCGGATGTACCACCTCGTGCCGCACCCGCTAAGGCCTTCACGAAATGGGTCATCTTTACCACCAGGTTGACCCGGCTCCGGAGCAATGGGAGCAAAACGCCGCCTCCCCCTCCTAGCTTCGGTGGATGCTAGCCCCACCCTCCCTACCTGTCGTGCCATACCAGCCGTGTCAGCTCTCCCAGCCTCACGGATAGGCTCGGGCGACCCGGCACCTCCGGCATCTTTAACAGTGGCAGCTCTCCCTTCTGTGGGTACAAGCCCCAACCCTCCTGCCTGACGTGCCCTCCCAGATGTGTCGGACCGCCCTGCCGCACCATCCCGACCAGAAATGCTGGCCCGCGATCGCACTGCGCTGGACGATCCGTCACCTCCGGCTTCACTGGCATACCCCCTACTCGGCGCGGGTACTTTCCCCGCCACCCCAGATGCGTCGGGCCGCCCTGCAGCACGACCCGTACCAGACTTGTCGATACGCAATCTCGCTGCTACAGGCGAGCCGACACCTCCGGCAGCGATGTCCGTGGCAGATACACTCCCAGACGGTACATCCTGGCCCCTCCTATTCCATCCAGTCGAACCGTTGCTGGAGCCTTGCGGACCAAACACCCAGTCGACCGGACCCCTGACCAGCGCCGGCGGCGCTCTCTTGGGACTCTTGTGGCGATGACCACCCCTACCTCCTCGACTAACGTTCATGGAACTATGTTCCAATCGGTTAGCCGCCTCCGTTTCGGTAACATCCCGCCATACAGTTTTACCTGCTTTCCTACCCATAATTGATCCCACGAGTACGGGGGACAGAAAGTCGACCGGGGCATAGCCCCCGCTGTTTAACTGCGCTATAATTACACACAGAATACGTTTTAGTGCGTTACATAGTACACGATTAATATTACACATTTTTAGCTGTGTTGTAGTGTCTACAAGGTTTTGGACACTTTAGGTGTATACACTGCAAAGTGAACCAATATTTTGGTGTGTAATTTTACACACAACACACATTTGTAAGTGTATATTTATTTTGATAAATAAAAAAAACACATATTCAAGATTTTGGCATGTTCTATTAACATGCATGTGTGTTTTTTAAAAGCACTTACAGTGTTTATACACGCAAAGTTGTGTGTAAAATGTGTCTACAAGTTTTACACACTTTAGGTGTGTATGAATAACACATTTCACTTTGCAGTGTATGAACAACGCATTTCACTTAGCAGTGGCACCATCACTCCTCAAAAGTTTTTTTCCTCACTCCTCACGAGTGAGGAATTTGATTTTATTTTGTTCCTCACTCATGAGCAGAGTTGAGGAGTAAGGAAAAACAAAACACTCATGAGCAGTGAGGAAAAAAATTAAATCACATTCCTCACGCATGAGCAGTGAGGAAAATTTTTTTTTTAAATTCCTCACTCATGGGTAATGAGTGAGCGTGAGTGAGGAAATCCGAACCCGGCGTATTATCATCATAATTCTATTTGAAAATATACTTAAGTCAAACTTAAGTGTGGAAAATACAGAAAATTCCACTTTAAAATACAATTGTTACTGTGAAATGAACGAATGTATATTATACAGCGTTAAAAGAGCAATTTTATTACCTTTTTAATGAACCCTTACATGGGTTTATATCGTGCATGGCCTAAAAGTTATTCACGGAACCCTAATAACATAAATGTAGCTCGGTAAAAAAATTGAGAAATTTTTTTTATGAAGTGGGTGGCGAATTTGGTAAAAATGCAAAGAAATTGGTTTTCATATTTAAATTTCCCCAATCGATTCCTAGCTTTTGGACCATCTCGACTGTTACGACCTGTGCACATCACAAAAGGACAATTAAAAAACACCCTTAAAAACATTAACAGAAATTCACTTATGGGAAAAAATATGAATCCGGTCCAAGGTATACCCAAAACTCCCCTTGAGGCAACGTTCAAATACCTCTTACAAATACATTTTATTTAATCATTAATCATTGCCTGGTTGGCAGTCTCGATTTCTCTAAAGTAAACAGAAAATAGTAAAACACCTTGAAAATAGTATTAAATGGGCAGTAGCAACATAAGGTGTAGAGTATACCTATTTCTAGTGTTCCTTTTTTGCATTTATTGTATTTTTATACCCCCACACTCACTGTGGCAGGGTATACTAACTTTGTCACAACGTTTGTAACGCCCATAAGGAGGCGTGTCCGGTATGGAAAAGTATATATATTCTTGATCAGTATCACCTCCTGAGTCGATTTAGCGATGTCCGTCTGTCTGTCCGTCCGTCTGTCCGTCCGCACGATAGCGGTCGCAGTTTTGGAGATATCGACTTGAAACTTTGGGTACATGTTTTTCTCGTGAATACTGAGATCAAGTTCGAGAATCAGCCAAATCGGACAAAAACTGGGCGTGGCTCCCATACACCGAAAAAAAAGGTAAACATTTTTTATTGTTGTATTCGATTGGAAATGTTTAGAAACGTATTTTTGACATGGTCCGAGGTTCCGCAGCCACATATATAAGGGTCTAAATGGGGTCTTGAGACCAATTTTTTTTTTTTTTTTGGATTTAATTGGAAATTTTTAGAAATGGATTTTGGACATGGTCCGGGCTCCAAAACCACCTATAATTGGCTCAAAATAGGGTATTGAGACCACACTTTTTTATGTTCGAGGTACTTCTTCCTACTGTGTGGGGGTATTTCAGCTTCGGTATAGCCGAAGATAGTCCACTCTCTAGTTTTTATCTAATTGTGGTTCGTTTTCATTATTTTTTATTCTTTACTTATTACTTGGTCACTTAATTTGTTATTAAATATAATTTATTGATATTCGCCTAGTTTATAATACCCTTCACATTTTCCCCCTCTGAATTATAAGAGTTCTGTACCATTCAGATAAGATATGGTTTTCGTATGAGACATTTTTTTTTTATATACACGTATTTTTCTGGATCTAAAACAAATCTCCATACAAATGTTAGTAATTGTACTCAAAACTTTTTGAGTAATCGTACTCAAATTTTTTTGAGTATCGTAATCGTATACTCAATTTATTGAGTACGATTACAAGTAATTGATTACAAAATTTTTGGAGTACGATTACAAGTAATCGATTACATAATTATACCCTGCACACTAGTATATTGCACACTAGTATATTGGGTATATTGTTTTTGTCACAACGTTTGTAACGCCCATAAGGAGGTGTGTCCGGAAAAGTATATATATTCCTGATCAGTATCACCTCCTGAGTCGGTTAGGCCATGTCCGTCTGTCTATCATTTCGCACGATAACTGTCGTAGCTTTTGAGCTATCGACCCCAAATTGGGATTCCTCTTATTTTGGCGAATGATTGGACGGTATTGAAAATGGGCAACATCGGATAAGAGCCACGCCTACCTCCCATACAAAATGACCGCCAATTTTATATTATTTTCGTTTATTTTGAGAAATACTGAACCGATTTGGATTCGGTTTTTTGCATTGGATTGGAAATGAGGTCGGGAACGAAATGGAATTGGACCGGAATAAAATGGAATTGGAACAACATTTTTAAATGGATCAGGAAACTAAAATTATCGATAAATATTGGAAAATGGTCGATAAATATTGGAAAATTATCGATAAAATATTGGAAAATTATCGATAAAATATCGATAAAAAATCGATAAATTATCGAAAAAATATCGAAAAATTATCGATAAAAAGTCGTAAGTTATCGAAAAATTATCGATAAAAAGTCGATAAATTATCGATAAAAAGTCGATAAATTATCGAAAAATTGTCGATAAAAAATAGATAAATTATCGATAAAAAATGAATAAAATATCCATAAAATATCTAAAAACTATCGATAAAATACCGATTTTCGATCAAATTAAAACCATATGGTTTCAGAATGTATCGTACTCGCATGTGCAGGGTATTATAGCTTCGGTCAGACCGAAGATAATTATCTTACCAGTTTTTTATACCCCCACACTCACTGTGGCAGGGTATACTCACTTTGTCACAACGTTTGTAACGCCCATAAGGAGACGTGTCCGGTATGGAAAAGTATATATATTCTTGATCAGCATCACCTCCTGAGTCGATTTCGCGATGTCCGTCTGTCTGTCCGTCTGTCCGTCTGTCCGTCCGCACGATAGCGGTCGCAGTTTTGGAGATATCGACTTGAAACTTTGGGTACATGTTTTTCTCGTGAATACTGAGATCAAGTTCGAGAATCAGCCAAATCGGACAAAAACTGGGCGTGGCTCCCATACACCGAAAAAAAAGGTAAAAATTTTTTATTGTTGTATTCGATTGGAAATGTTTAGAAACGTATTTTTGACATGGTCCGAGGTTCCGAAGCCACATATATAAGGGTCTAAATGGGGTCTTGAGACCAATTTTTTTTTTTTTTGTGGATTTAATTGGAAATTTTTAGAAATGGATTTTGGACATGGTCCGGGCTCCAAAACCACCTATAATTGGCTCAAAATAGGGTCTTGAGACCACATTTTTATATGTTCGAGGTACTTCTTCCTACTGTGTGGGGGTATTTCAACTTCGGTATAGCCGAAGATAGTCCACTCTCTAGTTTTTTTATTACTTTTACTATTGGATCAACAAGAAGTAATACTATATATTACTGCTTATTACATTTTTATTTCGTTTTGGCCTGATTATCTTCTTTAGAGCCTATTTACACTATCATTTCAGTGTAAATTTAAAAAACGGCATGCCCATGCGGCATGGAAATGATTCGTTTTAGATAACTTTGAAATCGAATGCGATCTTCAACCCTCCACTTCTGGTTCGGGCACCAATAGCTCGCAATCACATTCCACGGATCGGTATGCTAAAAAATTTTTAACATGGAAATTTTGATTTACGCAGGAAATAAAAAAGTTTAAAAAAAATATTAATTCTTAGAAAACAAATTTTTAAAACTTCGAGCGCTACGATTCTAAATTTAAAAAAAAAATGTTTGCATAACTACCAATATCACTCACCTCATGTCAAATTTTAAAGAGAGTTTTTTTCCTTGTTTGTGAGATATTAAATTATATATGTACTTACCTTGCTAAAATTATTTAGAAATTTTAATTTCCCAATTTTTTTTTTATATAAAAATTACGTTCCAACTATGGCTTTCGATCCCGAAGGCTTTTCGCAATCCGGGGATTTTCGGGACTGAAAATTGCAATCCCGGGATTTTTCGGGATTTCTTACTTTTACAAGCAAAATGCATTTTAAAAAAAAAAAAAAATTTTTTTTATATGTTTTATTGGAAAACTGATAGTTTTAGCTTAAATAAATAAACATAAACATTAATTTCAATTTATTAAAGGTACAAATTAATGAATTTTTTATTTTCAGTATTTGAGTTTCCGTTTCTTTATGCTTAAGTAAAGTTTCTGAAATTACTTTTGTATCAGTTTTCAGTTTTACTTAATTATTTTTAGTAAGCAATTCATTTTTGTGCACAAACAATTTTATTCGTAATTTTTTTAGTAAATTTAAAATTTTTAAGTTTAGAGTTTTCTAACTAACTTTTTTTTCATTTTGGGTTTGTCCAAATGTTGTCAAAACCTATTTTTTTTTTTTATATTTTATGAGCGATGAAAAGTTGTTTTTTTTTAGTATTAAACTTTTTTTATGGACTAATTTATTTAAAATGAAGTCCCGAAAATCCCGGGATTTAGGAAAAATATCCCGAGATTTTCGGGACTAAAAATAGACCGATATCCCGGGCCCTACAAGGTAAGTATCTATAAAATTCAATATCTCAAAAACAAGGAAAAACACTCTCTTTAAAATTTGACACTAACTGAGTGATATTGTAAGGTATACAAAAATGTTATTTTTTGAATTAAAAATCGTGGCGCTCAAAGTTTTAAACATTTTTTAAAATAATTTTTTAAAAAATGTTTAAAAAAATTTCATTTTTTTTTTAAACTTTTTTATTTTCTGCGTATAACAAAAATAATTATCCATTTTTGGCGGTCCCGGAAATCGTTGATTGTCCCCGCTCGCAAACCCAAACCACCCCCCCCTAAAGGAGCCATACGTATTTTTATTATATTTTTTTGTTGTAAATATTTTTTTTCTGTAGACCACAAAAAATAAATTTGTTTTTTAATTGGTTTTGTCAGGCGGTTTTTTTGATTCTAAAACACATTTTTAATAAATACATTTTTTTTTGTTCTGGACCCTACCTTGATTTTCCGAACTTTGGGGCTTTACAGGCAAATCTAAAAATCCATATTTTTTCTTTAAAGTTGACAATTTTGATCTCTCCCATAAAGGAACAAAAAGTGCACCCTTGTTCAATTTCGAAAAATCGAAAAATGAGAACCACTCTAATGTACATATACTATAATTTGTACTGTTGTTTTTATTTTTTAAATGTGTGTGTTATCTTTGAGATACTATCCACGCCATGTTAATAGGTTTGGGGGATTTTAAATATATGATCTTATCAAATGTCACAGAATTTCATCCGACTATTGACAACTTCCGCAGGAATTCCACAAGTATAGATTCGGATTGAATTCTTCAGAAAGTCATTGGGTTTTAGTAATTAAGAGTTTACATAATGTGATCCACGGTGATATGTTGAACCTAAGTACCATTTTTTTTTAAATGGGGTGAGACACCAATTGTGAGTGTCATATTGATTGTTTTACATTCTCGGTTAATACAAAATTTAATAAAGGGATGGCTCATAATGGTTTCTGGATCAGATTTCAAGCTGAGGGCGGTACTTTAAATAAAATAAAATATAATTTTTGTCGATTTTTGTTTTATTTTTTCTGGTGTACATTTTTGTATAATATACTATACTTACTGGAATTATAAACGAATTATTAACGTTATTTATTTTCTCTTTTCATGTATCCGCAAAAACTAAATACTTTTTGTGTTGATATGTTAATATCAACTGCACCAATCGTCGTCAACAATGTCTTATTTTCTACAAAAAAAAATGAATGCTACATAAAAACTACGCTTAATCTGAAATTACGGTGAGTCGCAAAGCTATTACTATATTTATCTATTTATAATTTATTTAAGCTCTTTAAAAGGAAAGCAAACAAATTTCAACAGAGACAATATCAATTTTTAAATACCTTTGTTTGTTAGTTATTAGCTTGTTAATTTAATTAACGCAATATTTTACGAATCTTATTTTGAATTAAACAATTCTACACTTAGTTTTTGTGTAGCACCGAATGTGAAAGTGCTTACGACCTATGCGGTTTTTTTTTTTTTTTAATTAATTATAAAATAAACACTGTGATAGACAATTTAATATTTTGCTGAAATAGGATAGAACAAATTACGGTTGCCTTCATTTTTAACCAGTTTCTTGTTAAATCATTTTGATTATACGTTTCAACCAAATTCTGAGTTATACCTATAGGAATTTCTCTAGTTAAATTAATCTGAGAAAACAAAGGTAGGTTACATTTTTTTGTTAGATACATTACGGGTTAAGGCGTCCAGGAATTTGTATATCGATACCATAAAAAGTGGTTATGAAATAGCGCTGTGCTCAAACCTTTTATAGTGAGTGTACATGGATGATGGTGAGGATATTTAATTTGTTCCTCTGGTTTTACTTTTAGGTGGTTGATCAGTGTAATAATCAAAATATACTAAAAAGAACTTAATCATCTTGGTAGTTTGATGGAATTTCATTATATTTTTTGTCCCAAAAGACACTACATCCCGCTCTCCTTTACCCACACACCACTCTCTAAAGGCTTGGATTTTTTGGGTCAATACGAATCCACATATTGACTTTCATTATTAAAGCTTTAAGAACAGTCATTCGCAGTACCAGAACGGAGATGAACAAGACAACTGATCGCGTACTACTAACAGTGATCTAATTTTATTTTTTTTCTAAATAAAACAAACGTTTTAGTTGGTCAAGCGCCACACCTACTGCGCCACATTGGATCCGCCATCTTGATTTTAGAAATTTCAACATAAAATTCGAACTCAGCAACCCCAAAAACCCCGTCACGGTTCCCGGGAACAACTTTAAGGTGTTAAAAAACTTTCCACGAATTCTTTGAATGCAATTATTTACTATAGCCCCTTGCATTGTTAAAAAACAATAAAAATTTAAATTTTAAAATTAGCAAATATTATTTTGCATAACATTTGTCAATTTTGGCTATAAGCGGCAGTAAACATTAAGTGACTACCACTTCCATTTCTGTCCTCTGGGGTTGTGACCAAACCTTGTCATAGATACATTTTTTTAAATACAAATTTTTTTAAACAAACATTTTTTTTGTGTTTTGAAAATTTTTTGTCTGCCCCTAATATGTTGGTTATTTAAGGATGGTTTCCATTTTTCCCCCAAAGATCCTGGCCATTATATTTAAGGATGGCTTGAAAAAGGCGATCACCATTGGTGTCATAATGACGTAATGGAACAGGAAATCTATGATTTGATGTCCGATTCAAAAGAAGCCAGCAGAATGTTTCCAAAACACGACGTTGTTATTCGGTTAAATAGTTTCAAGGCGGATACAAATTGTCCCAAATGTCTGGCCAAGATTTGAAGAAGCTGATCATTCTTTTCAGTACTTCCTTACACTGATTTGTGTTGCTAAATCAAAAAAAATTAAGTTTATGAAACACAACTAGAGGTTCCAAAACCATTGGTAGTTTTGGAGCCTCGGATCATGTACAAAGTCTGTTCTAAAATTTTTCAACCAAAACTACAAAAAATTACATTTAAAAACAATTTTATCGCCTTCCAAAAAAAATTTAAAAAGAACATTTTTTTTAAATTTGAGTTGTAGTTACAATTTTTGCTAAAATTTTTCATTTGAGACTGTAAATAAAATGTGAAAGTTATGGATAATAAACTGGCCGTTAATAATTTTTCGTCGACATTCGTATCATAATGTTATTAATACATATACTTACTGAATCCATTTTCAAAATTTGGATTCATTAAAGTAAGGAAATATCAAAGAATTTGCACAACTTACATACTTATAGACTAGATGTTAACGCTTATGGCAATTCCCACAAAACAAAGAATCCTTATTTAAGTTGCCTTCATAAAAATTGATCTTTTTGTACATTACTACTTTGACATGAGACAATTTAATTTTGTTTTTTTTTAAATGACATAATTTATTTCTTTTAAAGATGGATTAAATATTACTTTGAGTCACAGTAATGATCGTTGTACTCTCAGGCATTGTTAATCATTTGTTATATAAGTACACTGTTTATTTAATATGATTATTATCCATATATAATTTTATATAATTAGCTTTATTTATTAAATATTTTGCTTTCAATTATATTGTGAATGTTTTCATGAAAGCGTTAATATTTTAATTTTATACTAACAAATTAAAAAATTATTTGTATTTTAATTTATTAATTCCTTGTAACCGTACATGTAAACAAACTTAATATAAAATACAAATTTATGTTAATATATTTTTCTTTCTTTTTCATTTCTTCTCCATTCTCATTTCTCCTTGCGCATGAAAACAAATTGTAATCAATCCCGGTTGATCTTCGCCAAAACCAACACCAACTGATTGGTCTGCTGCTCGCTCGTTTTTACTTTCAATTAAATGCTCATGTGCGCAAAATTACATCCAAATGTGAATTGACCTATTGAAACGAATTCGGTCTTGAATTTCGTCCACTAATTTTTTGCTGAAATTTTGTTCGATGCTGACCTGATAATCAAATTGCAAATATGTATGTATTTACTAATGCAAACCAATTGAATCGATCATAACTTATCTAACCAATTAATTCATCAATCAATTCGATGCGAATAATATTTTAAAAATATTAGTTTGCTTGATCGACTTAGAATGACATCGGCTGTAAAATCTAGCAGGCATTTCCCAAGGAATGTACCATCACGATCAACGTTTCATTCGGGTGAGTTTTATGTTTTATTTATAATATTTTTTTTTATTTATTGCTTAAACCTTAAGACACAACTTTTAAAATGAACCATTCATAATTTTGACTACCGAAATCTTCACACATAAAGATAATTCACAATTAGATGAATTTGTGTGTACCTACTACAAATTTATCAGAAATACACAATGCAAGACACAGAGATACATCTAATCGTGAATACCATTGTAGTATGTATATCATAAGTTTTAAATTTTTTTACATTTGCCCCAATTATTATTTCTTCTTTTCTACTTATATTTATTCTATTTTTTTTAATATTATATAATTTTGTTAATTCAAATGCCATTTTTAAATGTTTGCGTTTTAAGTACATGCTTTAGAACTTAAATTAATATTTTTTTTAGCCAATTTAAGCTATCAAGTCAATGACGAAGAGTGTGACAAAGACTGGATAAGAAATGGGGCAGTAAAAACGAGATTGAAAATGTTGGTCCGAAAATCCACTCTAAAATATAAAATGGGCAACTCCATGCTTGGTTTATTTACATTTTCGTACGAAATTTGTCATATCATAAAAATATAAATTTGGGCTACATTTCTCAAAGTAAGAATCTTTCCGTGAACCTCCTACCCCTATATTAAAAATTTCATACAGTTCACCAGGACTCTTTTTAATATAGATATCGCAAAAATAATATTTTTTTTTTGGAAAAATTGAAGCTGAATGTGCATTTTTGACCAATAACGACCGAAGCCGATTAATCGGTCGGGCTCTACATATATGTCGCTTTCTCGCACTTGCTTCATTCGTCTTGTGCAGTAAGAAAAACGACCGAAAAATTACTGAAAACTTTTCCTGAAGATGATTCCCTAACTAGTGTTATTTATTTTTCTTGAACATAACCACTTTGCTTGAGAAAATTTACCCGTTTTTTACCAAATTTATTCTTTTATACAATAATGATCTTAAATCAAAAAAATCGTAACATCTTTTATAATTCAGTTTAGTTTGGCGTAAATCTAGTTTACAGCCCCAGCCACTTTCAAACAAGTTTTTAAGGAAATAAAAAAATTAAGTTTCAGAGATAAAATTGGAACCGAAATTGGCACAAACCCATTAAGGTATATTTAATCTTGGGTTGGGGTCAAAATTCTGTATTCAAAATTCTGTTTTTCCAAAATTCCGCTTTTCAAAATTCTGTATTGGAAAATTCTGCATTTGATATTTGTTCGTTGTAGTGTTGTCTACCACTTCCACTGAATTCCCGATTTTTCATACATACAGTTTATATGGGAAAATCCGAGTCCCTGTAAATACGATTGCAGGAGCTAGAAGAAAGCTAGGGATATCAAATTTTGGATTTATCCTTTTTAGGCCCTAGAAGGAATTGGTATTGCAAATGGGCGAAATCGGTCGACTGCCACGCCTACCTCCCATTTAATTGAAAATCGTGTTTTACCGAAATTTTAAGATTTCATCAAAACAACTGATTTATATTTAACGAGCTCTAAGTAAATGAATATTTTTGTATATTTTAAAGAAAACTCAAATTTAATTTATTACTTTGCATTGTGTAAATTTAAAAATAAGTCAAACATAGCAGAAAAAACAAAAAATCAAATTTGTTGAGTTGAGGCGAATTCGGTCATAATTCAGCTGGACAAAATAATAGGGCCATCGAGCATTTTTTAATGAAAATATGAATTTTATTTACATTTTGATAAGTATTCACATTTACTACTTTGGCTTTGTTAATATTGTGTGTATCCTCCTTTATTCATTGATAGAGTCGCTGTATTTTTCTTAGCTAAGGACGTCATATCGAGTTTTGCCACGTTTCGCTTTTGTCGCTTCATTATTGACCACAGGGGCTATTGGATTAAGTCAGGGCTGCATACACAATTTTCATCAAAACAGTATGAAATTTTGTATAGTGGGGGTTTCAGGGTCGCTGATTTCGAATTTGATGTCGGAATTTAAAAATTCAAGATGGCAGAACCAATATGGCGGCCGAAATTTTAAGATTTCATCAAAACAGTATGAAATTTTGTACAGGGGGGTTTTTGGGGTCGCTGATTTCAAATTTGATGTCGCATTTTAAAAATTCAAGATGGCGGATACAATATGGCCCAGTAGGTGTAGGGTATATATAAGTCGTCTTGCCCGACTGAAACTTACTTACTTGTTTTAAACATGGCATAACTTCCAATTCCTTCAAGCTACAATGATGAAATTTGGTAGGTGAGTTCTTATTGACAAAATGAAATTTTGTACCCTTTGTGGGGGCAAAGGGGGGCGGGATGGAGTCAATTTAAAGTTATAACTTTCGTATTTTGTAAGCTACAAGGCTGAAATTTTTTACATTCGGGAAAAAGAGTAAAAAAAGGAAAAAACTAGAGAGTGGACTATCTTCGGCTATACCGAAGCTGAAATACCCCCACACAGTAGGAAGAAGTACCTCGAACATAAAAAAATGTGGTCTCAAGACCCTATTTTGAGCCAATTATAGGTGGTTTTGGAGCCCGGACCATGTCCAAAATCCATTTCTAAAAAATTCCAAATAAATCCACAAAAAAAAAATTGGTCTAAGACCCCATTTTGACCCTTATATATGTGGTTTCGGAACCTCGGACCATGTCAAAAATACGTTTCTAAACATTTCCAATCGAATACAACAATAAAAAAGACTTGAAAAATTGTTACCTTTTTTTCGGTGTATGGGAGCCACGCCCAGTTTTTGTCCGATTTGGCTGATTCTCGAACTTGATCTCAGTATTCACGAGAAAAACATGTACCCAAAGTTTCAAGTCGATATCTCCAAAACAGCGACCGCTATCGTGCGGACGGACAAACGGACGAACAGACAGACGGACATCGCTAAATCGACTCTGGAGGTGATACTGATCAAGAATATATATACTTTTCCATACCGGACACGCCTCCTTATGGGCGTTACAAACGTTGTGACATAGTTAGTATACCCTGTCACAGTGAGTGTGGGGGTATAAAAAGGGGGAAAAAGGGTGGACAAAAAAGCAGAAAGTAAATTTCCTTTAAATTAATTTCAGCAATTTCGATTTAAAATTAAGGGTTTTTGGCGACTTTAAAATCTTCAATGATATTCGGAGGGAAGTACCCAAAAACACTTTATTTTAAATCGAAATTGCTGAAATTAATTTAAAGGAAATTTATTTTTAGCTTTTTAGTCGGTTAAAGGGTTATATTTTAAAAAAATGTTTTTTTACTCTTTTTTTTTACCCTTTTTTTATTTATTGCTGTATTTGATTGGAAATGATTTTTAACATGGTTCGAGCTTCCAAACCCACATAAATGGGTCAAAATGGGGTCTTGAGATACAATTTTTTTTTTTGTGGATTGGATTGGAAATTTTTAGAAACGGATTTCGAACGTGGTTTAAGTCTCCAAAACCACATGAAAATGGCTCTAAATAAGGTTTCCTCACCAAATATTTTTATGTTCGAGTACAATTTTTATTTCGAAACTAAGGCCGAGCGGGCTGAAAAGGCTGTTCTGCTTTATTTTATTATAAAAATGAAAGATTTGTACTTTGTCACGGTGATCCTGCACCGTGACAAAAAAAACTAAGCTTGGAAACTAACAGCCATTTTCTAACAATGAGTGACAATGGCGAATCAATGCAAAATTTTGTCACCTCCTATTTTGATTATAACAATTTCAATCACAATTCAGAGAGAGGTGGCAAGACTTGTCATTCATTGTCACTCATTGTTTGAATAAGGGCGTAACGTGGAAATACCAATTACATTTGTTTTAAACTATTTAATGTAATTTAAATTTTTATACAAACCCGTTTGCTAAAACAATTTAATCTAATTATCAAAAACATTTTTTCTTTTATTACTATAGGTCAAACTAGAGCACGTAACAACGCGCCATTGGAATATTCTGGGACTAGTGGCGCTTCGGGAGATTCTCCACATCCGGGTCGTATGAGTTTCTTCTCAAAACTTTCGTCACGATTTAGTAAACGGTAAGTGTATCTTATATTTTTAATTATTTTTAAGTTCATTCAAAAATTTCTTAACTTACATATTAGTTTTCTTTTATTTGTGTATATTTATTGCATTTCACACTTAATTTTTAAACAAATTTATTCAAGTATTAAATTAAATACAATTTAGGATTGATTTCAATCTCTCACACAACAGTGTATTCCTAATTTTAACTTCTATGAGCTTTCATATTTGTATAAAAGGTGACGCTACTTAGTGGTCATAGTACAATATTTTTCGCAAAATAGAATATTTATGAGCAAAACATTTTGCGGTTGAACAATATTAGAAACTGCCTGTCTGAAAATTTACTGGTTGTATCATTAAAGTGCCAATAACTAAATATTCACTTTGATAAAAGTTAATAATTAATCGTTAAATAAACGGGGCCAAATCTTTCAGATCTTGAAAAGGTCAACATTTATGCCTTAACTAGTAAATTACCCGTGACTTCGCACACATATATATTGCATCCCTTTTGAACACCATGGATCCTCTTATCGTTCCCTTTGAATCATTTTTGGACCCAACTTTAACTGCCACACACATTCTAAATCGAAAACCCTGATTCAGAATCTCTAGCCACATTTTCACTGAATATATATGTATGAATATATGAATTGCCACGCCCCCTTTTAGAATAATCCAAAATCTCGCTCAAGAATCTATTGCCATGGTCTCACAGAATATATATGTGCAACTCCAGCTTCCAGCAACTATATCTACAACAGCTATTTTTTGAAATGCCACGACCCATTTTCAAAAATCAAAAATCCGGCCCGAGTGTCTCAGGCCATGGGTGCATAGGATAAAAATTTGGTACACATTAATGCAGAAATTTATATAAAAATTTGTATATTTTTTTGGCACTCTGATGACTTGCAAACAAATGGGCAAGATTGAAAAACTTAGCGTGGCAGCTTCCAATGAAAACTGGAGAATGAACTTTCTTCGACTATGCTAAATCTGAAATATCCCCACACAATAAGACCCATTTGGAAGTACCCCATTCATATGTGGGTTTAGAACCTCCGACCTTGTCCAAAATCCGTTTCTAAACATTTTCAATCGAATCCGCCAGAAAAGAATGTTGGTCTCAAGACCCCTTTTGATGTGGTTTTGCAACCTCGGATCATGTCAAAAGATCGCTTCCAAATATTTACAATCAAATACTGCAATAAACAAATTTACAATGCATAGTTAATCGAGAATTTAACTTCGTTAATCCGGTAATAGTTAATCAAAAATTTATCTTCGTTAAATTAAAAAGTTATTTTCGTTATAAAGTTCACTTCGTTAAAAGTTAAATTAAATAGTTACATTTTCTATAGAAAAAGAAAAACACTTTAAAAAAATATTTTAATTTTATTCAAATTGGTTCCAGCCTTCTATATGCAAAGTTGCTTTAAAATAAATGATAAAAATATTGTATGAAACAATTTATTTATATTCATATAAAGGCATACAAATTTTATTAGATTATTAAATAATAATAATAAAACGAATGAAGTTTGGTTAAAAACGAATATCACAGGCCAATCTAAACACAATGGCGTTCTCAGTTTTGCTCCATTTTACGAAATTTGAGAAATGGAAAATACGATGGAAACATCCTGACGGTGTAAACCTCACGTGATGGCTGAGAACGCAATTGAGTTTAGATTAGTCCATTCATACATAAAAATAGAATATAGCAGTATTTTAAAATTAAATGTCAATATTAGTTCGAAAATAGTATGATTTATTTTTTTTACATTCAGAGTCGTTATTCTTGCCGCAGGCGTTTTCGAAATAAATTTTGTCAAAAATCATTGGGCGCATTCAGCGAAGACAACAGTTGTGTGATTATTCACTGAATGGCACTAATTTGGTAGCGCTAATATGTCATTTTCTGGTAGCGCTACCAAATTTAGGTAGCAACCTTTTTATATGCTACTTTTGAACAACTGTTGTGAGCTACGTCAAGTGATATTTCAAATCACATTTCAGTCAGCAAAAAAATAAATAAACAATTGGGCAAGGAATCGTCTCTTCGAATTATTGCTCGTTTTTAGGTTTCATCTGCACGTTATCTACTCATCTGACCAGGCAACTGTTGGGCAAGACCCGCTATATGGCCCAGTATGACCATACCTAGTCCATCGTTCATAAATAAATCAATCACAGAAATTTCCATTTCCAAAAAAAAATATGTATCGTAAAACAAAATATTATTTTTAATTTTGAGTCGTTGTTCTGAAGTTTGACGTAGCAACGCATTCAAAAAAATTGAGCGCTGAGAGAGGTAGCGCTACCACAACTGTTGTCTCCGCTGAATGCGCCCATTGTTTTTTCGAAACTAGAGCGTTTTTTACAGCCTGTTTCCATAGCAATACAATAAATAACAAACACAAAAAGCCAGTTTCAGAACCAGAAACCTTTTTACTGTATCCTTACTAAAAAATAAATAACCAACAAAATAGTCAGTTTCAGAACCATTTCAAACAGACTTATTGGTTGTTTCCATAGTAATATAATAAATAACAAAATCTACTGCTGCGAAATCGCTGCCTGTGTGAGGCCCTTTGCGTTTTCGAAGCTAGATTTTTTAAATATCGAAATGGTTCTGAAATTAGATAGCGAATATCGCCTCTGTGTGCGCAGGCCTTTAAAGTTAACTAATGCTAGTTAATGGAAGAAATTTAACTCAACTAAATGATAAAGTTATTGGTTTTCAAAATTAACGTTAAAACTTTACCAAAAATTTAACTTCGTTAATTAATTATTAACTAATTAACTAGTTCATTCCCAGCTTTGCAAATTTAGTTTTTTTGGAGTTTAGTATGGGAGCCCCGCCTACTTTTTGCCCATTGGGCTGATTCTCGAACTTGATCTGAGTTTGGAGGAGAAAAACATGTACCCAAAGTTTCAAGGCGATATCTCCAAAATTGCGACCGCTATCGTGAGGACAGACAGACAGACGTACATGGCTAAATCGACTCAGGAGGTGCTGCTGATCAACAATATACATACTTTTCCATACCGGACACGCAAACGTTGTGTCAAAGTGAATATGTCATTTTTTAAGTGAATTTTATATTTTTTACATTTGCAATTTACAATTTACAATTTACAATTTTTTTCGTAAAAACTAAGTACGCAGATTATTTCATTGGATAACTGAGAACACTTAAAAATAGATTTTATCCATTTTTAAATATCTTTTTTTCTCGCAAGTATGCCATTGTTTGGACGGTCTACGCAGAAAAATGTATGTTTTCAAACCAGATACCTTCCGCTTTTGAAGCAGAGGTCTAACCACTGAGCAAGTTTCAGTCAATCAAAGCCAAATTATATATAGCCTAAACCTACTGGGACAAGTTTCATAATATAATAGCGAGTTCCATAATATTTATAAAATATTGAATTTCCGGTGGCTGTATTGGATACACCGTCTGGAATTTTGAAATTTCCGAATCAAATTCGTAATCAAAAACCCCAAAAATCCCTTTATATCAAGTTTGAGACTATATTCGCGAAATGGAATTGAATTTTTTCCAATTTTATTCCTAGGAATAGGATTTGGTAATGTATTTTTTCAATTCCTCAGAAATAGAATTAAGAACTTTAAATTGCTGATTCATATCAGTTGGAATTACCGTAAATATTCTTTATGATAGCGTTCGAAGATACATATATACCGATGTTTAGAGGGCATCCCAGCTTCGCTCGAGTATATTATTTTCTAGATTTGACTCGGTCGGCTGATACATACTACACTCATAGCGCATTCAACTATTGTACGAACGTCTAAGCTCACACTTAAACGTTTTATAGCATTGCCAGGTACAACAAATATTTTAAATCTACTGTGAACTCGCCGACCACAAAAAAATATCAATTTCAAAATCAACGACTCCAAAAACTACAAAACAAAGTTTCGTTAATATAAAATTAGATTTAGGAATTTTGACCGCCATATTGGATCCGTCATTTCGTATTTTCTTATAGTTGAAGAAGATAAAGCCGGGTGTTGCTTGTTAGTGTGTGTTTTCCTTGCGGGTTGGGCCTTGGCAGATACCTTCCTTAGGATCTTGTTTCACTTATGGTTTTTCTTCTTTTTATACCCCACACTCACTGTGGCAGGGTATACTAACTTTGTCACAACGTTTGTAACGCCCATAAGGAGGCGTGTCCGGTATGGAAAAGTATATATATTCTTGATCAGCATCACCTCCTGAGTAGATTTAGCGATGTCCGTCTGACCGTCTGTCCGTCCGCACGATAGCGGTCGCAGTTTTGGAGATATCGACTTGAAACTTTGGGTACATGTTTTTCTTCGAGAATCAGCCAAATCGGATAAAAACTGGGCGTGGCTCCCATACACCGAAAAAAAGCTAAACATTTTTCAAGTCTTTTTTTATTGTTGTATTCGATTGGAAATGTTTAGAAACGTATTTTTGACATGGTCCGAGGTTCCGAAGCCACATATATAAGAGTCTAAATGGGGTCTTGAGACCAATTTTTTTTTTTGTGGATTTGATTGGAAAGGTTTAGAAATGGATTTTGGACGTGGTCCGGGCTCCAAAACCACCTATAATTGGCTCAAAATAGGGTCTTGAGACCACATTTTTTTTATGTTCGAGATACTTCTTCCTACTGTGTGGGGGTATTTCAGCTTCGGTATAGCCGAAGATAGTCCACTCTCTAGTTTTAAGTCCTTTTGCTTCCTTTGGGGTCCAGCGATTCTGATAACTTTTCAGGTGATGTCAAAATTGTGATTTCCATAGCTTTGTACCGACGATTCGATTCACAATTTTCACTGCATGTTGGCGAAATCTTTGAAATAAAACATGATAACACCTTATTTGCATTAAAATTACAACAAAACACCTTAACCTAGCTTTAGTGACATTTCCATATTCATCCCAACATTACCCCAATTTTACTATTTTAATTTTTTTTTGGTAAATTTTCACTTTTATTTATTAAAAACGTAAAAAATTCAACTTTGTGATAGCAAAATAAGCTTTTAAATTTTTTCCAACTTGTTCTAGAAAAGCAACAAAAATGTGTGCATTAAATTCTAACGGTATTAAAAATGTGTCAATCAACAATCTGTACATATTTTGTGAGACTAAGAGAATTATCTTCGGTCTGACCAAAGCTAAAATACCCTGCACATACGAGTACGATACATTCTGAGACCATGTGTTTGTAATTTTATCGAAAATCGGTATTCGGTATTTTATCGATAGTTTTTCGATATTTTATGGATAATTTCTTAAAATTTGTCCATATTTGATCGAAATTTTTCTATTCTTTGTCGATAATTTCCTTTTGTACTTCATTCCCGATAAATTTCACAATTTTGTTCCAATTCCATTTTGTTCCAGTTTTTATCCCATTTCGTTTCCAACATCATTTCCAATCAAATAAAAGAAACGGCGTCCAAATCGGTTAAGTATTTCTCAAGATAAAGGAAAATAGTACGAATTTGCCGGTCATATTATCGATATTTTATCGGTAATTTTTCAATATTTATCAATAATTTCCATTTCCTGATCCATTTAAGAATTTTGGTCCAATTCCATTTTGTTCCGGTCCAATTTCGTTCCAATTTCGTCCTCGACCTCATTTCCAACCAAACGCAAAAAACCACGTCCAAATCGGTTCAGTATATCTATAAATAAACGAAAATAATACAAATTTGGCGGCCATTTTGTATGGGAGGTAGGCGTGATTCTTATACGATGTTGCTCATTTTCAATACCGCAACCATTCGCCAAAAAAAGAGGAATGTCAAAATTTGGAGTCGATAGCTCAAAAGCTATGGCAGTTATCATGCGAAATGACTTACGGACGGACATGGCTTAATCAACTCAGGAGATGAGGCTGATCAAAAATATATATAGTTTTCCATACCGGACACGTCGCCTTCTTGGTGTTACAAACGGTGTGGCAAAAACAATATACCCTTGGAAACTAGTCTGCAGGGAATAAAAATATAAAATATTTTTCAGAACGTATTGGGTGTTTGTTCCTATACCAGTTTTCAAGTTATAATTGCAAAAATAATAAAATGCTTTTCAGAACGAGAAAAAAGTGTCATAGAACCAATGTGTCCAGACACTTATTATACCCCCAAAACACTGTGGTAGGGTATACTAACTTTGACACAACGTTTGTAACGCCCATAAGGAGGCGTGTCCGGTATTGAAAAGTATATATATTCTTGGTCAGCATCACCGCCGGAGTCGATTTAGCCATGTCCGTCTGACCGTCTGTCTGTCAGCACGATAGCGGTCGCAGTTTTGGAGATATCGACTTGAAACTTTGGGTACATGTTTTTCTCGTGAATACTGAGATCAAGTTCAAGAATCAGCCAAATCGGACAAAAACGGGGCGAAAAAAAGATCAAAATTTTTCAAGTCTTCTTTATTGCTGCATTCGATTGGAAATGTTTAGCAACGTATTTTTGACATGGTCCGAGGTTCCGAAACCACATATATAAGGGTCAAAATGGGGTTTTGGGACCAATTTTTGGTCGATTTGATTGAACATTTTTTAGAAACGGATTTTGGACATGGTTCCAAAATTATTTATAGGTGGATCAAAATTTGGTCTTGAGATAACATCATTTTATGTTCGAGGTACTTCTTCCTACTGTGTGGGGGTATTTCAGCTCCGGCATAGCCGAATATAGTCCACTATCTAGTTTTTTTTTATGTTGGTATTTTTTTTTTAAGGGTCAAAGAAAAAAAGGGAGTTATTGCACCATTTGGATAAATTATTTTTTTGTGTTAGATCATTATGCCAATGCTTTGAAGTTATTGTATGACGAACTCTATGATCGGTGATTTTTGTTGTAATTATGCAGTAATGAATAGCAACGTGAACAAAAACAACATCAACAGGGCAATCTTATGGACCGTTTCGGGTCTCATCAGAGACAAGTTTTGAATATATCAATGGTTTAGTTTAGTGTCATTTATTTTTTAAGAGTATATTATAACGCTAAGTCACAGTGAAATAGAACTTGGTACTCCGAAAAGCAAACCTATTAATCCTTATAGATTTTTTATAACAATAATTATATATAAAGGGGGATTTGCACTGCGACCGTTGGTCTTTTGTGCCCGCACTACAAGTTCATGTTGGGTGACAATGCTCCAGGTATCACGAACCATACCTCTGCCAACATTTAGAGGCCCTCCACCAACTCTAAATCCGCAAGGAATTTCGAGATCAGTAAAGGGTCCAGGTTTGGCCAATCATGCTCTGGCACCAGCTACTTTCCCAGTACGCGCCTCCTTGTGTGGATAATTGCACCGCAGGACTCCAGTAAATGCCCCGGATTCTGTAATGAGGATGAAGAGATGCCCCCCTCCGTCTACAATGACCAGTGAGGAACCCCGTTAGAATTCGAAGTCGGTTCTTACTCAGCCCGATACAAGCTTCAAACCTCCTTCTGTTGTACTTACCACGGAGAAATTTTGCCTGTCGTAGTCTAAGGGTAAAAACCCAAAATCCAATGTTCGCATTTTCCAGTTTTAAAAAAATTATTTTATTAGAAATTGTTAAATATCACTTACCTTTAGTAGTTATACGCCAATTTTTATAAAAATGTGCATAAAGTAAAAAAAAAACTGCGAAAATTAAAAATAAATTAGAAAAATTCAGTTTTACACCATTTGTTGATTGGATTTTGGCCCCTTAATTACCTTGTTATGGATTTTTTTTAATTTGTATGGATAAAAACTACAATACTGCAAATAAAGTTTTTTTTTTTTTTCAAATTTTGGGTTTGATTTTCTGTTTCCCCATACAACTGAGGAATTTTTCAGGTACGATGTGCCACGTCTTCCCGTCGATCGAACGACCAAAAGAAATTCGAATTTTGCCAAAACACGATCTCTACTCTAGTGTCCCCAAAATTTATCTATATCGCAAAATTTTTTTAAATTTTAGTCTAACAGTAAAAACTATATAATCAAATACTTTTTTCAAATATTCGTATCTTTGGAAATTGACATCGCAAACTTACAACCTATAGCTTATTTTAAAAGAAAATCATAACACTAAACGACTATGTAGAAACTTTGAGCAAAATCCAAAATCTCGTAATAGTTTAATTAATATTTCGAAAATGGTAATTTTTTACTCTTTGATCCTGAATTTCTCAAAAACCTGACGTGATGGAAATTCTGAGAACGCGACTGTGTTCAGTCGTACTTTGATTTATGGAGCAAAATCTTGTTGGGTTGTGTAATTTGTAATTTAAATGATGATTTTTATTTTTATAATCCGTCTTGAGATGTTGTTCGTTTATGGTTTAAAATGCATGCGCTTTATTTACATATATCATTTGATATGAAAGCTTTTATTAAATACTGCACTTTATCAGCCACATTCTAGAATAAATAAACGCTAAGTGTCGCATTAAGCGTTACGCAAGCTTGAGTCGACCAAATACCGTTTGCCGCTAACCTGGCAAGATGTGTGCGACCAACTTGCAGTCGCGATTGTCAAATACATCTTGTTTTTGATGGTCGTCTGACTTTGAAAGTCTTCTGAGAAGATACTATTTTGGGACTAGAAACAAAAAAATGGAAAACAGCCACGGCTATTGGCAAAATGAGAACAAGGTGATGGTCCGACCGTCGCTCTATTATATTTCGAAAACCAAAATTAGTCCAGAACAAAAGTGCGGATCGATTAAATAATTCGATTTTCCACTAATGAAAGAAACTTGTTCTTTACTTGAACTGAATATTGTTCTTCCATTTCAATAGTTGAGCGAAGAACCATGCTCTTTAGAAAACCAAAGACTTGCAACTCAAAGGCACAGATATGCCGCAATATTCGATTCACAAAGGAAATCAAAAGGTTGTAGGACACATCCTATCATCATGTGCCAGCAATTACATATCGTCACCTAAAATGCAAAATAACGAAACATCACTTTTCATAACTTTACTGGAGAAACAAAAAACGATATAAAATTTAAAGAAACTACTTGAGATATTGAAACAAAATTTTCAAATCTGGAAATATTAACATGAAACCTTGTTATTTCTGATAGCAGGAATTTTGTACACACATGTAATATGATGTAGTGATTCGTATTCGAATTTTTTGATCATACGTTGTTTTGCATTTTAGGTGACGATATGTAACATTGATGCAGAATAAGTCAGACGGGATTGATCAGATAACCACAGTACTCAGCACAATATTCTCCCAATCAGAATAATCTGTTCAAAAATCCGTAAGATCAAGAAAATTGTCATGAAAGGCACACCTTGTAGTGAGTTGGCTGTTTGTAAAACTAACCATATCCACAAAAAAAAACTGAGTAAATGAATCTCAATCGACAAAAATCTTTTCGGTGCAAAAAATTAACTTACAGTGGCGTGTTGTGTAAGCAAACAATTTCAAAACAATTGAATGGAAAAAATTAGTATATACTCGTACTACTTACAGTCACAAAGAAAAGATTTCGCGGAGTATGATTCAAAGAACAGTAAACAGATGTTTTCGGGAATACATACAAGTGGCTGCGTTTGAGTAATTTTTTTTGTTAAAGCAGCATTTTTCGAAAACTTAAATCGCCGTTATTTTGGTTTTGCAAACCCTTAACAATTGCGAATTTTCAATTTCGTCTGTGCATTTGAAAGTGGTTTTGGTCTCAGAATTTAAAAAATATAGAGAGAACAGTTATATTACAACTAGCTTTTTAACAGCAAACCCTTTTCGAAGTCTCGCCGACGATGTCATCAGGCAGTTATGTATATTTTGAGCTTTTTTTTGTTTGTTAAATAAAAAAAATATGGTTTATTAAACATATGCAAAGGAATCTGTCACTGAAATACCTCTGACAGCTGCGAATTGTACAATTATGTGTATTTAATTCTGTTCATATTCACAAAATAAATTATATATTCCTGAATAAAGTTCAGTCAAAATGAAGAATCAATATGTTTTGTGTGCATGTGTGAAATAAAATGGTCACTAGCGTTCTAAAATAAGCTTACAATTGCAAAAAAAAATGTAAAAAAAATGTTTATTGCTCAATTTTGAATATCGAGATTTATAAAATTATTCATTTCTCTCCTTCTACGATAAATTATTGCACTTGGTCTGCTAATTTAATTTATGTAAAGAATATGTTGTTTTTGTCTTTCTCATTTAATTATTTCTTTCTCTGTATTCATAATTTCAAGTATTCTTCAGTTTGAAAAACTTCATGTTTTTATATTTTTGTACAATCTTAAAATTTAATCTTTTTCAACAGTAAATAATTTGTTTTACAATTTTTTTTTCTTTAATTTTAGGCCAAACCAGTAAATAACAAAAATGTAACGAATTAACGAATGCTAGTAAAATTTAAAACGAAAAAGAAATCGTGAGTGAAGGAGAGAAAAATTATAGAAACAGCAGCAGCGTTGAGAATGAGAAAAATAATCACAAAACACAACAATTTTTATATTATATTATATATGGTGAAGTTATCGCAGAAAGCGACCACTTTTAATTTAGACTTTAAATATATCTTTGTTTATATAATATTTAAACATTCTACAATTATAAGATAATTTCAAAATACACAAAGTAAAAAAAAAAATTATTAAAGTAAAATATTAAAATATACTTGTGTGACCATTTTATTTGTATTTGTTTTGATAGTATTATCAAATAGAAATTGTAACCTGAAAGGTAAGAAATAAATGCGCAAAGTTGGATATTGGATATCCGTCGTTCGCTTTTTTCCAGTTTCACCATAGAACTGCAATAGACAATTTTTTAATTGAAATCTTCATTTGTTAATGCGAATCTATATAATGAACTGTAATTGGTTTATTTATTTGTATCATCAAAATTATTTTATATTTAGTATTTGTTAAATGTAAACAAATAAATTTCTTTATTTGAAAAAAAAATATGATAACAAAATAGTATTTATTTTAAATGACAACGATGCGTAAGATTTTAGAAAAATTCTTTGACATTGGTTTACATAGTTTAAAGACAATTGTACCATCCATGGTATTTTTTGATACCCGAACCGAGACCATTTTATTGAACCGAAACCGATATTCTAGAACCGGAATCGATATTTTTTAAATATGAGAACAGAAACCATTTCATATTAAATTAAATTAAATATAATCAACTGATTTATATTTTTAACGAGGAATGATTATGTATAGTCGGGTTTAGCTCAATTACAACTTAAATTAATTTTAGATGCAAATTTTTACAACAACAATTTGTTTTTTACTTTTTTATTTTTACAATGAATTATACTTATAAATAACTATAGCACATACAGGAAAAGAAGCACTACCCTGTCGGAAATTGAACCCATTTATTTCTAACTATAGTATTTTTTAGAGATCTAAAAGCTAATTTTCACTACGTTCGAATTGAAATGAAACAAAGCCCAACACAGAAATTCTATTTTCAAACTGACATTCTCTGCACGAATTTTCAATCACTTGAAAATTAGTTGCCATATAGTTAAAAATACAAGTTGATTGAATTCCTGCAGGGTAGCTACAAAGGCTTTCGGCTTGCAATTTGAAACAGTATCATTTTCGGTTTTTTAGTTTACTATGAAAGATAAATTTATAAATTTTATTTATATTATACGACTTACAAAATTAATTAACTACGAGCTCGTTTAAAATATAAATCAGTTGCATTTAAGGGCGGGTACACCCACTTCAAAATAAACATTCTCGTAGACAAAACAATTGAAAAAATGTTGAACTAAAAATTTTGGCTTAAGTCTAGTTTAAGGCCCAAAGCATTTTTAAACATTTGTTGGTTGGAATTGTTTCAGTTTTATGAGAAAATTCTTGGTGATATATGTATATCCTTTATAAAAAAAAAAGATGTTAATCTAAAAAAGGGATAATTTTTTTATGATAGGTTAGATTAAGGTGGCTGCCGGAACACCGACACACTTAGACCAAATAAGGTACATTGTGATACCACATGCTTCTTGCTGGAATTATCAAGGGCAAGTATATGATAATTGCAGGGACCTACAGTTTAGTGCCGGATCCGAGCGGCGGATGGAAAATTTAAGCATTCCTTAGCAAGTTATACCTACTCTCGTAAGTGTTGCAATGTTTACGAGAGGTGGCGGTCATGTCATACAAATTAATTCTGCATCTTGCCCCGGATAGGGATTGAACCTCATCCCTTCCGGTGGCGGTCTTTACAGAAAACATGTCTCACACACTTTTCCCGTACCTGCCCCGAGTAGGTCACGGAGTAGGATTTGAATGCAGAAGTACTGCAGACAGCGTAGTCGCTGTTGGACATACTTGAGGGTTATAATCCCTGAGAACCAGCAAAAAGCCGACCTTTACAAAAATATATAAAAATACAAAATTAAAAAAAAAAAATGTTTTCTACTGAATTAACAATTTTTTTGAAAATGCAAATGATTTATATTTAACGAGCTCTAAGTAAATGAATATTGTGTATAGTCGGGTTCAAGCTCAGTGCGACTTAAATCAATTAAGCTGCCAATTTTTACAACAACAAATTGTATGCCAACAGGTAGAAAGTAAGTTATATGCATTTCACTGCCCACTACGGCAGATTACACTGAAAAAGGTTATTGATAACACTGCTTTACAGTCGCCCAGAACTTGGGGCGCCACCTAATACACGTAATTGTTTTTATTTAAGAATTTTTTTGTCTGCGCGATGTTTACAGTAATAACTTCTGTGTTTTTCATTGAACTACAATAAAGTATACACACGTCATAGTTCGAGCAATTACTTCGGCTTGTGTGGTTGTATATATAGTAGTTTAAACAAAGAATATCGTACCAGTGAGAAAAAGTTTACTGATAATCTGCCGTAGTGGGCAGTAGGTAGGGCTGGTGATTTTCAACACTTCGAAGCTTCGAAGTTATAACGTGCTTCGAACATATCGAAGCTTCGAAGGTTAAAAAACTTCGAAGTCTTCGATTTTTTCTTTGGAATAATATAAATGTACGAGTAGTATTTTTTGGGCGAATCAGGCCAAGTTGATTCATATCAGGTGGGATTACAACCACCAGGTACGTCCTTGCACATTTTTTGGATGATTCATGTCAGGTGGGATTACAGCTGCCACCAAAAGCGTCCTTAAGTGGGGTTTTATATCCGCTCCGTAATCCCACCTGACATGATTCACCCATAAAAGTCCCAAAGACGCGCCTAGTGGCAGCTGTTATCCCACCTGACATGATTCATCCAAAAAATGTCCCAGGACACACCTGGTGGCAGCTGTAATCCCACCTGGCACGAATCATCCAAAAAAGTTCCAATGACGCACCTGGTGGCAGCTGTAATCCCACCTTACATGATTCACCCATAAAAGTTCCAAATACGCGCCTAGTGGCAGCTGTAATCCCACCTGACATGATTCATCCAAAAAATGTCCCAGGACACACCTGGTGGCAGCTGTAATCCCACCTGGCATGAATCATCCAAAAAAGTTCCAATGACGCACCTGGTGGCAGCTGTAATCCCACCTGACATGAATCACCCAAAAAAGTTCCAAAGACACACCTGGTGGCATCTGTAATCCCACCTGGCATGATTCATCTTGGCCTGATTCGCCCAAAACAGACTAGTCGTACATTTATATTATTCTAAAGTAAAAATTAGAGACCGACCGAAATCGCTTTTTTTAATTTCGGCCGAAACCGAAATGGCCGAAATTTTTTATTTTTTTTTTCGGCCGAAACCGAAATGGCCGAATTTTCATTTTTTTAATTTCGGCCGAAACCGAAGCCGAAACCGAAAAAATAAAAGAAACAATTGTGAGATTTAATGTAATAAAGTGGGACATAATTAAGATTATCAGTAGGCTGAAATCGATCGCATATTCATAGTCAAATTTAGTAGCTGCTAAACTTTAGAACCAGCTTAGTAGCTGCCAGTTCAGTGTATTATCTGTCAACTTAGTAGATTACTAAAGTTAAGTTGGAGCTTAATTTGACTATGAATATGGGTCGATCATTTTAAGTTCAGATCATGAATTAGATGAATTTAGAAGCAAACTATCAAATGCGTGGAAATCAAGAGTAGTAGAAATTACTGTCAGGGTAGTAGATTTCAAGAGAGGTAAGTAGATATGGGTTTATGCATAAAGTACTAGAAATTCTACGAGTTATAGAAATTTCTGTCGGGGAAGCAGATTTGTAGAAAGAATAGTACTTTTGCATTGTATGAAACTCACATAATATTTTGAGGAGTAGATTTCTTACCATAGTAGTAGGAAATATCTTGAGGGAATTAGAAAAATCTGCTACCGTAGTAGAGGAGTAGAAATTTATAAATCATTGCGAAAGTATTAGATCTACTCCGATAGGACATGTCTTCTTTGTCGCTTCTGATTCTTCGAAACTACACCCAGAGAAAAAACAACCTAGAATCAAAAATAACCACCTTAAAACAAGTAGAAACGTTAATGAAAGTCTGGTAAAGTTGGAAATTTTAGAAACAACTACGAACAAACTTGTTTTCAATTGAAAACTTAAATTCAAAAATAAACAAACTTATTTCAAAATTGTTTTCCGATTATTTAAAAAATTTTCCAATTTATATTAAGTTTGCCAGACCTTGATTCAAAATCGTTCAACTTTGTTTCAACGTTGACAACAGTTATTTTAAGTATTTTTCACTTCATTTCAACTTTGCAACTTTGTTTCAACGTTGACAATAGTTATTTTAAGTATTTTCTCTTTATTTCAAAGTTGTTTCCATTAAGTTGAAAAAATGAAGGAGTAAATACGATCGTACTTGATTTTACTATGTTTTTATACCCCCACACTCACTGTGGCAGGGTATACTCACTTTGTCACAACGTTTGTAACGCCCATAAGGAGGCGTGTCCGGTATGGAAAAGTATATATATTCTTGATCAGTATCACCTCCTGAGTCGATTTAGCGATGTCCGTCTGTCTGTCCGTCTGTCCGTCTGTCCGTCTGTCCGTCTGTCCGTCTGTCCGTCTGTCCGTCTGTCCGTCCGCACGATAGCGGTCGCAGTTTTGGAGATATCGACTTGAAACTTTGGGTACATGTTTTTATCGTGAATACTGAGATCAAGTTCGAGAATCAGCCAAATCGGACAAAAACTGGGCGTGGCTCCCATACACCGAAAAAAAAGGTAAAAATTTTTTATTTTTGTATTCGATTGGAAATGTTTAGAAACGTATCTAAATGGGGTCTTGAGACCAATTTTTTTTTTTTTGTGGATTTAATTGGATATTTTTAGAAATGGATTTTGGACATGGTCCGGGCTCCAAAACCACCTATAATTGGCTCAAAATAGGGTCTTGAGACCACATTTTTATATGTTCGAGGTACTTCTTCCTACTGTGTGGGGGTATTTCAACTTCGGTATAGCCGAAGATAGTCCACTCTCTAGTTTTTTCCTGAGTGTATGATCAATGCTTAAATTTGTGTTACATACCGCTTTTATCCACTTGGTTGTACCTTATGTATTTTGATACGCTAAATCCGAAAATAAACTTAAAATTTTTCCAGCACGCACCATTTTTCTGCAAACGCCACAAAAGTTGCATTTTTGGTGCTGTAAAAATTTCATTATTATTATTTTCGTATCCAGCATGGCAAAATACATAAGAATTTGTCTATAAAGTATATTTAACACACAAAACGTTCAGTTTTGTCGATCAGTGTAATCTTTGTTATTTATTTGTTACTTTTTCTATCAAACCGAAATTTTCGGCGGAAATATAGGAATTTCGGCCGAAAACGAAATTTGGCCGAAAGCGATATTTTATTTTTCGGCCGAATCCGAAACACGGCCGAAACACCTTTTTTTGGCCAAAAAGCCGAAAAACCGAAACCGAAACCGAATTTCGGTCGGTCTCTAGTAAAAATCAAAGACTTCGAAGCTTCGAAGTTTTTTAACCTTCGAAGCTTCGATATATTCGAAGCACATTATCTACGAAGAACTTCGTGTAAACTTCGAAGCTTCGTCTAAAAAAACTTCGAAGCTTCGAAGTATTCGATGTAGAGACCGACCGAAATCGCTTTTTTTTAATTTCGGCCGAAACCGAAATGGCCGAAATTTTTTTTTTTTTTTTCGGCCGAAACCGAAATTTTCGAATTTTCATTTTTTTAATTTCGGCCGAAACCGAAGCCGAAACCGAAAAAATAAAAGAAACAATTGTGAGATTTAATGTAATAAAGTGGGACATAATTAAGATTATCAGTAGCCTGAAATCGATCGCATATTCATAGTCAAATTTAGTAGCTTCTAAACTTTAGAACCAGCTTAGTAGCTGGCAGTTCAGTGTATTATCTGTAGAGCCCGACCAATAAGCATTTTCAGGCCGAAGCCGAAGCCGATGCCGAAGGTCAATTGGCAGCCTATTACTTTGGCCGACGCTGAAGGCCTATACCGAAGCCGAAGCCGATACTTAAATAAAAATCCTTTAAAAACTTGTTTTTTCGTGTATTTTCATTCAAATTCGAGTATATAAATACACATTTAGTTTTTTAAGGAACTAAAAATGTATTTAAACAAATAATAAAAGTAACCTATATTTCCCGTGTAAGAACAATTGGATTTTTTTAAAATCACTTTTTAAAATTTGGAGTAAAGCTTAAAATAATGGGAATTTAGAAGAAATGGTAGAGAATTCTTCACAGAATAAATCCATCTAAGTAGCTGTTTTTTCAGGACTCCCCAAATCCGTCAGGTGATGGGCAAAGGATGTTCTAGTTGATGGTAAAAACCACCTGTGAAGCTTTGAACTTTAAATGTAAAATTTTACCAAAATCGGTCCCGGATTTCAGCACCTTTTCATATATGTTGGCGCAGCAATTTGGGCTACATTTCTAAAAGGTAGAATCCTTCCGTGAGCCTCCACCCCTATATTTGAAATTTTATACAGTTTACCAGGACTCCTTTTAACATAGACATCAGGGCAAGTAGTAGCTTCTAAATCTATAATTAAAATTCAGTAATCCACCCAGAAAATGTCCAAGGATGTACTTTGTGGCAGTTTTAACCTCGTGCCACGCAATTTGAGGCGAGATTCACTCAATATTCGATGATTACTAATTTAAATTTTAATCATATTTTTTGTTTTGTGGGCCTCTTATGTCCCATTGGAAATTCCATCAATTACACAATTTTACATTCAAGTCTCAAGAAAATCAGTAAGACCGTTTAGATGTGATGTGGGCTAGAAAATCGTATCGTAAAAAATTAGTTTTGGTTTTCATTGTCGCAAAAATAAGGAAAAAAATTGAAAAGCTTCGGCCAAAACTTCGGCCATTTTTCGGAAAAACCGAAGCCGAAGTCAAATGTGCATTTTCGGCCGATAACGGCCGAAGCCGATGTCGAAGCCGATTAATCGGTCGGGCTCTAATTATCTGTCAACTTAGTAGATTACTAAAGTAAAGTTGGAGCTTAATTTGACTATGAATATGGGCCGATCATTTTAAGTTCAGATCATGAATTAGATGAATTTAGAAGCAAACTATCAAATGCGTGGAAATCAAGAGTAATAGAAATTACTGTCAGGGTAGTAGATTTCAAGAGAGGGGAGTAGATATGGGTTTATGCGTAGAGTACTAGAAATCTTACGAGTTGTAGAAGTTTCTGTCGGGGAAGCAGATTTGTAGAAAGAATAGTACTTTTGAATTGTATGAAACTCACATAATATTTTGAGGAGTTGATTTCTTACCATAGTAGTAGGAAATATCTTGAGGGAATTAGAAAAATCTGCTACCGTAGTAGAGGAGTAGAAATTTATAAATCATTGCGAGAGTAGTAGATCTACTCCGATAGGACATGTCTTCTTTGTCGCTTCTGATTCTTCGAAACTATGATCAATGCTTAAATTTGTGTTACATACCGCTTTTATCCACTTGGTTGTTCCTTATGTATTTTGATACGCTAAATCCGAAAATAAACTTTAAATTTTTCCAGCACGCACCATTTTTCTGCAAACGCCACAAAAGTTGCATTTTTGGTGCTGTAAAAATTTCATTATTATTATTTTCGTATCCAGCATGGCAAAATACATAAGAATTTGTCTATAAAGTATATTTAACACACAAAACGTTCAGTTTTGTCGATCAGTGTAATCTTTGTTATTTATTTGTTACTTTTTCTATCAAACCGAAATTTTCGGCGGAAATATATGAATTTCGGCCGAAAACGAAATTTGACCGAAAGCGATATTTTATTTTTCGGCCGAATCCGAAACAGCTTTTTTTGACCGAAAAGCCGAAAAACCGAAACCGAATTTCGGTCGGTCTCTAATTCGAAGTCTTCGGAAAAACTTCAAAGCTTCGAACTTCGAAGTTTCGAAGGCTTCGATGAAAAGTAACAGCCCTAGTGGGCAGTGAAATGCATATAACTTACTTTCTACCAGCTGGCATACAATTTGTTGTTGTAAAAATTCTAAGCTTAATTGATTTAAGTTGCACTGAGCTTGAACCCGACTATACACAATATGTATTTTTGAAAATATTATATCGAATATTAATAATTTAAAAGGCAGTAAAAATACATTTCAAACAAGACCAAGAATGACATATTTGGTTAATGGGTTTCTAATATATATCAAAATTTTTCGGTTTATTTTTCATTTGCCCTTAACTTCAAAACTAAGTCAGAGCGGCACCTACACTGCAAAGTGAACCTATCTTTTGGTGTGTAATTTTACACACAACACACATTTTTAAGTGTATATTTATTTAGATAAATAAAAAAACACACATTCAAGATTTTGGCATGTTCACGCATGCGTGTTTTTTTAAAGCACTTACAGTGTTTATACACGCAAAATTGTGTGTAAAATATGTCTACAAGTCTCAAGTAGACACATTTCTCATCTCATACAACTGAACAAAGGAACGGCTTTGGGCTGTAAACTAGGTTTGTTCCAAAATTTTAAAATCAAAATTTGCGTGTGATTCCCTAACATGTGTACTTCGTTTTCTCCAAATATACTACCTGCAAATATTTGCCTATTTGGAAGATATAGGTAAAATATACCACACCACCTTTTAAGCATACTCCTGCATTGGAAAACACTTTATACCACTATTAATTTTTATAACCCCACACTCACTGTGGCAGGGTGTACTAATTTTGTCACAACGTTTGTAACGCCCATAAGGAGGCGTGTCCGGTAAGGAAAAGTATATATATTCTTGATCAGCATCACCTCATGAGTCGATTTAGCGATGTCCGTCTGTCTGTCCGTCCGTCTGTCCGTCTGTCCGTCCGTCTGTCCGTCCGCACGATAGCGGTCGCAGTTTTGGAGATATCGACTTGAAACTTTGGGTACATTTTTTTCTCATGAATACTGAGATCAAGTTCGAGAATCAGCCAAATCGGATAAAAACTGGGCGTGGCTCCCATACACCGAAAAAAAACGTCAACATTTTTATACCCCCACACTCACTGTAGCAGGGTATACTAACTTTGTCACATCGTTTGTAACGCCCATAAGGAGGCGTGTCCGGTATGGAAAAGTATATATATTCTTGATCAGTATCACCTCCTGAGTCGATTTAGCGATGTCCGTCTGTCTGTCCGTCCGTCTGTCCGTCCGCACGATAGCGGTCGCAGTTTTGGAGATATCGACTTGAAACTTTGGGTACATGTTTTTCTCGTGAATACTGAGATCAAGTTCGAGAATCAGCCAAATCGGACAAAAACTACACCGAAAAAAAAGGTAAAAATTTTTTATTGTTGTATTCGATTGGAAATGTTTAGAAACGTATTTTTGACATGGTCCGAGGTTCCGCAGCCACATATATAAGGGTCTAAATGGGGTCTTGAGACCAATTTTTTTTTTTTTGTGGATACAATTGGAAATTTTTTAGAAATGGATTTTGGACATGGTCCGGGCTCCAAAACCACCTATAATTGGCTCAAAATAGGGTATTGAGACCACAATTTTTTATGTTCGAGGTACTTCTTCCTACTGTGTGGGGGTATTTCAGCTTCGGTATAGGCGAAGATAGTCCACTCTCTAGTTCAAGTCTTTTTTATTTTTGTATTCGATTGGAAATGTTTAGAAACGTATTTTTGATATGGTCCGAGGTTCCGAACCACATATATAAGGGTCAAAATGGGGTCTTGAGACCAATTTTTTTTTTGGTGGATTTGATTGGCAATTTTTAGAAATGGATTTTGGACATGGTTCGGGCTCCAAGTAGGGTCTTGAGACCACATTTTTTTTATGTTCGAGGTATTTCTTCCTACTGTGTGGGGGTATTTCAGCTTCGGTATAGCCGAAGATAGTCCACTCTCTAGTTCAAGTCTTTTTTATTGTTGTATTCGATTGGAAATGTTTAGAAACGTATTTTTGATATGGTCCGAGGTTCCGAACCACATATATAAGGGTCAAAATGGGGTCTTGAGACCAATTTTTTTTTTTGGTGGATTTGATTGGCAATTTTTAGAAATGGATTTTGGACATGGTCCGGGCTCCAAGTAGGGTCTTGAGACCACATTTTTTTTATGTTCGAGGTATTTCTTCCTACTGTGTGGGGGTATTTCAGCTTCGGTATAGCCGAAGATAGTCCACTCTCTAGTTTTAATTAAAGCTGCCACGCCCAGTTTTTTAATATTGGCCAACAATAGAGAGTCTCAAAAGGGTATTTCATACCAATTTTTATATAAGTTCCTGCATTTCAAAACTTTTAAAACCACTTTTTTTTTTTTGTATGAAACCTGTTTTTTTTTAGAAAAGTAATTTTTTTTTTAAATCTCCATTAGAAAAAAAAATTATAAAAATTATATGTTATAACCAGAGCGGATTAAAGCTATGAAATGCATATTGCTTATTTAAATGCAATATGATTATATGATTACTTTTGTAATCAATTACACAAAAAGTATGATTACACTTGTAATCGTACTCAAAAAATTTTGAGTACGATTACTGTAATGGTTCTCAAAACTTATTGAGTAGAATTACAGTAATCGTATTTAATTTTAATCGTATTTAATTTTAATCGTATTTAATGGATTACAAAATTTTTAGAGTAGGATTACAAGTAATCGATTACATAGTTTTTGATTAATATTAACTTAGGTCTAACAATGATTATTCATAAATTCAACTTAATTTTTTAAAAATTCAGCTTAAGCTATGCTGTGGGATGTACAAATTGCCATACATCCATTGATTTAGGCAATGTGGAGTTAGCGTATCTAATATATGAGATATATATTAGCTTTGTTTAAGACGTGAGGGATTCAGTGGCCTCAGTAAATTTCTAGCTAGAATGTTTGGATGCTTCTGCTTGTTCTTCGAGATAAGTTTCGGAATTTCGTCTTTTACTGCAGGAATACATACATATACAAATATTGGCGCTACAACCCTCGAGGGTTTTGGCCGAGCTTCTTAATGCAATTATCATGAGCAAGTGTATATGATAGTGGCGGCCGTGGTGCAGTGGTTAGACCTCTGCTTCAGGATCGGAAGGTATAGGGATCGACTCCCACCTGGGGCAAGGCAGAAATTTGTTTTCTATTTTTCTGTGTAGACCGCCACTCTCGCCCAAGTTCTGGCAATCTTACGAGAGTAACTTTGCCATGAAAAGCTTCTTCTTTGGGAGTCCCGCCGTTCGGAACCGACAATAAACTGTAGGTCCACAATTATCATTATTACTGCAGGAATATTCAAATCATTAAGGATGTTTGCATTTCTTATATACCTCTGGTAATTTGTCGCAGGATTTTTGATTGGGCTCTCTGGAGTTTTTCCACTTTAGAGGCAGAGGCTGTACCCCAGAGTTCAATTCCATATGTCAATATGGGTTTTATTATACTCTTGTATATTTGAACTTTATATGCGAGGTTTAGCTTTGATGCCCTTGAGATTAGCCAGTTTAGCTCCAATTGTTTTAACCTAATTTGAGTGATTTTAGATTGGATGTGCTTGTGCCATGTGAGACGGCGATCGATATTGTGTATGTATTTTGTACACACGGTCAAATGTTTTTAATATTTTTCTGTTCTATATTTCACTAAGTTCTGATATTTCATGTTAGGTTGAAGTGAAATAAAAATGTAATACTTCATCCAATAGTAAAAGCAAGAACAAATTTTTTAATTATTTACTTGTAATCGTACTAAACAAATTTTTAATTTTCGTCTTGTCTCTTTTACTTTATTGAACAGAATGAGAAGGTTTTTGTGTATATCTACTTTCCGTACTTAGTTACAGGGTTGCTTAATTATAGGTACTTAGTTACAGGGTTATTCTCTTATAGGTACTTGGTACTTAGTTAAAGGGTTGTTCAAACGTACAAGTTGCATCCCAAATCGAACAACGTGGTTGTATAAGCTGCATGATGGAAGTAATTCTTATAGGTTCACAAAATCTATTACTTGTAATCGTACTCAAAAAAATTTTGAAATCAAAATTTTGAGTACGATTACAGTAATAGTACTTGAAATATTTTTAGTCAAACTTTTTGAGTACGATTACAAGTAATGGTAATCAAGATTTTTAGAGTACGAATACTACTGTAGTTAAAACAAATTAAAAACTAGAGAGTGGACTATATTCGGCTATGCCGAAGCTGAAATACCCCCACACAGTAGGAATAAGTACCTCGAACATAAAATTATGTGGTCTCAAAACCAAATTTTGAGCCACCTATAAATAGTTTTGGAGCCCGGACCATGTCCAAAATCCGTTTCTAAAAATTTCCAATCAAATCGACCAAAAAAAAAAATTAGTCCCAAGACCCCATTTCGACCCTTATATATGTGGTTTCGGAACCTCGGACCATGTCAAAAATATGTTTCTAAACATTTGCAATCGAATGCAGCAATAAAAAAGACTTCAAAAATGTTGACCTTTTTTTTCGGTGTATGGGAGCCACGCCCTGTTTTTGTCCGATTTGGCTGATTCTCGAAAATTTATCTCAGTATTCACGAGAAAAACATGTACAAACAGTTTCAAGTCGATATCTTCAAAACTGCGACCGCAATCGTGTAGACAGACGGACATGGCTATTTCGATTCCGTTTTCGATGCTGGGGCCTGTTCGCGTAAGCCGATACTCGACTATCAGAGAATCGATAGTTGAAACCGACACAACCAAACCGATAGTGCAAATTTGGTTCGCGTAAGCCGATAAAATAAAAGTCGAGTGCTATTTGCGTGAGCACACAACATTTATTACATTATTTGCGAACAAGTCATTTGAGCCGCTGACAACTGTCAAATGACAGATTTTAAATTGAAAAAAAAAAGAATTTTAAATAACAAAATAATAAAGAATAACAAGAAAGTGATCAAGAAATGTTACCGTTGAGGCATGTGCTATTGGATGTTGACAGCGACGAGGGTGTTGATCTTGTTAGACGACAAAGAATGCTGAGGGATGTCTCAAATCTAATACGGCTTATTTCAATTAATCGGTTTTAAAAACAAAAACGTCGTACGGTCCGCAGCCGGGTTTGAAGAGACTTTGCCTTTTTTGTGTCAGTTTTTTCTTGGCTGCGTATTTGTGGTCGGTCCAAACCAAAAATTTCAATTGGACACATTAAAAATGTGGTTAAATATTACTAGATAAATTAAATTACTTTTTGCCAGCACTTCAATATTTTTATTGGCGGCCCATTGCTGTTGAGGGTAGTCACCAATCTGTCCCATAGCCTTTTCTTTTGCGTCTGGTTACTTTGTGTCCTTTTTAAATATCATAATTTTATAATTTTAATTTTTTTTGCGAGCGCCACATTTTTTTTTTGGCAAATGTTTGAAAAATCAGTGAAATCGACACATCAAAAGGTGTCGGTTTCAACTATCGGTAATTTTCATACTTTTTTGTCGAGTATCGGTTTACGCGAACCAAAACCGATACTCACACTGTCGGTTTCGTTCACTATCGGCTTACGCGAACCGGCCCTGATCAAGAATATATATATACTTTTCCATACCGGACACGCCTCCTTATGGACGTTACAAATGTTGTGTCAAAGTGAGTATACCCTGCCACAGTGAGTGTGGGGTAGGGCTTTCGATCCCGAAGGCTTTTCGCAATCCCGGGATTTTCGGGACTGAAAATTGCAATCCCGGGATCCCGGAATTTTTTAGGATTTTTCGTGATTAAATACTTTTACAAGCAAAATGCATTTAAAAAAAAAAAAGTTTTTTAAATGTTTTATTGGAAAACTGATAGTTTTAGCGTAAATAAATAAACATAAACATTAATTTCAATTTATTAAATGAACTTTTTTTTTATTTTTAGTATTTTCGTTTTCGTTTTTTTAGGAAAGACACAATTCAATTCAAAATATGCTTAAGTAAGGTTTCTGAAATAACTTTTGTATCAGTTTTCAGTTTTACTTAAATATTATTATTAAGTAATTCATTTTTGTGCGTTCGCTAAGACTGAAAATACCAATTTTCTTCTGAAATAAATATAAATTTATTTTTTCTTCGTAATTTTTTTAATAAATTAAAAATTTTTAAGTTTTGAGTTTTCTATTTTTTCATTTTGGGTTTGTCCAAATGTTGTCAAAAACTATTTTTCTGCTTAGACGATTTTTTTTATATTTTATGAGCGATGAAAGTTGTATTTTTCTTGTATTAAACTTTTTTTATGGACTAATTTATTTAAAATGTAGTCCCGAAAATCCCGGGATTTTCGGGACTGAAAATGGACCGGGATCCCGGGATACGGGATCCCGGGATCGAAAGCCCTAGTGTGGGGGTATAAATATGTGAAAAGTATTTAAAAAAAACAAGTATATCAAAAGTTTATCTTAAGCGAAAAAAAACAAAAGAATTCAGCGTAAAACAGAAATAACTCGAGTTCTTAATTTTTTCCCCTCAGCATTGTTTTATTGAATTTTTCGTTCAATTTTTTCTTCTTTTATTTCGCACAGACATTTTTTTTCTTTTTTTCATTCTGAGAGTGTCATATGTCTTAAGTGCATATAAACAACGCATTTCACTTTGCAGTGCAACTATTCTCACCAACATCCACAGAGATTTTAATAAACCTGCGGTAAAGACGAAATTCCGAAACTTACCTCGAAGTAGAAGCAGAACCTTTTTTATGTTTCAAAAATCCTAGCTAGAAACTTACTAAGGCCGCTGAATCCCTCTCGTCTAAAGCGAAACTAATATCGTCGTCGTTCAGTGAAAAGTTACTAAGTCCAAAAAAATCAAAATGAGATAATTGTTTTTAAAGATTAAAATGAACGTAAAAAATCCAAAACCCAAGAATAAAAACAGTCTTACGCTTAAAATGATAGGAAAGCTTGGCACTATCTACCGCAAAAGACCGCATTGAGTTTGGATAAGTATCGCGGGAACTGTCCGATATTTATAATTTAGGCTTAAATGATAGATGGAAGGCGCCATTAACAACTCTATATAAATCGAATTACCCACTTACACTCACCGTCGTCCAATTTCTTGACCATTTTTTGAAGAGAGGTGGTAATTGTTGCCTTTATCTATCGCTTAAGCCCATAAAGATCGGACCAGTCCCGCGGATGTTGCACCACTTTCTTTCTTTTTTTTCAATATGGCGTTCAGTGAAAAGTTACTAAGTCCCATATAAATCGAATTACCCACGTTCGCACATCCACGTCCAATTTCTCGACCATTTTTTGATGAGAGTTGATAGTGGCAGCCTTTAGCTATCCTTTATGCCCAAAATCATAAAGATCGAACAATTCTTGCGAATTTTTGCAAAAAGAAAGTCCCAACAAAAATCGGTCGATCGATATATCTACCAAAAAACTATCGATATTGAAATACCGATATTTTATTTAAACGATGAAAATTCTTCCATTTTCGCGATTTTGTTAAATAATAAATCTTGGTTGTTTCTTATGTATTTTGCCACTCTGAATCCGAAAATACCCATTTATCCAGCACGCACCATTTTTCCACAAACGCCAAAAATGCCCTTTTTGTGGTTTTCATACTGTAACTTTAAAATGGATACATTGATTCTGAAGGTGCATTTAAATCGCACGAACTCGCGAACAAAATGCCGTTCATTCAGTTGGTCTAAACGCCCAGTTTGCGATCTTTGGCTCGTTCAAAATGTTCCGGCAAACTCTGTCTTCCGATGCGGTTGTGCGAACAGAATTTTGCTTGCGATTTTTAAAATTACGGAATTTTCCTTCTATTGGAAATTCATTTGGTTAAATGAGAAACTATAACTTTTTCTTATGTATTTTTTCACGCTGAATCCGAATATAATAATTATATAATATAATTTGTACCACGCATAGTTTTGTTTTTAAGTTACTCAATATAAAATAAAAATATCGATAATCTCGATATATCGTTTTTTGAAACATCGATATTATAAAACCGATATTGGAGAAAAATATCAATATATCGATATTTTTTTTTGATTTTTATGGAAATAAAAGCGCTTAAAAAGTCCTCCACATCGTAGCACTTGTTATTCGAGTCGCGGGTTATTTATGTATGCACAAAAACTTTATATAGCTGAATATGTCTCTTATATTAGTTTCTCATAATAGTCTTTGGCGCATAGTCAAATAAAGTTCCTACTTAAATTTAGTTCTTACTTCATTTAACAGATAATATGAACTATAATTGGACATATAATAAGCAGGGTCTAAATTTAAGTAGGAACTTTTACTAAAGTATAGGTAATAGATCATTTTAGAATATTATATTAAGAAAATAATTCTTCATTTGTTTGCAGCAAGAAGGATATTTCCAAAAATGTATTCGCAGCACCCGGTATCGCCAATCCCAACACCTCAGCCAACACCGTTACTTGAGTTTAAGTTATAATATACACTAATTTAATCAAGGCGATAAGAACGTACTCTTGAAAATGTAGTTTATGTAGTAAATATTATTTGTAAAATATTTTGCCAGACTTTCCAAATTATTTATAACTTTCTCAATTGAGTGTTCCAAATGCAAAAACCATTTTATGTACTTTAAAAAATATACTTTGGTATATATGTAGATTTGTCACTTCCCTAGCAAAAAATTTTTTCAAATCGGGTTTTTGATTGATTGCAATAGAGCTCGTCCATTTGCACTTTTATATAAAATGTTAAAACTATACCCCAACAATTTACGCTTTTAGTAATGTGTAATCGTCACAGTAGATGGCATTCTTTGTTTTGATATGTGTTTTATGTTGACGAAGATGTTAGGCTTTTATTTAATGCAAAACCAAATTTTGTGTGAACAATACCAATTTTGTTATTGTCGATTATTTAACAACTTTCTAAAGAAAACCAAATTGGTTTTTAATTGGAAAGTTGTTAATTTTCCCATAAAAATTATGTCTTTAAAAATTTTATTTGATTTTGGTACACAGTAGGTTTAAGTTATATATGCATATTATTTACTAAATAAATACGTTTATGTACATTATGACCTATGTATATGATTTCATAATATGTTATCAATAAATTAGTGGGTGCATCAAAAGTCTAAAATACATACGTACATTCACTTATTTGTAGCATGAGTATTTCAAAAACTATTTGCTAGGAAACGTTCGATTTTTTCGTGCAACAAATTTCAAACTTCACACAGTGGGAGGCTCCATTTAATGCAAGGATTGGTCTATAGTGCAAGTCTAAGTTATTGTGGGGAGTAGGGCTGGTGATTTTCAACACTTCGAAGACTTCGTAGCTTCGAAGTTACAACCTGCTTCGAATATAACGAAGCTTAGAAGGCTAAAAAACTTCGAAGTCTTAGATTTTTACCTTAGAACAGAGAGGCGCATTTCAAAGCACAATTGTGCTATTCTTTCTCTTGCTCACTAAGCTACTGAAAATTATTTTGCGCACCCCTGCTTTAGAATAATATAAATGGACGACTAGTCTTTTTTGGACGAATTAGGCAAAGTTGAATCATGCCAGGTGGGATTAGAGCAGTTACCAGGTGCGTTATTAGAACTTTTCCCAATACAGCAGCCACCAGCTGTTCCAAAGACACACCTGGTGGCTGCTATAATCTCACTTGACATGATTCAACTTGGCCTAATTCTAAAGTAAAAATCGAAGGTTAAACAACTTCGAAGCTTCGATTTGTTCGAAGCACGTTATCTTCGAAGAACTTTCTGTTAACTTCGAAGCTTCGTCTAAAAAAACTTCGAAGCCTTCGGAAAAATTTCAAAGCTTCGAAGGAAATTAACAGCCCTAGCGTGAAGCTACCATATAAAACAAATACCACGTGTTTCATACACTCGATTTTTTGATGAAAATATTTCCGATTTAATTAATAATTTTCCACAGAGAAGGGGCGAGTCGTGATTATTCTAACATAAATGGATACGTGGTTACCAAATTAAACAGTACAGGTCAAGGAATACGTTGGCAATTATAACATGATTTTAGAGCATGGCATTGACGGGACATTTCGGATCCAGAAATAAATTGTTTTTTCAAATAAACTCACCACCTTAGGTTTAATTATCTTTTCGAACATTAAAGATTTTATTTTCTACCAACATCAGTTTTTTTTCTTTTGTAAATATTTTTTTTGTGAAGGTTAAAAAAAAAATTCTTCCGCCCAAAATGGATAATTATGGTTTTGTGCACGTATTCTTCCATTTCAATGAATACATTTTCATTTTCAATGAATACATTTATTTTTTAACTTTTTGTCCTGCATTTTTTTTTTCGATTTGACCACGTTAAATCAAAACAAGTGAGTATGTTTCAGTCGGGCAAGCCGACTTATATATACCCTACACCTACTGGGCCATATTGGATCCGCCATCTTGAATTTTGAAAATGCGACATCAAATTCGATATCAGCGACCCCAAAAACACCCCAATACAAAATTTCATACTGTTTTGATGAAATCTTAAAATTAAGGTAAAAACACGATTTTCACTTATAGGGAGGTAAGAGTGGCAATCGACCGATTCCGCCCATTTGCAATACCAACTCCTTCTAGGGCCTAAAAAGGATAAATCCAAAATTTGGGATCCTAAGCTTTCTTCTAGTTCCTGCAATAGTGTTTACAAGAAAAGAGGACGGTCACACGGACAGACGGATAGGGCTAAATCAACTCAGGAGGAGACGCTGATCCAGAATATATATAGTGTTCCATACCGGACACGTCTCCTTCTTGGTGTTACAAACATCAGACCAAAGTGAATATACCCATACCTCATGAGGTGTAGGGTATAAAAAAGGCGGTCAATCGGATAACTCTATTGTGACGAAACTTTCGGACAATCATTTTTAGATCCAATATAACATTTTAGGGGGGCGCCTCAATGCAAAATCGAAAACAAATTTTCTGGGCTACCTTAATATAGCACATACCGCTTTCTTCCATTTTCAAATATTTAAAAAAAAGTCCATAACGCCTTCAGAACTTCCGAATCTCCGACTACATCGTGAATTCTCAAATTTGGGAAGAATTGAGGGCAATATGTGAACCTAAAATATTCAATTTTGTATTAAACCCCATTTCGAATTTTTTTTACATACCATCTTCATCCACACACCTCTTCATATGTATCTGAATGTAGAAATGTATTCTCATGAAATTACAATAATATTTCCCGGCTTTGACATAAATACAAAAATAATTTTTAGTGAACCAAAAGAAGTGAATTCACATATGAAAGCGGTTTTTTCGGACACTTTTCTCTAGCTAATACTGGGTCATTTCAGCAATATATATTATAGTGTTATTAGTATTAAAAATACACAATACAAGACCAAATAGATCTTTGTACATCTATATTCTAAAGCGATTTTCAGGGTAATTTTAACATATCAACCATAGAGAGTTTGGGTGGTGTGTGACAATGTCATGCATTTTACAAAATGTGTTGTACTGAAGACCATTTCTGTACCGTTAATGGTTATTGCTAACTGGAATCTTTGGGTCAATTGACACGCTCAGAATAAAAAAACAATGAAATGTATGGAGCGTCAGTACTAGCGTGGTTCAAAATGAACTTTTTTCGATGGAGATCCACGATCCCCACCAAATAGTTTCATATTGTGAAAAAAAATTCTAAAAAAAATTTGGGCGTCCTAGGTCAACATTAGCACGTGCACCCGAGATTTGGATTTTCCCATATAAACTGTATGAAAAAAATTAAATTTTTTGAAAATCATTTTCAAATTTTGGAGGAAAGTTTTAAAAATCGGGAATTTAGTAGAAATGGTAGAGACCTCAACAACGAACAAATGCTTTGTGCCCTTTTACCGTAATTGGGGGAGTTGGGAGGTCCGTAAAAAACAGCTTCTTCCATTGATTTGTTCGATGAAGAGTTCTCTACCATTTCCACTAAATTCCCAATTTTTAAAACTTTTCTCAAAATTTAGAAAAATGATTTTCAAAAAATTTAATTTTTCCCATACAGTTTAGATGATAAAATCCTAGTATCGGGGGGCACGTGGTAGGATGCCCAAATTTTTTTGTGAATTTTTTCTCACAAAATGAAACTATTTAAGGGGGGTCGTGGACTTCAAGCGAAGAAAAAATGTTCTCCATACGATTTTGGACCACGCTAGTCAATACATTTCAGCGCTCTTTTCCTCTGAGCATATCAATTCACAATTGTATAAGTCAGTAATTTAATAGGTATTAAATGAATCATCCCACCATAAACTCGTTTAATCACGTCTTTCAAATACTATTATTCCTTATTATAGAGGCGTTCCCGGTGCAGACGAATCGACCAAGCCACGTGTACTTCGCTTCACATGGTCAATGAAGACTACATCACCCCTTATGCCCGATCAAATCATGCAGAAGATTCGAGAAGTACTTGACCAGAACAATTGTGACTATGAACAACGTGAACGGTGAGTGTGTTTTGCGAATCGGGTCAGTCAACATTTTCACTATTCTCTACCGACAGATTTGTACTTTGGTGCGTGCATGGGGATCCAAATACCGACTCTTTGGTACAGTGGGAAATCGAAGTCTGCAAGCTGCCACGTCTATCTTTGAATGGTGTGCGATTTAAACGAATATCCGGTAAGTGTGTTAAGTTTTCTCTATTAAACATATTGATTGTAACACCAAACATTGTGGTTTCGCCAATAGGTACCAGCATAGGGTTCAAGAATATTGCGTCGCGCATAGCGTTTGACCTACGACTGTGACTCGGTCAACCTAAAAAAAGCGCCGCCGCCATAATTGTTGCTGACGTCGACGCCAGTAGCTCCAATACATCTTACCCTATGACAATCTCCACCGCTGGGGCAAGCAGCGAGTTTAACTCTCTTTCAAATATGATTGCTTCCGGTCTGACCGTGCTTAATCATAAACTGCTGCAATCGTTATTGTGCACCATGCGCAATCACTGTATATCGCAGAAGAAGTACACTACTTGCAGCTACTCGCATTCGGACAACTCCTCAAATATGTTAAACACTGGGATATACCGCGAGCAAAGCAGTGAATTACTCCCATCTGAAGAAATTACAAAGGCGTGCTTGAAAGTTACAGTGAATGGCGACATTATCACCAATGGTCTAGTCATACACTACACTGCTCCATGCCGTAGCAACAGCGTGGCGTAATGCCAGAGGCATCGTCTCTGATAGTATATGACTTTACTTTGAATTGAGGCCACGGCAAATATATCGACTATCGACAAATACCATCATCAATGAAAACTAAGCACCCGGAGTCTTATTTCATTTTGACAAAGTCAAGAAAAATAAGCACATGTGGACGAGTAGGAACCGCTATGTTATTGGGTACTGCAACATCAATGGCGGCAATTTCAAACTAAGGAATATCTTAAAAATGAACTACCACAACAAAATCATTTCAATGTTGCGCACAACAAAATTTTAAACTGTTATATTAACCGTGGAATGCCTCCTTTCTCACATGAAACATATGGAATCTCATAGGACAACTTTACTTCATTTTTTGAATGCATGGAATGTCGCTCGCAGAGAGGCATTGACAATGAACGTAAAAGATAGTATTCAATTGGTTTTGTATATTTTGCTGTATTGTATAATAAACAGTTTTCATATTTGTGTGCAATATTTTAATTTAATTTACAAAATTCTGTTTTTCTAAATTTCTAAATTCACTTTTTGGATAAAAAATGTTTTGAGCGTGTGATAGTGCGCAGAACACTATAAATATATGCATGCTCTTACAATCAACTATACATTTAAAATTTAATATTTTGCTTTAATAAAACGAAAAAAATTACTCTCAGTATCTCTGGTGAGTGTACGGAGTTTGGAAATTCAAGTATAGTATTTGGATTGTGTTGCAAAGGTCAGCGTTCATAAATATATTTAAAAGAAAAAGTTGTAGTTCTACTAATTTAAAATAGGGGTGTGCAAAACTGATTTTTGCAGGGCCTGTTAGGAAAAACCGGAAACCTTGGAGCACTATCTGTGCAACTGGCCAGCTTTCGCAAGACTGTGGAAGCAAATTATGAGATCCTCGATATTGCCATTCCTCACAGAGGTGAGAATCATCGATTGGAAAATAATAAAACTGTTTGGTGATTGTACCGGGAGGTGGATGCAAGTGAACCCGTAACACAGTAAGTGCACAATGGGACTATTAAAGCTCTTAAGTGCATTTGCCTCATTTGGGGCAATTGGATCCCTCGGGGCTCTTCTGTTCAAACAAACAAATTCTACGACATATATTTGGAAGCCGGCACTATTTTTCAAAAGCAATAGCCAGGCTTCGTGAACACATATCAATTGACAACCTCAGAATGAAAATAAAAGAAACTAGTAAGAGAATTATCTTCGGTCTGACCGAAGCTATAATACCCTGCACATGCGAGTACGATACATTCTGAGACCATATGTTAGTAATTTTTCGATATTTTATTCATAATTTTTCTATTTTTTATCGATAATTTTTCGATTTATTATCGATAATTTTTCGATTTTTTATCGATAATTTTTTAATTTTTAATCGATAATTTTTCGATTTTTTATCGTTAATTTTTCGATAATTTATCAATTTTTTATCGATAATTTTTATATTTATGGATAATTTTCCAATATTTATCGATAATTTTAGTTTCCTGATCCATTTAAAAAAGTTGTTCCAATTCCAGTTCCGGTCCAATTCCATTTCGTTCCGGTTTCATTCCTATTTCGTTTCCGACATCATTTCCAACCCAATGCAAAAAACCGCATCCAAACCGGTTAAGTATTTCTCAAGATAAACTAAAATAATATAAAATTGGTGGCCATTTTGTATGGGAGGTAGGCGTGGCTCTTATCCGATGTTGCCCGTCCAATCATTCGCCAAAATAGGAGGAATTCCAAAATGTGGGGTCGATAGCTCAAAAGCTACGACAGTTATCGTGCGAAATGACAGACAGACGGACATGGACTAATCGACTCAGGAGGTGAGGCTGATCAAGAATATATATACTTTTCCATACCGGACACACCTCCTTATGGGCATTACAAACGGTGTGACAAAAACAATATACCCTTGGACACTAGTGTGCAGGGTATACAACATGTATGCGCAAAAAAAAGGGAAAAGGGTTAGTTCTCGAGTCTGTTTCAAACGTTAATTCTCAAATCGACTTCAAATAAACAAAGTGAAATGTGAAATTATTAATTTTAAATTGTATTTTTGTTTTTATTGCATATTTGAAAGAAAGAAATAATTTTTCAAACTAAACAAAATAAAAATGTACAGATTACGACTCGGTTTCAAACATTACAGAAAAAACTTTGATTGAAGATCAGCTGGCTGGAGTGCCTAATGTTGCAACTTTCGGTGCAAGATCGGTTGTTGAGCCTTCCTGTTCCACTTCAAAGGCAGAATCGGCAATTCTTTCGGCCTTTCTGGATGATAGTTTTGATGATGACAACAGCAACCATGTCAATTATGATTTAGAATTCGGCAATGACGACATGGACATAGACTATGCTAATGATGACATCAACCACGATGCCCACGATGATGTCAATGACGAGAATGTCAACGCTGACATTGAGATTGTCAATGTTCAAAGAGGACGACGTCGTACAAACAAAAGTGATGAGTAAGTGATGTTTATGTGCAATGGGTTTGAAGCATCCCTTAGTATTCTTCTCTGCCTGGCAATGTTATCTTCCTCATCGCTTTCGTCAAGAAGGAAATATCTTGAAATCATTGAATTTTATTACAACTTTCAGCTTTTAAACACAAAACAAATTTTAAAATTTAAATTTTTCACAATCTCGAAGTTTTTGGAAAGAGCTTTTTTGCAGCGGATAAATCGCGGAAGGATTCGGAAAGTGTTTTTGGATAAAAGTAAAACGAGAATCGATAATAAAGTTACGTGAAGCAAACTTTGAGAATCGAGCCGCTGATCACGTTTTCAACTATCAGCGAAAACGTGAATCGTGGTCGAGTTACACGATTCCAACCCAGACTAACCTTTGAAAACGAGTCGAGAATCACATTAGTTATCGACTTAGGGGTGCCAGACGTACGGTTTTAAACAGTACATGTACTGTTTTTTAAAAAAAAGTACTGTTTTATTCAAAACAGTACTCTAAAGTACAGTTTTTTCAAACATGTACTGTTTTTTGTACTGTTTTTCTTTTCTTTGAATATATGTGCGGGGGTGCACTTGTTCAATTTCGAAAAATCGAAAAAGAACCACTCTAAGGCACATCTCATATCAACTTTTAAAATAACTGTCCAAATACATATTGGACAGTTAGTCGTAAACAGGTCATTTTCAAATTGTGCTACACATTTCACTGATCGCGCCGCAGTTGGATCAATGGAAAATTTTATGTTGGGCAGCAGCTTCTGCTATTTCAACCCTTTTGTGCGTGGGTATTTCAGTGTGTGTGTTGTTGTCTAAAAATTCTTTCTTTGCGATGATTATACCCCCACACTCACTGTGGCAGGGTATACTAACTTTGTCACAACGTTTGTAACGCCCATAAGGAGGCGTGTCCGGTATGGAAAAGTATATATATTCTTGATCAGGGGTGCAATCGTGTAACTCGACCACGATTCACGTTTACGCTGATAGTTGAAAACGTGATCAGCGGCTCGATTCTCAAAGTTTGCATCACGTAACTTTACTATCGACTCTAGTTTTACTTTTATCCAAAAACAATTTCCGAACCCTTCCGCGGTTTTATCCAGTGTGAAAAAGCACTTTCCGAACACTTCGCGATTGTGAACAATTAAAATTGTAAACTTTTGTGTGTGTTTTAATCATGGTAAAAGAATATATTTTCTTTAGCCATGGTTTTAATTTAATGATTACAAGATATTTCCTTCTTGACGAAAGCGATGAGGTAGATAACATTGCCAGGCAGCGAAGGATACTAACGGATGCTTCAAGTCCATTGGAATTGCGTGAAAGGAGGTGCTGCATGTTGCACTATCATCCAGTAAGGCCGAAAGAATTGCTCATTCATTAGCAACTGCCTTCGAAGTGGAACAGGAACAACAATCGCTCCTGCGCAAAACGTTCAACATTATTCACTCCAGCCAACTGCGCCATTACTGTTTAGCATAGCAGGCAACTTGTTCCATTGTTTTTGTTTGTTCCCATGTTCAGTGTTTTGCAATGCATTTTTTGCAATCCACGAATGCTTCTCCATGAACTCGATCATCACTTTTATTTGCGTTCGATTGCTTTGTTGAACCCTAAAAAATAATTTTATTGAATCAAAGTTCAACAATAAATATAATTTACAACATACATCTTTAATTTTTTGGAGCAATCACTTTTTTTGCTTGAAAACTTCTTAAAACAAGTGAAAACGACATGTGAAGTGATGTCGTGCGCTGCAATCGAGAATTGAAACGTTTTCGAACGAGAATTGGCTTACGTGAAGCAAAAACGATGTGCAGAACCTAGTTTTTGTTGAATATCGAGGTATACGATTGCGCCCCAGCATCACCTCCTGAGTCGATTTAGCGATGTCCGTCTGAAATTTTTAGAAACGGATTTTGGACATGGTCCGGGCTCTAAAACTATTTATAGGTGGCTCAAAGTGGGGTCTTGAGACCACATAATTTTATGTTCGAGGTACTTCTTCCTACTGTGTGGGGGTATTTCAGCTTCGGTATAGCCGAAGATAGTCCACTCTCTAGTTTTTTAATTTGTTTTGGGTTAGTGCAATTTAGCTGGTGTCGTAGCAACCACATACATATTGGACAGTTAGTCGTAAACAGATTATTTTCAAATTGTGCTACACATTCCACTGATCGTGGCGCAACTACACGACCAATAGCAAATTTTATGTTGGGCAGCATGCCTCTGCTATTTCAACCCCTTTTGTGCGTATGTGTTTTGCGGTCTAAGAAATTCTTTCTTTGCGATGATTTTTTAAGTTGTTTTTGGTGCGCATAGGCAGTAAAGGAACGAAAAAGAAGATCAACATTTCATTGGGATATAAATTCGATGCTACTTTTGAAAAAGGGCTAATTTCACCTTCCGGGGGCAATCAGGTGGAATCATTAATTTTGGTTTTTTATCGCTACAATGCATTTTTTTTCAACTTTTTTTTTGTGTTCATATTGGATTAAATCAACCTTTGACCTCGTTACGCAAGGGTCACGTTTACAACGTTTTTAAAACGATGGTTTATTTCAAGTTCCCTATCGTTGAATTTGAGCATTTATATTTCGTTCAATTTGTTCTCCTTTTTTTTGCGCAGACATTGATACATAATAGCTTTTGCACATAAATCCGTGCAAAAGCATATTTTACTGGAATTTCGAATTGACTTCAATCCAACCCAGAAATTATTTGTTTTAAAAAAATATTACGATATAACCACCATTAGTTTTGCATATTGTTTAGTACTGTGCTTTTTTTTTATATGCAGGGACCAACAAATATCGAGTAAATAATTTTTACATTTAGAACAAAAACCGGAATTTAATTTGAATTTTGTTTAAGTTGGCTGTATATATCGTCCCCTAATCGCCAATTTATCGTATGTAGGATTTTCACTGGAAAAGGGTTTTTTGTTTTTTTTTGCCCATTAATGAAGGGGTTAAAATAAAAGTGGTGTAACTCCAATTTTCTCCATTTCGAGTTACTGCCTGCTGAATTGGTACTCGAAATGGTTCACAGTTGGGTTGAAGAGGGCACAATTTAACTTTCATATGGTAACTTTCGTTTAAAGTGGCGGTAAAACCGGTCACTGGGTAAACGACCCTAGAAGAAATATTTGTAGCAAATAGAATTTGTAACATTTTTATTTATATAAATTTTTGGCATTGTTTGCATTTCCCAATTTTTGTCTTTATTTGGCGAATTTAAAAAATGAGTCACTTATAAATTTCATTCTTCCAATTCTGACATTTCTGACAAGTATAGTTTGGTCGAATTTTCTGTACATCCTATGGAAATCATTACAATTAACAAAGTTCAAAATTTGAATTTTATAAAATTATTCCTCAAACGATCGCAACAACGTGATGTACGACATGGCCGTGCTTATAATCTTTAATAAAAAACAAATTAAAAAAGAAAAAATATTGGATTTAAAATAAGTATGTACATACCGAAGTAAAGGTTGGTAAGTTCGCTTCAAAAAAGTAACCATCCAACTTGCAGGGTCGCTGCGCACGCGCCATTGAAATAGCGAAGGGACGCGCCAAACACGGTTCGAATTCATACCAGAATCCTTGCGAAATAGCGTCAGCGAATGCCTCGCTCTCGGTTTTTATACGTTCGCCGCAGTAGGCATAAATGAAAACTTGTATAACAATCGCAATAGCGAAAATTGTAAAATAAAGCACTTCCGGTTCGGAAATCTTGTCGGTCATCTGATAGCCTAACACACAAATCTGCAGCGATGAGAAGAAAAATTGAGCAAAGATGAGCGGACGAAAACATGCGTTCAATTCTGCGGCGATTTGTAGTCCGGCCTGATGAAAACGAAAAATAGACGAGCTAATCTGAATGACATTTCCCACTCCGTTTGGACGCAGCGTAGCAATCTTGTGTTGAGCGATCTTGAAATGAGCACACACGTTGTGAGTGTACGAACAGAAGAGAGTATCGACACAGAACGATGCAGTTACAACGCTGTAAATTGAGATCAGTGTCCACAAGTATGATAAGATAAAGTACTTCACATTCTGAATATCATAAGGGTATCTAAAATTAAATGTGTTAAATTGGATGGATATTGACGGATTAAACCAGCAACTTACTCTCCTGGAAATGGTAAAATGTAGAATAAAATTCCATTTTTACCATAAGCAATTTTCATTTTAATGAAAGGTACCAATACGGCAGATATTCCCGTAAAGTAACAGGATATGCTGTAAATTCTACTGATCAACTGGTCGAGTCGATTTTCCTTTTGTACAATTTCATCGTAAATTTGGTTCGATGTGGACTCTAATCGTATGCAAAATTGTGAAAATAAAGAAAGTTTTACAAATGAGTGGTATTCACACAGGCGTCGCACACTGGGTTGAGATACACGGTTTTTGAGAGATTAATTTCAAGGTACATCATAATGTTTGGTATCAGGTAAAAGTAGAAAAATTCTGTATCATTAGCCGAAAACGATATCCAAAACCGCAGGCGGTACGAAATTAATTTTGTCATAAATAATTGTTTTTTCGAAAATAGAGCGTTTTTATACAGTCTGTTTCCATAGCAATACAATAAATATTGGACCTTATGGCAGTTAGCAATGCGGCCAGTTGGGGGTTTTGTCCGCCCGAAAACGGTCATAACACGCATTGGGCCCAAATTTTATTTTGGGCTTCATGGCCATGGGCGATATGACCGGCCACCGACAGTTTCTGAACAATTTCGAATCAGTTTGAAAATAAACTTTTTTACTGTATCCATAGTAAAAAATAAATAACAAACAAAAAAGTCAGTTTCAGAACCATTTCAAACAGACTTTTTGGTTGTTTCCATAGAAATATAGTAACCCTGCAAGAAACAACTGACTCCCATTTTACTGGATCTATTGGGTATACAGCTATTTTATAGTTACAATGGGTGAATCATTTCGGAACCAACTTTAGAGCTGTAAATTGGTTCCGAACAATACACAGGTAATGCAGAGGTAGTGTGTTTCAAACCAAACTCAGTGATTTGTGCTTGCCTTTTTTTCGTTTCTCTTTGATTGTCGAACAAAAACCGAGTAATCTGTGAGTAAACCAGTTTTTCAAATCAGTTGTGATTTGTGAAGTGAATTAGAAGGTGGCTACGAATAAAAAATCAAATCAAAAAAAGGTAAATAAAGTAACAAAAAATATTTAAATAACTTGAATAATATTCTTAATAATATATAATATATTTTCTTAAAATGGAAAATGTTTAAAAAAATTGGAATTTTGTAAATAAAATTTAATAAAAATGTGAAAAATAAGCAATAATATGAAAAAGGATATTGTGAGTGATTTAATGCTAATATAAATTATTTTCAAAGCAACCTATATTTTTGTTAAGCACGCCTGTGCGACATAAATACAAAATCAACGACTTCGGTTTTGACATTCGAGTATTAAAATCAGTGCGTGCAGTATGGTCAATGAGTGAAGTGCATAAGAGGGTAAATAAATGTATTTTGTTCAGAATGATTTTAATATTTATTTTGACAATTTTACATTTTTTCATATTTTTATTTATACAGATTTTTGTTTATCCTTTTTTTAATTTTTAAAATTTTTTCCTTTTTTTTTTACAGATTTCATATTATTTATTTTGTGATTTATTCTTAAAATTTTTTCTTTTTGTTTTACTTTTTTTTTGCAGTTTCGATAAGTCTCGTAAATACGTCTGTCGCTTTTCAAAATCGTTGCGTCTCTGCACATCTCGATCTTTTCGTTTATTCTTCGGTTCTTCCTTTCTTCGATCTTTGCTTTGTGTTGAGTTGTCGTTGTTGACACATAGATGTCACTGCTATTTATGATTTTCAGTGTTACGTGGCGGTGATATTCCACCCCTCGTGAACTCCAAGGGGATTTCAGTAAAATTCAAGGCGGCTAGCCTATTGGCAGGTCGGTGTACTTGTCCTTTGGCAGTTAACACGTGTGATGATCGTACCTGCTAATCCTTTGCCTTGAATGTTTGCACCACACGTCCTTTCCTCCATTGATCCCTTGGCAAGCTGGAGTCCCAAATAAGTACCAATTGTCGGATCTGGAGTAGTGCAACCTCTTCTCTCCACTTTGGGCGTTGTAGTAAACCAGGCAAGTATTCGGTAGTCCATCTTTTCCAGAGCCTATCCTTAATATTTTGGGCAATTCGCCATTGCTTTCGAAGGCAAGTCTTCTCTTCGTTCAGGCATGGAGTTTGAGTCGAGTTAAGATAGCCCATCAGGAAGTGGTTTGGGGTTAGGGGCTCTTCCTCCTCCGAAGTGATTGGTAATTGGTGAATGGTCAAGGGTCGGCTGTTTATAATATTCTCAGCTTCAATGAGAACGCTACGAAATGTTCCAAGTCTGGGTGCGTCTTCCTTAGGGTTGCCAGATTTTAAATAGGGAAAAACGGTACATTGAGAAACCGAGAAAATGCCGCCTGAAAATACTGTCCAAAGTACTCAAAAATGCCACTCTTTTCTCGCTTTCTCTGCATATGCCAGTCGAAATTAAACGTTTGTATGTTTTCTCTTAATTTTTTTTTCAGTGCGTGTCACTTCAAATCGGATACCATAAATGGTTATATATTTATATTTTCCTCAAACTTTATTATGTAGATATTGGTATCACTAAAAAAGCCAAACCAATGCCAAAACCCTGAATTTTGAGAATTTTTCTAAAAAATAGGTTTTTGGTGAATTTGTATGAAAATTATCAAATTTCATTTCGTAATTTTTGGCCGAAATTCAAGTTTTGAAAAAATTCTCAAAATTTGGAGAACATTTTTATCACTAAACTTTCTTTTGCAAAGATTTTTTATTATTTTTTTTAAATGAAAATATGAGACTGAATGTTCTTTCAGCGACATTTGAATGCACTATGGAAAAAATGAAGTTGTATACTTTCTCAATGTTCCGAAATGTACCACTTTTTGGAAACTCTTCAACTGGTTTTTCTTTTTGTACGATTTCAGAAAAAGGTTTTACAGAAATTGGTTTGTATATACAAAAAAAAAACAAAAAAATATTCCAAAAAAATAATAAAAACAGTACAAAAAACAGTATTTTTGCGGGGGAGGAACCGGTATTATCGACCAGCCAATTCTTGACCAATTTTAATATTTCTTTTTTTAAATGTTCGTCTCGTCGTCAGGAATTGATTAAACTCCGAAATTTCTGATTCCGATCATTAATTGCTAAGATATTCAAATATTAAAATCGGTCAAGAATTGCCTGGTCGATAATACAGGGTCCGAACCCTTTTGCGTACTGTTATGAGTGTTTTGGATAAAACAGTACTTTTTATAAAAAACCGTACATCTACTGTTTAAAACAGTACGTCTAGTCTTCCTTCAAAACTTTACTAAGCAATCTTTTTACACATCGTACTAGCCGTTCCCAGCACCCACCAGCATTAGGATTCCCAGGGCAATTAAATACACCGCGGCGGTTCATAAAATTTCTCAGCGTTATCAAGAAGGCATCTGTTGACAAATCCTCGGCGACTTCGAGATGAACTGCGCGACTGGTTAGACATGTATATAACGCTACCCATCGCTTTTCACGTCGTCGTCCTATTGCTACTAAAAATAGTCAACGCCAGTGTAGCTAAATGGGAGCACAAATGGTGTTAACCTACCCGATGGTAGTTGACCCATTAATGGTGCAACTGGCCTGGCACGAGATTTAATACATTCATTACAATTTTTCTTAACATACCTCAGTACGGCGCGTGCATGCAGAATCCAATATGTTGGCGCAGCTTATTGATGGTTAATAGATCGTTTTGGTAATGCTTTCGGCAATGTATGTCGTAAACTATACTGCGAGTTACGATGTGATTCGATGGCATTATTTTTGGGCGGCGTGCAGTAATCGGAAGGCAATATGCAGCGTCAATTCTTCCTCTTACCTTCAGCAAATAGTCATCGTCTAAAATGGGTGTCAATTGGTAAAGGGCGCTGCTCTTTGGAAGCGGTTTTCCGTTACATAAAGTTTCAATTTCATCTGCAAATACTTCATACTGGACTTGACGACATATGGAGTTTTGTGCATGTACCACCTCCGAGGCTACGAGCTCTCCTGTTCGGCGAGTACATTGCGATGATTTACTATTATGGATGAAGCGCAAGATCCAGGCCATGACTCGTTTCATTTTCATGAAACTGGAGTATCTTGTGTATTCAAAAGATTGTTAGTCTGGCTGTTTTAATACCAAAACTCGTTGTGCAACTTCTTCATGCGTATTGATCGGAAAAAAAATTACCAGGTTCTTGTGGCCAGACCACGCAGGAAATCTGGTCCACTGATCCAGTGCGATTTGGCATCAAATTTATACGGCATGTTGGCCCTTGCTGCGTCGTCAGCTACGTTGAAATTGGTCGGCAGCCAACATCATTGTTCTGGCGTCGATGTTGATAAAATTTCCGAAATTCGACAAGCGACGAATGGTTTGTATTTCCGGGTATGTAAACGAATCCATAGTATGACTATTTTGGAATCATCCCATCCGATTTGAAGTTTCCAGGTGGACTGCAAAATCAATTTTGTAAACAGCATAAAATTGGCTAGGAGACCAAACGGGTTTTAGACAGCCATGACTAGGCTCAGCATTTCTCGCTTTGTTGGTGGCCTTTTAAATTCTAGGACATCTCCAGGTACTTTGTGGAATTTGAAATTGAATCGTAAAGTGTCGTCATTTGTACTCCAGAACAGGCCCAATATCTTCTCGGTGGCACATTGGTTGTCCATGGTAAACATATCTTCTGCTGCGTTGTCTTCTCCATTGAGCATCGTTTGAACCTTCCTGCAGTTGGACACAAAATTTCGAAAAGTCTTCTTCTGCTTCAATTTCGTTGTCGAAGCTGATAACAATATCATCGACATATGTTTTCTCAATGACTGCTGCAGCACCCTTTGGCATGGTGTCGATACATTTGGCTGCATTCACGTGTTTAGTAAACTCGGCCCAGCATGGCGAGCCCACTGCTCCAAAAATCATCGATGTCATACAATATGCCCGCATCGACTTTGTGTTGTCTCCATCACGCCACAGGAATCGTTGTGCATCGTGATCGTAGTCTCTGATTTTGATTTGCGAAAACATCTCTTGAATGTCTCCAGCTACTGCAACTCTGCGCTGTCGAAATTTAAAGAGGATAACCAACAGCGATTGCGCGTGCTCAGGCCCTTTTAACAACTCTGAGTTCAGGGACGCATCTGCAGTGACAGCGGCGGCATCGAATACAATTCGTAATTTCTGTGGCTTATTCGGATTGATAACACCAAAATGAGGCAAGTACCATGTACGCGAACTTTCACGAGAAGACTCTTCTTCAGATAAAAGTCGAGCGTAACCTTTATCAACATATTTGTTTATCTCTTCTTTGTATCGTTCGGCATAAGCGGAGTCCTTCATCATTTTACGTTCAACATTAAGTAATCGTTGCTTGGCAGTAGCGAAATTTGGCGGCAACACAGTATTGTCGTTGCGCCAGAGTAAACCGACTTCGTAACGCTGTCCAATATCCCTCATCGTCTTGCTCAAATTGTCCTTAGCGCGGCCATCTTCATCAGATTCTAGGCAAATAGTACTGGGCTTCACTCCAAGATTCTCTAACATCAGGGAATCTTCAACTGTTTTGTGTAGTTGCGACAATGTATGGATTTCGCGTGCGTGGAAAAATCACTGCTCCGTTTGTTGTAGATTAACTGGCCCGTATACGACCCAACCTAGTTTAGTACAGGCGGCAACTGGTTGATTTGGGACAGCTTCAACTACACCTTTGCAGACTCCCAAGTGTCAAATGTCCATAAATGGCGGCGTGAAACGTCTGGGCCGGCAGATTCAGCACTTTTACTGTTCTTGGCATCGTGGCATTGTCGAAATTTCCTTTAATAGTTAAGGTGACCTTAATAGAATTTTGTATCGAAATCTTGTCTCCCAACTATTGAAGATTCAACTGTTGTGTCTGTCCTTTTAGGCCGGACACGAACCCTCGTCGAACATGGCATAACGAGTTATAATGCCGCGAGGACCAGACAATGTGACGGGCAAAATATTAAAGAGATGTCCGAGTTGATTATTTGAGCGGCAGTTCAAATGTGTACGGTCAGCTTCTTGAGTTGGTGGTTTTACGCTGTTGTGCAGCCATCGATAGCGCAAGCGCTCCTTTTGCCACAAAAATTTAATGAATACCCATTACATAGGCAGGCAAAACATAATACATTTTTCTTTACGAACTCCCATCTAGCATTCAGTAATTTTGTGATTATTTCTGCACTAACCACATCTTGCACGTACTTCATATCCATCTTGATCTGCTGCACAATATTTCTAAGCTTGTTTACAAATGGCAGAACATTTTCTAGGTGATTGTAGTAAATTTGCGGAAATTGTTGAATTTTCTCCATTTGAGCTCGAATGAGGAGTTCAGGGCGTCCAAAAATAAACTCATGTTCACTCATAACCTGTGTAGATTGCGAAAGAGCATGAGCTCCGTCTGGTTGTGACGCCGACTGGCTAGCGTTCTTTAAATTATGTGGCGGCTGCTGAACATCGTTCTGCTCTAGTTCATTTTTGTAAAGCGGCGGACCGACAGATGTTGGCAGAGAAGATTTTTTGAGTATTTGGTCGCTTGCGGTTGTGTCAGCATGGACTTGCTCACGAAGTTGTTCCAACTCGCGAGAAGTATTGACGCGCAGTTCTTCCACCGACTTCTGTAATGGGGCAGAACGTCTGAGTTGTCTATATCACCTTGTTTTTTTTTCGTTGAGATCTAGTAAGCATTACAGAAATACTAATACTTAATATTCGGCATCGATACAACGCCGTCAAAATATTTCCAAAATTTGCAAAATTTCCAATATGAAAAATGCCGTCGTCGAAATTTCTCGAAACTGCTTCGGCTGCTTTCGGCGTCGGCAATGATGACTTGCAAGTTTCTGCTATATTCGGCTGCTGTGGCTTCAGCTTAGGCTTGCAAAATAACACTTGACAGGAGACGACTTTGAAAACAATGTGGCGATATTTAAAGAAAATGTAAATCAAGTTAAAATTTTTATTTAAGTAATTTGTCAATTTAAAATGAAAATATAAGTGAGTCTCGTATCCACATCTGTCGCGTCCTCTGAGGCATTGTAGGTCTCCTCGAGACAAAAATTTTGATATATCATACTTTAAAATCGGATCATAAATGGTGACACTACAAAGAAATATTGGCCAAAAAAAAAATCTCCTTTGAAATATGCTTCAAATTAGATGGTGTGCAGACAACTTTATTTTTTCGAGACGGTCTACTGCACATCTCGTTCTTTTCGTTTATTCTTCGATCTTTGCTTTGTGTTGAGTTGTCGTTGTTGACACATAGATTCATGATTTTCGGTGTCACCGCCACACAATAGAGCTTTGTATATTTTTTAAACATACTATGATTTTTCGAAATAGAAAATAACAACAGTATTATAAATTTCAAACGACTAACGAAAGAGCAAGACGATTGAAATTGAAAGCATTTGTTTTAAAAATGAAATCAAAAATGTACTGCAGAAAAATTGCAAATTTATAAAAAAATGTTCAATTTTAAAACATGTTTTTCCTTTCAGTGTATGTATTGAACAATATCTTGACTAATTGTGTAAATTGTGGTTATTCCAAAAGAAGGGCCCAAATCCGTAATTAGTTAAAAGTTAATTAAGAAAGTTAAACTTTTAATTGTTATTTTAAATTTTTTTTTACAATTTTGTCCAAACAACACGAACAAAATTTTAGTATCTAATTCGATTATTTATAGTTATTTCTCCCCACTTCCTAGAAAAGTAACCGATTTGTTTCTACCTTTTTATACCCTACACCTCATGAGGTATGGGTATATTCACTTTGTTTTTTTTTTAAATTTGTTCTGTGTTTCACAACTCCTAGTAGCTATACTAAAGAAGATATCACAAACCCTTTTTAGATTTTTTACTTTGTGGGAGTATTTTAAATCAAACCCCAAACCGTGAAAATCGTGTTCTCCCATATAAGTGAAAATCGTATTTGGATGCTATTTAAGCTTATCTGCATATTTTGTTGTACGTCTCGATATATTTGTACATTTCTTATAAACCATGGGGATCCAACGATTTGACGCATAACTTTCGACTGCATTCTTTGTAGTTTCTCAAGATTTGATGGGGAAGCTGTTCCCCAGAGCTCAATCCCATATGTCCATATGGGTTTAATCACACTTTTGTATAAAAGGATTTTATATGTGGTGTTGAGTTTTGATTGCTTCGAGAGGAGCCAATTTAGTTCGAGTTTTTTCAGTTTGATTTGTGTAAGTTTGGCTTCGATGTGTTTTTTCCAAGTTGTGGCTCGCGTATGCTCCAGGATGCCATTAGTGTGGCAACACTGTATGGATGTGCCAGATGTTATGGTCCAAATGGGAGGTCGGGTGGCCCGCTTGCTCTGCTCAAACATAGCTCGTCGGATTCGTGGGACGGTTGACCACCACTGGACCCCGTATTCGTGCCTGCAGGAAAACTGAAAATCCGTGCCGGGGTTTTCAAAACGAGCATCGATAGTAAGAAAAGAAAATAGAGGAAAAAGGTAGGAAAGATGGACAATACATATAAACAAGGGAGCCAAAAACAGAAACATCGTATCACTTGGCTTGGGACAAAAAGGTGATATAAATTGTCCTTAGCTTAGCCCACCCTCACCTCAACAAATCAATGTTGAGCCTGCGATGAATCCACGCCAAACTTCTGGAAACATCCCTCGAACCCACTGAGTACACATTTCAATTACTCCTCCATAATAAAAAAATTAAGTTTCAAATAATTGTTATGGTAATTCCTATGTACATTTTTTTTTATTTTAATAAACTTAAAACTAACATCAATATTTTCGTTATTCTTGAGTTCTTTCTTTTTAATTACTTTATATTCTTTCCTCCAATCCTATCTCTATCACTTTTAATATTTCTTAGTAAAACCCTTTTTCTTTAGTCTTGTTTTCTACCTCAAATTCCCCCTAATCGTAGTGAACTTGGGCCCAAATGTTATACGAATTATTTTTCGGAAGAGGTCTTATTAAAGCGTTAAACCAGGGTTAACCTTTTTTTTTTTTAAATTATAACTCGAATTGAAATTTTCTTTACGTCTGCTTAAACACTACATTTACAACACTTAAACTAAACCCCTTAATAAATTAAATAAATTAAATAAGTTAAATAAATTAAATAAATTAAATAAATTAAATAAATTAAATAAATTAAATAAATTAAATAAATTAAATAAATTAAATAAATTAAATAAACTAAATAAATTATATAAATTTGAATAAAAAAAAAATTAAATTAAATGGCTTTTGATTTTTTCCTTTGATTTGAATTTCTTTTTTTTTTGTGAACATTGGTTCCTTTTTCCGGTTTAAACCGTAAATTTGCTTATGCCGGTATACATAAAATTTCTTGCAGGTACATACATTTTATGCTAATATACACATTTTTCCTCTCCCTTTTTTTTTATTTAAGTGGCCGAATATGAAAAAATGTTCGAATTTGAATGAATTTATATTAAGGTTTCCTTTTTTTTCTCAAAAAAAATTGTGTTTACGTGATCGCAAAAAAAAAATTTTTTTGTTAAATTCTTAGCTAAATTTTTCAAATTTCCTTCTTTTGGGGGGGTTTTTTTTTTATTCGGTCTCACTCAGATTTGAAAAATCAGCAACCTGCTACGACAACTCGTTCTCTCCTGCCTTTCTCAAAAGTCCCTCTGGTTAATGCGGGAATAGTGTCATCCGCTCCTCTTGGAAACCTTAGTGGCTTTTTCCTTCTTCTCGTCCTCACAATCTTACTTTTTATTTAATTTTAAATTTTTAATAAAATTTTTCTGTATTTTTTTCCTTTCCACGAGATTGGTCTTCCGATCTAGTTTTCTTGATCGTCGGCAGATTTCTGATTCTCCCAACAATTCCCTCCTTATTTCCGATGTCCGATTAGAAGAGCTTTTTATGTATCCTATCAAAGAAAATTTTTCCTTTTTTTTCCTACTTGGTAGCACTGATCATAGTCTAGGATGAAAACTATTGTGAATTGACATTTTTATATTTTGACTGATGCCAGATCGTGTGGATTAAACAGAGGGAGGATTCAGACTGAGTTTTAGGTAAATATTTATTAAAATTACATATTAATCAATGTTTCATTTACAGGCAGCCGCCACAACACCAAGATCTTTTTCTTGCACTCTGCAATGGAAAGGACTTGAGCGGTCTTCATCGGAACCTGTTCTTCATTCGGAAAATTTTGGTTTGTTTTGTGGGCAAAGTGGCTGGGGAAAAGTGCAAAAACCTAAATTGAGGTTATAAACGGAATCCGCGATACAATAGAGCGTTCAAATTGTTTTAAGCTACTGGTAATGGGTAATGTAGCAGCATCAAACCAACATCCAAGCCTCTCATTCACCATGTTTAGGCCTGCAGCTACAGTATTAGCCTTTTTTTGTATTTTTTTGTGTAGAAGCTGGGCTGCAGACTGTTTATGTTTGGAAACTTGTGCTGGTTGGATGGCTACAATAATATATAAAAATAAATCTTAATACGACAAACCGCCACGGAGATATGAACATATTAATGAAACAGGAAATATAACGAAAAGAATAAATACATAACATGAATATTGCACTTTTCCCTACTTTTAGTTTATATCGGTCGGAGGACGACGCATGGGAATTGACTAAATATATGCCTTCACGGCTGACAAAGTGTCCTGGCATCGTGTGGCAGAACCCACATCTGTCTTAAAGCCGGGCACTAAAGATATAATTCGGTTAGTATAATTAAATAATTACTAAACAAAGTGTGACTGTTCTTGGAGCTCAATCTTTGTTTTTAACATTTATTGCAGCTGTTAAGTGTTGTGCGTGATATATTCCTATTGGTTTCCCTTGCATGGTTTCAAGTGCGTATAGGGAATTCCCTACTCTTTTGACTACTCGACAAGACAAAAATTTCTTAGCCAGTTTGGCGTTAAAATTTTTCCCTTAGTTGCTCAAATTGAAGTTTTTCTTATATACCTCTTGGCCAGGTCGGAACGAAACGGCTTTGCAGCGCAAGTTGTAGCTTTTGGACTGTTTGTCATAGGCCTTGTGTAGGTTGTTTTTGATTCTTGAACGCATCAATTCTAGTTTGGAAGAAATCGGTAGGATATTAATATCTGAGTCGTTTAGGCCGTTCAATTGTCTTGCGAGCTTGTATGCACTAGCATGCGTCACCATATTTTGACCGAATAAGGCAAAATATGGGGTACATTTTGTTGAACTGTGTACTGCTGAACGCAGTGCACATTCGATTTCCGGCAAGTACAAGTCCCAGTCTCGTTGGTCTTCTTCCAAGTAGGAACGAATAGCCGCCAGAACACTCTGGTTAACCCTTTCTGAAGCGTTTGACTGAGGTTGCAACAATTCTTTAAATTCTTTGCTACAAAATTGTTTGCCATTATCGGAGTGTATCATCTCAGGCACTCCAAATTTGTAAAAAATCTCAGTAGTTAGGAATCGGACGATGTTTTTAGTGGTCGATTTTCGCAAAGATTTCAGAAATACGTATTTTGTCAAATGGTCCAGTACGATAAAAATAAATGTATTTCCAGTCCTTGACGTTGGGTACGGTCCTAGAAAGTCAATGTACAGTTTTTGGAACGGACGCTAGGTAATGGTTTCTGCACCCATCGGAGGTCTAAGGATTTGGTTGGTAGGCTTTGATTCTTTGCAGACGGAACAATTGCGGACATATTCTCGGACTTGGACGGACATATTGGGCCAGAAGAAAAATTCTTTTATTCTCAAGAGCGTTTTTGTAAAACCTCCATGAGACATTTGTGGAGGCTCATGTGAGTTTCTAATAATTTCTTCTTTCAGTGTTGAGGGAACCCATAGCTTCCAAGAATGCTCTTCATCTTCCACGTTTCCACTGTAAGTTTTCGTTCGAATGTATAGTTTGTTGTCTTTCTGCGTCTGTCTTTGCAGTCTGCAATAAATTCGTGTATTTTTCATCCTTGAAATCTTCAGCATCTAAATTTACAATTTCTCTAAGAACAGTAACTTCGTTTATTTCCAACCTCGAAACAGCATCTGGAACTTTGTTCTGACACCCCTTGCGGTGTTCAATTTGAAAATTAAAGGTCTGTAAACGCAAACTCCAACGTGCTAATCGCCCACTCAAGGCTTTTTGACCCATAAGCCACTTTAAACTGGAGTGATCCGTAATTATGGTAAAAGGCATCAGTTCAATGTAAGGTCGGAATTTCTTTACTGCTTCGACGACTGCCAGACATTCCTTTTCGGTAACTGTGTAGTTCTTTTGGGCCGGATTCAATTTTTTTGAGAAGTAGGCAATAGGATGTTCTCCTTCTTCCTCGTCCCTTTGGAACAACACAGCTCCTACTCCATAATCTGACGCATCACATTGAACGAAAAATCTCCTACCAAAATCAGGATTCACTAAGATTGGTGAGCTCATGAGCGCCAATTTTAACTTTTCAAAAGACTCTATGGCTTTTGCATCGAATACGAATTTTTCGCTTTTCTTAAGAGAATCTGTAATAGGAGCAGAAAAAGTGGCGTAATCTTTAACGAATCTACGATACCACCCCGTCATTCCAAGAAAACTTCGGACTTCTCTTCTATTCTTTGGAGGCGTAAGGTTTTCGATGGCTTCTAGCTTGTCATTGTCTGTCCTTAGTTTTCCCTCTCCTACTATAAATCCCAGATATTTTAGTTGTTTGAAACAGAACTTGGATTTTTGGGTATTTATCAAAAGATTCGCTTTGGTCAGATGTCCTGCTACCTCCTCGATCAGTGCTATATGAGTGTCAAAATCAGGCGATACTATTAAGAGGTCATCTAAATACACGAAGACGCGCTCTCGTAACCTGGAAGGAATCACTTTATCCATCAATCGACACATCCTTTGGGCTGCATTACACAACCCAAAGGGCATGGTAGTAAAATGATAGTGAGGTCTTCCAGTTACGGTAAAAGCGGTCTTGACCCTACTCTCTTTATCCAGCGGTATTTGCCAGAAAGCATCCATGAGATCCACACTAGTAATGTAGTGCGTATCACCAAGTCTGCTCAAAAGTCCTTCTATATGAGGAAGAGGATAGACATCTTTGACAGTGCGGTCATTTAATTTTCTCGCGTCTAGGCACAAACGGTTTTTACCCGGTTTCCTCCGTAGAGTAACCGGACTATTCCACGGACTTTCGCTTTCTTCTATCACTCCCATTGCCAGCATCCTATCCAATTCCTCATACAGTAGACTCTGTACCGCTGGAGAAACAGGGTAGTGTCGTTGCTTTACAGGGAGTGCGTCTCCAGTGTCAATAACATGGACTTCCAAGGTAGTTTTGCCGAGCCCATATTTGGTAAAACACCGAAATTTGTCTATTGCTTCTTGTAGTTGTTCGTTCTGTCCGATAGAAAGTGTATGTCTGTTAGGGTCCGAAAGTAAGGTGTCTAATTCACAAATGTTTCCGAGCAGTTTAGATTTTAATCCGAATATCTCCCAAAAATCAAATCCAAGAATCAAAGGTTGTTTGATACTTGGAACAAGATATAAAGTAAGGTATTCTTTTTGATTTCTAAATTCAATGGGTACCTTGACAAATCCGAAAACCCCCTGCTTGTCACCGCCTGCTGGAATCTAAAAGCCCATTGAACACCTCACCCATCATGGTGACGTTGGTGTATGGTCTGATATCATTATCTCTTAAAATTATTGAATTTATAATTTTCTTAAATTTATTTTTCTTAATTTCAAATTTCTGTCTTAACTTTATTAGAAGTGAATATTTCCTTTCTCTTATTTTCATAACTTGCCAGTCTTTTTTCATATGGCTGCAACTCAATTAAATGGGGTATAGGTTTCGCTATAGGGCTTCCTGATCTTTTTAATATTTTAATTGATTCTTTTGATTTACCGTCCCCGCCTGAATCCTCCTTGTCTACTTTTCGTTCTGACCGGTCTGATTCCCCTGCGAACACCCCTCTCCGGTCTTCATGTTGGGGGGGTAGTTTCCCTGGCATCTAGGGCACCGTGGGGTCACAACATCGGCTAACCGCATTTGTAGCAAAATAGTGCTCTTTGAGGGACTGGACAAAAAATAAAATTATTCCCAGTTTGTTTACAGTTCCAACATTTAAGCATCACCGGCAGCTTCGAACGGGTTTGGTTCTGTTGAAAGCCAATAGCAGCTACTTCATGTTGGCTATCGTAGGGTGAAAAATTTTGTACTCCAAAATTGGAAGTGGGAATGAAATTCTTATTTTCTATCTGGGTATTCGGAGTCTGATAGGGGTTGCTAAACTCAATCTCATTTACTCGATAATTTCGTTGTTGACCATGGTTTCGATTGATCAACAATTCTGCACGTTTGCCTTCAAACATTAAATTTTCAATTGAAAAGCAATTAATAGGAAAGAGTTGTTGTTGAAGTGCTCCCTTGGAGTTATCTTTGATCACTTGGATCAAATCCTTTTCTTGAATGCCTTGAACTAAATGATGTCGTAATTTGACCAGAGCTCTGACAAAATCTTCAAATGGTTCATTGGCCTGCTGACGCCTATCCATTATCGCTCTCACATAATCCCAATACCAATCCAGCGCATCTCCCGCAAGAAGATGGTAAAACATACGCAAGACTTCCTCCCATGACAACTGGTTCATTTATTGAATCATTTCAACCCGACAGACAAAATCATAAATTGATGGTGATTTGTTAGTCCCATCAAATTTCAAATCCCATTTTTTTAAGTGGTTTTGGTATTGATAGTTCCATTGCGAATTTCCTTGGAAATTGTTTCTGTTAAAATTTAGGTTTGCATTCGGGTTTAGGTTCCTATTTGCATTTGAATTTAGTTGCCCATCCTGATTTATATTGCCCTGATTTTGAGTGGAGGCAAATTGTGGATTTAAATTGGCATTTCGTGGTCGAATATATTCATAATTATCGCGAGAAAGTGGTATAGATCTATTCTCTTCCATATTATTCAAAGGTGGTTGAAAACTTACACACAAAAAAAAAAGTCGGTAGATTCAACCGAAAAAGACGGTTAAAAACGCTCCAACCCTTCTTCGTCGGTTAATCTAACCGACGAGAAGTGGTTGACTTACATTAATAATTTGTTGGTTTACAATTCGAAAATTGTTTCGATTTACCGTACCGTTGTTTCGATTTTTAGTAAGAAAACCAATAAAATTTATTGGCTTACAATTTTAATTGTAAACATACAACAAAAATTGGTTTCGATACATATTTTTTAGTAAGAAAACTTTTTTCGTTGAATTTGTCTTTTTTTCATTTGAAAACAAAAAAACATATTAAACACAAAAATTAATTTCAAAAATGCAAAATTGCATGTTTAAAAAAAATAAATATTAGCTTGAGCGCATAACTGACACAAGCTCTTATTTTCCAAAAATTAGTATTACAAATGCAGTAAACTCTGCAAAAAAAAATCTGTTTGGCTCTACTCAAGCTGCGTCTATAAGGCACAACATTCATAACACGATTGGGAATTCTTCTTTCTTTGAATCCCAACGATTCAACTGAAGATGCGCGAATGGTAAATTGCACAAGTTGGTGAAAATTTAAATTTAATCAATAATTGCTGTGAAAGAACCTAAAATTTCTGTACAGCAACAATTTTTTTCGATTATTTCAACTATTTTTTTTTACCATTTTTTGTCGGTTAAATCTACCGACGAGCTCGGTAAAAAAATTTACAATTTTCATACATTTTGAAGTGCTGTACGTCAACCACTTTTTTCGGTTAATTTTACCGACCTTTTTTTTCTGTGTAGAGGTTGATTATTCACGTTGGGTATAGGTGCGGCAGTATAAAAAGGTTGAGCCGGGGGAAATCTCTGCAAATGTGGTGTTTTAGCAACTACATTTTCGGTTCCATTTTCTACATTCATGTTATTACCCAGAGGCAACTTATTTTTATCATTCAATTGGGCCTCTTTCGCTTCCTCTCTTTCTATTTCCAGCAAGGATTCATTCACTACTTTTGGAACTAATTCCCTAACTCGATTTTCTAACCCCCTTAACAAGCTGGCAGCAGATGCTACTATTGACGATGATATATAGTCTTTTAGGGTCATACCATTCTGACTGATTATTGTGTTTGGTGTTATAAGGGGCTTTACCTTGGGAATCGCTCCAGTCTTTGACCAGGCAGTCATTCCTCCAAAAACATTCGATACTCCCTCCCTTGAAATCTCACTGTACTCTGGTCTATTCTGCATACACGTTGTATTGCCAGATACATCAGATTCAGTGGTAACTTCCGCACGGATTTCACCCGCTTCTGACTGTTCATCGGCCATTATCACAAAATATCAAAAATATACGGTATTTCCAGTCCTTGACGTTGGGTACGGTCCTAGAAAGTCAATGTACAGTTTTTGGAACGGACGCTAGGTAATGGTTTCTGCACCCATCGGAGGTCTAAGGATTTGGTTGGTAGGCTTTGATTCTTTGCAGACGGAACAATTGCGGACATATTCTCGGACTTGGACGGACATATTGGGCCAGAAGAAAAATTCTTTTATTCTCAAGAGCGTTTTTGTAAAACCTCCATGAGACATTTGTGGAGGCTCATGTGAGTTTCTAATAATTTCTTCTTTCAGTGTTGAGGGAACCCATAGCTTCCAAGAATGCTCTTCATCTTCCACGTTTCCACTGTAAGTTTTCGTTCGAATGTATAGTTTGTTGTCTTTCTGCGTCTGTCTTTGCAGTCTGCAATAAATTCGTGTATTTTTCATCCTTGAAATCTTCAGCATCTAAATTTACAATTTCTCTAAGAACAGTAACTTCGTTTATTTCCAACCTCGAAACAGCATCTGGAACTTTGTTCTGACACCCCTTGCGGTGTTCAATTTGAAAATTAAAGGTCTGTAAACGCAAACTCCAACGTGCTAATCGCCCACTCAAGGCTTTTTGACCCATAAGCCACTTTAAACTGGAGTGATCCGTAATTATGGTAAAAGGCATCAGTTCAATGTAAGGTCGGAATTTCTTTACTGCTTCGACGACTGCCAGACATTCCTTTTCGGTAACTGTGTAGTTCTTTTGGGCCGGATTCAATTTTTTTGAGAAGTAGGCAATAGGATGTTCTCCTTCTTCCTCGTCCCTTTGGAACAACACAGCTCCTACTCCATAATCTGACGCATCACATTGAACGAAAAATCTCCTACCAAAATCAGGATTCACTAAGATTGGTGAGCTCATGAGCGCCAATTTTAACTTTTCAAAAGACTCTATGGCTTTTGCATCGAATACGAATTTTTCGCTTTTCTTAAGAGAATCTGTAATAGGAGCAGAAAAAGTGGCGTAATCTTTAACGAATCTACGATACCACCCCGTCATTCCAAGAAAACTTCGGACTTCTCTTCTATTCTTTGGAGGCGTAAGGTTTTCGATGGCTTCTAGCTTGTCATTGTCTGTCCTTAGTTTTCCCTCTCCTACTATAAATCCCAGATATTTTAGTTGTTTGAAACAGAACTTGGATTTTTGGGTATTTATCAAAAGATTCGCTTTGGTCAGATGTCCTGCTACCTCCTCGATCAGTGCTATATGAGTGTCAAAATCAGGCGATACTATTAAGAGGTCATCTAAATACACGAAGACGCGCTCTCGTAACCTGGAAGGAATCACTTTATCCATCAATCGACACATCCTTTGGGCTGCATTACACAACCCAAAGGGCATGGTAGTAAAATGATAGTGAGGTCTTCCAGTTACGGTAAAAGCGGTCTTGACCCTACTCTCTTTATCCAGCGGTATTTGCCAGAAAGCATCCATGAGATCCACACTAGTAATGTAGTGCGTATCACCAAGTCTGCTCAAAAGTCCTTCTATATGAGGAAGAGGATAGACATCTTTGACAGTGCGGTCATTTAATTTTCTCGCGTCTAGGCACAAACGGTTTTTACCCGGTTTCCTCCGTAGAGTAACCGGACTATTCCACGGACTTTCGCTTTCTTCTATCACTCCCATTGCCAGCATCCTATCCAATTCCTCATACAGTAGACTCTGTACCGCTGGAGAAACAGGGTAGTGTCGTTGCTTTACAGGGAGTGCGTCTCCAGTGTCAATAACATGGACTTCCAAGGTAGTTTTGCCGAGCCCATATTTGGTAAAACACCGAAATTTGTCTATTGCTTCTTGTAGTTGTTCGTTCTGTCCGATAGAAAGTGTATGTCTGTTAGGGTCCGAAAGTAAGGTGTCTAATTCACAAATGTTTCCGAGCAGTTTAGATTTTAATCCGAATATCTCCCAAAAATCAAATCCAAGAATCAAAGGTTGTTTGATACTTGGAACAAGATATAAAGTAAGGTATTCTTTTTGATTTCTAAATTCAATGGGTACCTTGACAAATCCGAAAACCCCCTGCTTGTCACCGCCTGCTGGAATCTAAAAGCCCATTGAACACCTCACCCATCATGGTGACGTTGGTGTATGGTCTGATATCATTATCTCTTAAAATTATTGAATTTATAATTTTCTTAAATTTATTTTTCTTAATTTCAAATTTCTGTCTTAACTTTATTAGAAGTGAATATTTCCTTTCTCTTATTTTCATAACTTGCCAGTCTTTTTTCATATGGCTGCAACTCAATTAAATGGGGTATAGGTTTCGCTATAGGGCTTCCTGATCTTTTTAATATTTTAATTGATTCTTTTGATTTACCGTCCCCGCCTGAATCCTCCTTGTCTACTTTTCGTTCTGACCGGTCTGATTCCCCTGCGAACACCCCTCTCCGGTCTTCATGTTGGGGGGGTAGTTTCCCTGGCATCTAGGGCACCGTGGGGTCACAACATCGGCTAACCGCATTTGTAGCAAAATAGTGCTCTTTGAGGGACTGGACAAAAAATAAAATTATTCCCAGTTTGTTTACAGTTCCAACATTTAAGCATCACCGGCAGCTTCGAACGGGTTTGGTTCTGTTGAAAGCCAATAGCAGCTACTTCATGTTGGCTATCGTAGGGTGAAAAATTTTGTACTCCAAAATTGGAAGTGGGAATGAAATTCTTATTTTCTATCTGGGTATTCGGAGTCTGATAGGGGTTGCTAAACTCAATCTCATTTACTCGATAATTTCGTTGTTGACCATGGTTTCGATTGATCAACAATTCTGCACGTTTGCCTTCAAACATTAAATTTTCAATTGAAAAGCAATTAATAGGAAAGAGTTGTTGTTGAAGTGCTCCCTTGGAGTTATCTTTGATCACTTGGATCAAATCCTTTTCTTGAATGCCTTGAACTAAATGATGTCGTAATTTGACCAGAGCTCTGACAAAATCTTCAAATGGTTCATTGGCCTGCTGACGCCTATCCATTATCGCTCTCACATAATCCCAATACCAATCCAGCGCATCTCCCGCAAGAAGATGGTAAAACATACGCAAGACTTCCTCCCATGACAACTGGTTCATTTATTGAATCATTTCAACCCGACAGACAAAATCATAAATTGATGGTGATTTGTTAGTCCCATCAAATTTCAAATCCCATTTTTTTAAGTGGTTTTGGTATTGATAGTTCCATTGCGAATTTCCTTGGAAATTGTTTCTGTTAAAATTTAGGTTTGCATTCGGGTTTAGGTTCCTATTTGCATTTGAATTTAGTTGCCCATCCTGATTTATATTGCCCTGATTTTGAGTGGAGGCAAATTGTGGATTTAAATTGGCATTTCGTGGTCGAATATATTCATAATTATCGCGAGAAAGTGGTATAGATCTATTCTCTTCCATATTATTCAAAGGTGGTTGAAAACTTACACACAAAAAAAAAAGTCGGTAGATTCAACCGAAAAAGACGGTTAAAAACGCTCCAACCCTTCTTCGTCGGTTAATCTAACCGACGAGAAGTGGTTGACTTACATTAATAATTTGTTGGTTTACAATTCGAAAATTGTTTCGATTTACCGTACCGTTGTTTCGATTTTTAGTAAGAAAACCAATAAAATTTATTGGCTTACAATTTTAATTGTAAACATACAACAAAAATTGGTTTCGATACATATTTTTTAGTAAGAAAACTTTTTTCGTTGAATTTGTCTTTTTTTCATTTGAAAACAAAAAAACATATTAAACACAAAAATTAATTTCAAAAATGCAAAATTGCATGTTTAAAAAAAATAAATATTAGCTTGAGCGCATAACTGACACAAGCTCTTATTTTCCAAAAATTAGTATTACAAATGCAGTAAACTCTGCAAAAAAAAATCTGTTTGGCTCTACTCAAGCTGCGTCTATAAGGCACAACATTCATAACACGATTGGGAATTCTTCTTTCTTTGAATCCCAACGATTCAACTGAAGATGCGCGAATGGTAAATTGCACAAGTTGGTGAAAATTTAAATTTAATCAATAATTGCTGTGAAAGAACCTAAAATTTCTGTACAGCAACAATTTTTTTCGATTATTTCAACTATTTTTTTTTACCATTTTTTGTCGGTTAAATCTACCGACGAGCTCGGTAAAAAAATTTACAATTTTCATACATTTTGAAGTGCTGTACGTCAACCACTTTTTTCGGTTAATTTTACCGACCTTTTTTTTCTGTGTAGAGGTTGATTATTCACGTTGGGTATAGGTGCGGCAGTATAAAAAGGTTGAGCCGGGGGAAATCTCTGCAAATGTGGTGTTTTAGCAACTACATTTTCGGTTCCATTTTCTACATTCATGTTATTACCCAGAGGCAACTTATTTTTATCATTCAATTGGGCCTCTTTCGCTTCCTCTCTTTCTATTTCCAGCAAGGATTCATTCACTACTTTTGGAACTAATTCCCTAACTCGATTTTCTAACCCCCTTAACAAGCTGGCAGCAGATGCTACTATTGACGATGATATATAGTCTTTTAGGGTCATACCATTCTGACTGATTATTGTGTTTGGTGTTATAAGGGGCTTTACCTTGGGAATCGCTCCAGTCTTTGACCAGGCAGTCATTCCTCCAAAAACATTCGATACTCCCTCCCTTGAAATCTCACTGTACTCTGGTCTATTCTGCATACACGTTGTATTGCCAGATACATCAGATTCAGTGGTAACTTCCGCACGGATTTCACCCGCTTCTGACTGTTCATCGGCCATTATCACAAAATATCAAAAATATATATATAAATAAACAAATAAGTAATAATAAACAAAAATAAAAAAAAAATAAATAAATAAATAAATGTATAAATTAACTAAAGCGTGTAATCACAGATCGTTTATAGCTAGGAAAAATATCACAGGAAATAAACTATTGCACACTCTGAAATTTTTAATGGTGCCGAATAACTACCGTGAGACCTGGGTGAATGGTCTTAAACCACCTGTATTATCGCTATTGAATAAATTTGTGCCGAAATAAATAGGGAAATTTTAATAAATAATAAATTATATGAATGGTATAAGGAAATATGTACGTTTCGTTTTCCAAAAACACAAAACAAAAATAATAAATAAATAAATTTGACTTCAAAATATGATGTGGTGGTATTGTGAGTGGTCTTTGGTCCGATGGTGATTGGATCTATGACATAATTGTAAGCAGCATCTGGAATATAAACCATGGGATAATTTCCAACTCCTAATAACATAAATATTAGAATTGGAAACATCCCTTTATGGTCACACATTCTTACAGTTATTAACACTTAAATCAATGGCTTCCATTATGAATTTGTGATAAAGTGGCTTTTAACTGGTCCAGATTGATGCGATGAATCGTTTGGAAATTTCTTAACCATATTCTGACGCATATTGCCACTAACGGTTGACGGACTCACTACAACGCGTAAGGTTACAAGGGAACACAGACGGGGTAGCAAAGTTCGATAACTTAAGCACCCTCTTGTATATGTTAGACGCTAACGACATAAAGTATGGGTTACATTTATGCGGACGCAAATCGCTTATACAAAAGATCCCAATATACACCAAAACATAGGTCAAGGATAGAGAGAGAAAGATAAAGAGCGAAGAAAAAGAAAGAAATATATAAAACAATTGAACGAAGCATGTCGCTAATGTAATAGTGGTTGTCGCAATAGTATCCTGGCTCACAGGCACTTCAGATCACTAGTCGAAACTCCACTAACACATCGGGAACTCTTCACAAAACAGTTCACTTCATTACTAAACAGTAGCACAATCCAGTGTCGCATCGCGGTAATAAAACTTATTATTCCGGGTCGAATTACTGTCTTGTGCATCCTGGTTAGAATTCTGGTCCTGGCGTTGGGCGCCATTTCTCTGGCTCGCGTATGCTCCAGGATGCCATTGGTGTGCCAACACTGTATGGAGGTGCCAGATGTTATGGAATTGGTCCAAATGGGTAGTCGGGTGGCACGCTTGCTCTGCTCAAACATAGCTCGTCGGATTCGTGGGACGGTTGACCACCACTGGACCCCGTATTCGTGCCTGCAGGAAAACTAAAAATCCGAGCCGGGGTTTTCAAAACGAGCATCGATAGTAAGAAAAGAAAATAGAGGAAAAAGGTAGGAAAGATAGAAGAAGGGAAAAGTGGACAATACTTATAAACAAGGGAACCAAAAACAGAAACATCGTATCACTTGGCTTGGGACAAAAGGTGATATAAATTGTCCTTGGCTTAGCCCACCCTCACCTCAACAAATCAATGTTGAGCCTGCGATGAATCCACGCCAAACTTCTGGAAACATCCCTCGAACCACATCACCTCAGACCCCACTGAGTACACATTTCAATTACTCCTCCATAATAAAAAAATTAAGTTTCAAATAATTGTTATGGTAATTCCTATGTACATTTTTTTTTATTTAAATAAACTTAAAACTAACATCAATATTTTCGTTATTCTTGAGTTCTTTCTTTTTAATTACTTTATATTCTTTCCTCCAATCCTATCTCTATCACTTTTAATATTTCTTAGTAAAACCCTTTTTCTTTAGTCTTGTTTTCTACCTCAAATTCCCCCTAATCGTAGTGAACTTGGGCCCAAATGTTATACGAATTATTTTTCGGAAGAGGTCTTATTAATCTCCACCAGAAATATTTAAAGCGTTAAACCAGGGTTAACCTTTTTTTTTTTTAAATTATAACTCGAATTGAAATTTTCTTTACGTCTGCTTAAACACTACATTTACAACACTTAAACTAAACCCCTTAATAAATTAAATAAATTAAATAAGTTAAATAAATTAAAAAAATTAAATAAATTAAATAAATTAAATAAATTAAATAAATTAAATAAATTAAATAAATTAAATAAATTAAATAAACTAAATAAATTATATAAATTTGAATAAAAAAAAAATTAAATTAAATGGCTTTTGATTTTTTCCTTTGATTTGAATTTCTTTTTTTTTTGTGAACATTGGTTCCTTTTTCCGGTTTAAACCGTAAATTTGCTTATGCCGGTATACATAAAATTTCTTGCAGGTACATACATTTTATGCTAATATACACATTTTTCCTCTCCCTTTTTTTTTTATTTAAGTGGCCGAATATGAAAAAATGTTCGAATTTGAATGAATTTATATTAAGGTTTCCTTTTTTTTCTCAAAAAAAATTGTGTTTACGTGATCGCAAAAAAAAATTTGTTGTTAAATTCTTAGCTAAATTTTTCAAATTTCCTTCTTTTGGGGGGGTTTTTTTTTTATTCGGTCTCACTCAGATTTGAAAAATCAGCAACCTGCTACGACAACTTGTTCTCTCCTGCCTTTCTCAAAAGCAGGGTTGGCAACCGAATCGAATAAAGGTTTCGGTTTCGGTTTTACTCCCACTTGCCAATCGGTTTTGGTTATCGGTTTCGCTCCTTGATTTTGAAAAGGTTTCGGTTGGTTGGAGCGATTGAAAAGGTTTCGGTTTAGGTTTTAAAAGGTTTCTAGATGGCCCAATGTTAGGAAATTGTATATCAATTCAATATAAATCAAGGGTGCTGAATCTAACTACATTTACAGAATTTCCTTATCTAATCGCATTTTCAAACAAATTTCTGCTTAAATTTTTAGTTTTTATACCCTACACAACGTTTGAAACGTCCATAAGGACGCATGTCCGGTATGGGTAAGTATATATATTCATGATCAGCATCGAAAACAGATTTAGCCATATCCCCGTCTTTCTGTCACCATACAGGCTGGAATGTTTTTTTTTTGAGACATCGATGTGAAACTTTGGGTTTACGTTTTTATCTCCGAATTGAGATCAAGTTCGAGAATCAGCTAAATCGGACGATAAAGGCTGCCATATAAAACTACGAAAAAATAGCGAAAATTTTCCAAGTCTTTTCAAAAACCATAAAAATGCCTGCGCACACAGACGCGTTATTCGTGCCGCAGGTGGTTTCGAAATTAATTTTGTCACAAATAATTGTATTTTTGAAAATATAGCGTTTTTTATACAGCCTGTTTCCATAGCAATACAATCAATAACAAACACAAAAAGCCAGTTTCAAAACCAATTCGAATCAGTTTAAAAATAAACCTTTTGACTGTTTCCATAGTAGTCTAATAAATAACAAACAAAATAGTCATTTTCATAACCATTTCAGTCAGACTTTTTGATTGTTTCCATAGCAATATAATAAATAACAAACAAAATTTACTGCGGTGAAATCGCTGCCTGTGTGAGGCACTTTGCGTTTTCGAAGCTAGATTTTTTAAATATGGAAATGGTTCTGAAATTATATAGCGAATATCGCCTCTGTGTGCGCCGGCCTTATAAAAAGATTAATTGAATATTTAAAAAAAATATTTCCTGTTTTAAAAATATATGTAATAAATAAATGAAATACGATGAATTTTCTCTTAGGAAAAAAAACTTCAAGTCAATTTTGTGTACGAAAACCTTTTGAAAACCCATTAAAAACCCGTAACCTTTTCAATTGGTTTTGGTTGAACCCATTCAATCGGTTACGACGAATCGGTTTCGGTTTAGGTTTCGCTCCCTAAAATGAGTCGGTTTCATTCAGTTTCGGTTTCGGTTACGGTTTCGGTTGCCAACCCTGCTCAAAAGTCCCTCTGGTTAATGCTCCTCTTGGAAACCTTAGTGGCTTTTTCCTTCTTCTCGTCCTCACAATCTTACTTTTTATTTAATTTTAAATTTTTAATAAAATTTTTCTGTATTTTTTTCCTTTCCACGAGATTGGTCTTCCGATCTAGTTTTCTTGATCGTCGGCAGATTTCTGATTCTCCCAACAATTCCCTCCATATTTCCGATGCCCGATAGAAGAGCTTTTTATGTATCCTATCAAAGAACATTTTTTCTTTTTTTTTTCCTACTTGGTAGCACTGATCATAGTCTAGGATGAAAACTATTGTGAATTGACATTTTTATATTTTGACTGATGCCAGATCGTGTGGATTAAACAGAGGGAGGATTCAGACTGAGTTTTAGGTAAATATTTATTAAAATTACATATTAATCAATGTTTCATTTACAGGCAGCCGCCACAAAGTGAGTCTACGATCGAGATGCATACCAAGGTATTTGGTTTCACGACACTGTGGTATTACATTACCATTTATTTTAAGGGTGGCGCAAGTACCTTTCCTTAGGGTGAAGGTTAGATGGGCGCTCTTACACAGAAAAAAAAAGATAGGTTAATCTAACCAAAAAACTTTGTAAAAAAACAATTTTTTATTTTATATGGAAAACACAAACAACAACTACAATTGTTGTGGTTAATCTAATCGTCAAAAAATTGTTAAATGATTTGCCAGCATGGTCGTATTTCGGTATATGATTCGCAATGTCATCGCTCGATGCAGAAATGCAACCATGCCGCAAATATTTCATAATTCTGAAACAGCATGACATTTAATACAAGAGAGAAAAATTATTATATATGGCTGTCTCGTTTTCGCTCTCAAAGCAACAAGTGCTGCATAATATATGAATAATTTATATTCGACACTTGACTCATGAAGTACTTGGTTCAATTAGTATGCGATACTATTATTGGTATTTTAGGGAAGTTTGTATGAAAATTGTTGGGTCGTAATAATAAAAACGTCTTAGAGCAATTGCTACGTGCATTTACTTTACTCAGAGATTTTATTTCAAATCAAAATTGAATGAAAATTATCGTAAAAATTATTAAGTATTCACAAGAAAGTATCCGGTTGTATCGAATACAAAAAAATCGAATTTTCGCAGCACTAGAAGATGGCGTCCAATTTGTTTACATTTTACATTTTTGATATTTCGAAAACAATTTTTAAAATCAAATTATGACTATGTTATAATTCATTATTAACAAATATTGTGATATTACGATTTTAAAAATTGTGCAGAATGTTTTTCAGCTCGTTTTTTCCAGGGAAAACATTAATTTCAATATTACAATATTATTGTAAACTTAATGAAATATTAAAATATTGCGTTTTGTGGAAGCGCGTTAGTTCTACGTAATGAATATTATATATATTCGCAGTAGAAATGATGCTGCCCGACAAATTTGTGTACGAAATGTAAATTATCTCGTTTTTAAAGTCTTGGGCTTACATTAAATTAATTTAAGCTTCATAAATATATTTCAATACAACACATCTACAGAAATACCAACACATCAGCTATCTTTTTCTTGCATTCTTTTTCTAATATGTATCTATTTATTTTTTCGCTCAATTGGATAATTGCTTTCTCTGTCTTCCATAAAGTAATATACGAACAATTTTTAATTGTACGCCAACAAAATTTGATTGTACGCCAACAACTTTGAGTCGGTTCCATTTACAACGTTTCTTGGTTGCTGCATTTTTAATCGTCTTTTTTGGTTAGATTTACCTACTTTTTTTTTTGTGTGTAGACTCATTCACTTTTATTCTCCACTGAAATAACCAGTTTTGCAGTGCGTTTAAATGCTGTTGCACGTGTTGTGATGCCATTTTGGGGTCTAAGTGTGAGCTAAGGCATTCAATCCCGGGATCCCGAAATCCCGGGATCCCAAACGTTTTCTAAATCCCGGAAACCCGGGATTTTGAGTCCGGAATCCCGGGATTCAAAAAATTTAATTTTTATGCATTGTTTAAGATATTTTCGACGCTTTTCCACAAAAATACTGCAGTGCGTTTACTTTCAATCCAATTGGTAAACACAAAAAGCTCACTTTCGTAGACTTAGTGCTACACACACAAAAAATTAAGACAATTTTTGCCAATAACAGTGAACAAAACATTTTTATCGATCTGAATAAAATTTTTTCAAATTGAAACAATTTTTTGTATTCGACAAAAAGGTAGATATAATTAATAAAATCATTTTGTTGACCATTTGAGTGTTGTACTTTTGAATAGATTCAGCGTGGCAAAAAAAAATAATAAAGCAACTCAATTTAACACATAAATTATCAAACTTTTTCGATCATAGTAATTTAAAATTAATAACTTTTTGTTTGACTTTATTTATTTTAAATTTTGTTTTGTTTAATGCAATGTTTATTAAATATTATTTCTACGTTGAATTAAAATAAAATTATGCTTAAAATATTGTTGCAACAGGTTTTTCTTTAATCCCGAAAATCCCGAATAAATTCCGGGATCCCGGGATTTGTTCGGGATTTTCCAATTAAATACAATACTTAATATAAAATTAAAGAACAAATTGTTGCAACAATATTTTAAAAGTAAGCCAACAGACAAAGAAAATATATTTAATAAATATTACATTAAACAAAACAAATAATATTTAAATAAATATAGTCAAACAAAAAGTAATTCTTTTTAAATTAGCTCCAGCTCCATTTCATGCTAAAAACGAAAAACTTAAACCTGGTGTTCATTATGTCATAATCAATGGCATCACAAACTGACAACGATTCAGCAAAGTGCTGAATTTGCTGGCCCGAGCCATATGCAAATAAATTTGATAGCATGTTGGCAAATACCAACGTATATGACAAACGGTGACGTCACCTCATATTCATTTTTCGATATTTTACATAAGTTCGTAAAATTGACAACGAAATGCCAACCTGTTCTCACAACATATGAAAACAATTGCCATTATTTTGACATAATTAAAACCACGCATTACTTTCAGTAGTTTTAGTATTATAGCGGGAACAAGTACACCAATTGTTCTTTAAAACTATTGAAATTGGTGTCCATTCAAAAGTAAAACACACACAAAACCATTTATCCAATTCGTAAAGTTTTCAATATACGGTTAACTAAATAATTTTAACATATATCTTTTTTGTAAAAAAAAATTGTTTGTTAACCGTTTTTGACAAAAATGTTGTAAATTTTTGTGTGTTTGTTTCACTAAATCTACAAAAGTGGGTTTTTTGATTTACCAATTAGATTGAAAGTAAATGCACGGAAGTATTTTTGTGGAAAAACGTTAAAAATATCTTAAACAATGCATAAAAATGCATTTTTGAATCCCGGGATTCCGGACTCAAAATCCCGGGTTTCCGGGATTGAGAAAACTTCCGGGATCCCGGGATTGAATGCCTTAGTGTGAGCACAATATTTCGGTGTCGTCGGCAAATGTTGAGATGAGGGTCTGATCATAAATGGGCATATCAGCTGTATAGAGTATATACAGTAGGGGTCCGAGGATGCTGCCTTGGGGTACACCGGCAAGAATATCAAATCTACGAAGAAAAGAAACTTTTATGTTTAACTACAAATTTTCTGTGGGTCAACACTAAGGCATTCAATCCCGGGATCCCGAATCCCGAAATCCCGGGATCCCGGACGTTTTCTCAATCCCGGAAACCCGGGATTTTCAGTCCGGAATCCCGGGATTCAAAAAAGGCTTTTTTTATGCATTGTTCAAGATATTTTTGACGGTTTTCTACAAAAATACAGCCGTGCATTTACATCCAATCTAATTGGTAAATTCAAAAACCCACTTTTGCAGATTTAGTGCTACACACACACAAAAATTACCAAATTTTAGTCAATAACGGTTAACAAACAATTTTTATCGATCTGAATAAAATTTTTTGAATTTAAACAATTTTTTTTTTGCAAAAAAGATATATGTTTTAAACAACAATTCGTGTATCCGTTCCAGCTATAATACTAAAACTACTGAAAGTAACTTTTTCGTGTGTAGCATGAAATGGAGCTGGCAGAATTTTATGATTATATTCAGTGACAAAAAAAAATGATTTGTTTGATCAATGTAATTTAAAAAGAATTACTTTTCGTTCGACTTATTTATTTTAAATATTTTTTGTTTTGTTTAATGTTATATTTAATAAATATTATTTCTTTGTCGAATTAAAATGAAATTAAACTTAAAATATTGTTGCAACAATTTTTCTTTAATTTTATATTAATTTTTGTATTAAATTGGAAAATCCCGAAAATCCCGAACAAATCCCGGGATCCCGGGATTGTAATTTCAAATCCCGAAATCCCGGGATTTTCAAAAACACTTCGGGATTGAATGCCTTAGTCAACACTGAGAAAAAAAGTGCGCTTTAAAATTAAATGTGAACAGTTTCAAAAATAATTTAAAGTGTCTCTCCCGTTAAGTTTATACACAAAGCAAAATAATTTTTTTTTAAAAGTGTTTATATTAAGCATTTAAAGTGTTTACTATAAGTTTAAAAGTAAACACTTTTAATGTTAAAGTAAACTTATTTAGTTGGAAAGTGTTTACTTTATTCTAAACTCACACACTTTATATTTAAAAGTAAAAAATTTACTTTTTAACTTAATCACTTTTGAAATACTAAGTAAAATGAATGCATATATTTAATACTTCTATATTGCTAGCAACCTATCTGCGCAATGTGTTTGAACTCCGAATTCAATTCAGACAAGTTTATTCAAATAATATTTGTGCGCATGCTCAGGTTTTGTATGTATTAGTATCTGTGTATATTTGACTACTTACACATATAAACAATTGTCAAATGACTTCAGGGCCGGATTTGAAAATACAAAACGATATTCTTCGATTGATCTCCTTTTTATCACACAAAAAGCATCGGTGCGACATTGTTTTAAATTATTTCACAGACACAGACACATTAAGGGTATTCATTTAAAAGTGGAAGTTGTGCAGTTGGTGGCTAGCGCAGTTTTCCCCGGTCTATTTCATGAACGCACCAGAAAATTTTTTGTGCACTTCTTTTGATTCTTCTTTTTCTTCGAATTTTTTACAGCTGTTGTTTAAAGTGAAAAAAATGCCTAAAATAAGCGAAAAAGAAAACTAATCAAACTATTTGAAGAAATAGCTTTCGTTGACGGCGGTAAGTAAATTTGTTTACTTAGCGCCATTTTCGAAGCAAACTATATTAGTGTTGTGACAATAAAAGAGTACCCACTTACAAGTACTCGGTATTCTGCACAGCTTTTACAATTATAAATTCAATTAACTTTTATTTTGCAAACAATTGTTACTTATAGTTCTTTTTTAAACTTATATATATAATTATACATTTTTCTTTTTAATTTGTAGCCGCATTTTATTAGTTTTGGTAATTACTTTTTTAATTAATCGAATATCAATTTTATTGTTCGACATCACTACAATCGCACAACCAAAGCTGGGCATAGTTAATCGAGAATTTAACTTCGTTAATCCAGTAATAGTTAATCAAAAATTTAACTTCGTTAAATTAAAAAGTTAATTTCGTTGAAAAGTTAACTTCGTTAAAAGTTAAATTAAATAGTTAAATTTTCTATAGAAAACAAAACAAAAAATTTGTTTTTGACAAAAGACATAAACAAAACAATTTAACTACATTCAATTGAATGCCTGCACTCACAGAATCTTTTTTCTATCGGTTTCAGCCTTCAATATGCAAATTTGCTATAAAAAATGATAAAAATTTTTATCAAAAGCGAAATTTTGTGTATGAAACAATTTACTTATGTTCATATAAAGGCGTACAAATTTTATTAGAATATTAAATGAAACGAATGAAGTTTGGTTAAGAACAAATATCACAGGACACAATGGCGTTCTCAGTTTTTCGCCATTTTGAGAAATTTGAGAAATGGAAAATACGATGTAAACACCCCGACGATATAAACCTCACATGATATCTGAGAACGCCATTGTGTTTAGAACGGTCCATTCATACATAAAAATAGAATATAAAATACTTTGAAATATATCGGCAAGTGTATTTAATTGTTTTGTGAAAAAATTTTTAAATTTAATGTATCAGTTCAAAAATAGTATGAATTCCTAAATTTAACTTTACATATAATAATAAAAAAATTTTTTTTTTTCAAAGTTAACTAATGCTAGTTAATCGAAGAAATTTAACTTAACTAAATGAAAAAGTTAATGGTTTTCGAAATTAACTGAAACGTTAAAAGTTAACCCAAAATTTAACTTCGTTAATTAACTATTAACTAATTAACTAGTTAATGCCCAGCTTTGCGCACAACATTTGTGCAGTTCTTTCCATACCAAAATCGACGCGCAAAGTTTTCCACTTTGTGCAATTCTCTTCTCATACAATTTTTGACAGTTCTCATCAACAACTGAACCACTGCTCGTTTCCCAGGGTTTTCCCACTTTAAATGAATACCCCTATTATATAGCTCTTTTTTAATTGACAAAAAATTATTCATCTGCTCCTGTGATTTTCTTCAAATTGAAATGTTGTTTTTTCCAAATACATAATCGGTTCTCTTGCTCAGATAACAATTATGGCACCCTCAGATTGAAAAAACCCTGAACAAAATGTGTTTGTGAAAAAGGCATTGAAAGAATTTTGCATGAAGAAGCCGTGCAAAGTGAACGAGAACGAATTTTAGTGCAAGAAAGCTTAGTATGAAAAACTGATGGAGCGGCCATCAGACTTTTACGCCAAAAAGCTTTTTATTAATTTTCTGTGAAAAATTTTGTTATGCAGATTTTTTTTCAAAAAGCACTTTTCATAAGAATTTCGTACAAAACATTATTTTGAAGAAATTTTGAGCTAAATATTTGTTTATAATTTTAAGGCTTAATTTTATTTCGAAGCATATTTAAAATTTAGATATATTAATATTATCGCTTTTGTGCAAAATGGAAACGCAAGTTTGTTAGCTGCAAGTTTTTTTGTATTGTTCGCAGTGAATTAGGGAACAAATTTTTAAATTTTGGTTTTTTTTTGTTTGTAGGAGTTTGTAATTTGTGCAATGTTCGTTATTTATGTACACTAGGTGACAAAATTTAAAAAGAAAAATTCTTTTAATAAAATTTTAATTTAAAAATGTTTCTTTAAAATGTACATAAATATTTCTTTAATAAATTTTTCTTTAATAGATCTGGCATATCTTATACCATATCTTATACCATCTTATACCATTTTTGTATACAAAGGAACCAAACTGGACCAATCGGACAGTTCCTAAGTTTTTGAACCGGTCTAGTGAACACTTTGAAATTCAGTGCAAAACTTCGACTTTCATGTGTTCAATTGTACCGTTATATTTTCTGGCTAGCGGTAGTGGTCGTAAATTGAAAAGTTACTAAAAATTTAAAAATGACCACCCAAGGAAACATTGTTAAAGATGGCGATTTGGTGCATTTTATTGGCAGCGAAATGCTTAAGAACGACCAGGGTAATTTGTATTATACGTGTGTTGTTGCTGCAGATAAATCAAACACCGATAATATTAGCGAGGACGACACGGAGCTTTTGAATTTGTTGAACGAGTTCAAACTCCAAAATATTTTTCAGAATCTAAAAAGTGAGTAAAAACCTTCATTTAATATTTGTAATAACACGAACTCTGTAGACGCTGGAATAACCTTCAGAAGCCTAGAATTTTTATCGAGAGAAGATATTGCAAGTGCAATTAGCAATATCGGTCATAGAGCAGAGTTTGGGCAGAAATCGTTATTTAACAATTCTACTATTTTTCAGTTTGGAGTAGAAGACGATACTTTGAGCCAATCGTCAGAGGTCGAAGGTTGGCTAGAAAAGGCACGGTTCGATTCACTTTGTTCTTCCAACAACTCATATGGATCACAGGTAAAATATGATTTAACAATTTGAATATTAAATTTAATTTTGTATTTTTTTTTCAGCCTCTTTCCGATCTTTTAAAGAACAAACCAAAGGGAAGGCTACTTATTGAAATATATTTTGAGAGGTCATGCTTTAACAACAAACAACGCGATGACCTCATTAATGTAATTTTGGAAGACGTTATGATAAAAAACGCAAAGCTAAGACCAGAACACTTTGCCCATATACTTCAGGAAATAATTGCTTTATTTCCCAACTTAGAGCTAATTCCATTTAGGATTATTATTTTATTCCGTGTCAAAGAAAAAAAAATCTCACTGGCAAGCTATATTCCAAATATTTTAACTTAAAGACAAATGTCAGAAAAAGTAGTGTCTGTTCGGAAATATCCAGTCGCAGCGAAATACGTGATCCATTAATGAAAGAAGAATTGGACGAAACCATATCGTTGTGTTTAAAGTCATCGCTTCAAAAAGATTGCAGTAATTAAGAGGAGGTAATCGACGAATGGCAGAAAACTTTCACGTTTCGTAAAAAGGATTTGGAACAGCGTTCTAATTCTGATTTCTTGAAAGAATGGCCAATATTAAAAGACTCCAGAACAACTCTATTTGCATTTGATAAGAACACTAATCTTTATTGAGATAATTTGAACATATTTTATTTCAGAGTAATCTAGATTTTAATGTGATACAAACAGATAAAGAACATCTTTTGAAAAGCAAGTGGGATTTTTTTAAAAAGAAGATCGTAAACTTCTTCGATTTAAATATTTGCAACGAAAAGTCGAGAGACCTTCTGAAGCAAGCAAGAGCATCTAACAAAACTGGTGAGTGCATTTTTTTACTTGTGTATTAACAATGTTGCAATTATTTAATGAAATAATATGTACTTTTTTATTAGATTGTGAAGACTATATTTTGACATTTCTTCTCAATTCTGTTCTGTTACCATCAACAAGATTCAATGGGGATGGAAATAAAAAAGAAGGCCACAATTCAAGATGCGTTTTGCGTTTCATTATTTCATAAAATAAATGAAAAAAATCAAAAAAATCGTTTTTTCAATTCGAATACAAACAAAAATGGATTAATAGCAATTAAAAAGTGTATATTATAAAATTTAATGCAAACACACTTAAATTGGGTTGAATATTTTCCACTTTTAATGTAAATGCAAACGCATTTTAAATTGCACACTTTTATGTCAAAATTGTTCACTTTTAATTTTAATGAAAATGATTTTAAATTGAAAGTTCAATTTTTATTTATATACAAAAAATTTTAAACTGGGTTAAAAAGTGCGCACTTTTAAATTAAAAGAGTTTTAATGCAAACACTTTTAAATTTGATACGAAAGTGTGCATGTTAAATTTTAAAGTTTTCACTTTAATATTCAAAGTGTTTACTTTAATAAAAACAATTCAAAGTGTAAACTTTTAAATTAAACATTTTTCGATACAGAACGGAATCATACATGTAAACTTTTTAATTTGAAGTGCCTTGTACTGGGTTTAAAGTTATTTGCGGGTAATAGTTTCTGTAGTTTGGATATTAGTCCTCTATGCCATACCTTATCAAAGGCTTGGGTGATGTCGAGGAATACTGCTGAGCAGTATTGCTTTTTTTCGAATGTTGTTTTGATCAAGTCAACAATGCGATGAACCTGTTCAATTGTGCCGTGCTTTTCTCTATCCGAATCGGTGATTGGGTATTTCACCTTTAGCAAGTATTGTAGGTTACATAATTTTTATCAGAATTTTCTCAAAAAATTTTGAGTGTAAGGTAAGAACTCACGTTTGTAGGGTCTTTTCCGGCTTCGGAATTATCGTAATCTGCGACAGCTTCCAGTCAGTTGGGTAGTGACTTATTCTTAATATAGCATTATATATCTCTTACTTATATAAAATTCTTTGTGAGTAGGTTTGTAGGTTTGTATGTATGTATGTATGTTTGTTCCCTTTTAACTCAAGAAATACTTGACCGATTTTAATGAAACACATACCTATTCAAGGGATTTCGGTGAAATTTTGGATTTGGTGCTAGGAGGTGAATGGGCAGAGGGATGACTTGCAAAATCTATTTTTATTTCAGTTGCTTAAATGCTTAAATAATACATATAACATTTCTATGTTAACATGAAATTACAAAATTATTGCGAGCGAAGCTGTGGGTATAAGCTAGTGTGTAATAAGTGATTTTTTTGGGTTCAACTTGGCAATATCAACCATAAGTGCTTTTCTTCTGATGAGTAGTGGGTTAAAATTTGACCTGTTTTCCGTTACCACAGATAATTTGCAGTTGGGGGCTTGTAGTAAATACATTTTGTAGGTGACTTGCGAAAGCAGTACCTTTTTCGGCATCACTTCTAGCCCAGTCTCCGTTGGGTAAACGAAATGGCGATTCTGCAATAATGGGTCGTTTTACATTTTTTGTGGCACGCCAAAGTGAGTAATTTTTTGAGCTCGTCGATGTAAGCCTTTCCATGAATTGATGCAGATCATTCTCGTTTTTCGCCTTCAGTAAATTTTGAAGTTTTCGTGTAATGAGGGTCAGCTTTTTTTCAGATAGGGTGATCTGAACTTTTGCCAATCACGCCTTATTGATCTCTTTTCTGTTAAGAGCGAAGCAATATTTTGTGGCACAAATTCCTTTTTTTGGGTAGTGGTATTGATTGTTGGGGTCGCTGCCAGTGCGGCGTTTGTAAGTAGAAGGGTATAGTTACGCACTGCCACATTCAGTTGCTGCTCAGTTTTCAGTGGCACATTTAGGGTAATGTGTGAACTTATATATTTTCAGAATTTAAGCCAATTTGTGTTTATACTGGTGAGTTTGTAGGGTTGACTTCTGGATTCGGTGCATATTTTACTAATAGTGGGTGTGTGGAAATTTCTGAAACTGTTCTGTTATTTTGCAGTTATTTTTCTGTTATTGCAGATATTGTAAGTCCATTTATGTATTTATCAAGGCATATGCTGGTGGCTTTTACTCGGTGGCAATTACTCGGTGCAAAATTCCAGTAAAACATAAGGGCAATTCACGAGTTGGTGCAAATGGTCTTGCAGAAGTGGAAATGCAAATAGTTGTTGCAAACTTTGTCATCACAACAACAAAATATACAGGTTGTATTTCTTACGCTCGAGCAAGTTTGCAACACAGAAAACGTATAGCTTTCATATGCTACACTCAGAGAAAAAATCGTGTTAAATTAACCAATTTTGTGGTTAATATTTTTCAAACCGATCTTTCAGGTTGTTTTAACAAGATGCTATTGTTCAAAATGACACTCTCCTATATGTGTACGTGTACGTGTGAAGAGGTTTGTGATTAAACTGGGAAAACTGGTAAATATGCGTTCATTCATATCATTGCCGGTAGCTCAGGGGTTTGGCAGTCGGCCTCATAAACGGAAGTACGGGGATCGAATCCCCGTACCGGAAAAAGTTTTTTTAATTTAATTTTTTTTTATAAAATTGTAAACCACACAGTTCCTCCAAGTAACTTTTTTACCATTCTTTAACATATTTTTAAATTAACAATACCATTATTTCAAATAGATACCTCTTCACTCTGAACTGGATTTGAACGCCGGACCTTCGGATCTTGAGTTCATCACTTTACCCTCTGTGCTACTGCGCTTCATAAATTCATGTCGTCCAAAGACCAATCTGAATTTGAAATCTAAAAATTTCTATTTAAAAAAACTTTTTTCAACTCAGACGAGATTTGAACACGGGACCTAATGTTTATATTTTTATTTTTGAAAAAAAATTTCTCATTTGTGTAAATGTGTGCGTTTTGCTTCGGAAATTTTTTCTCATTTCTGTGAATGTGTGCGTTTTGCTTCGATTTTTGTCAATGTAGTTGTAGTTTTTTGGAATTGTTTTTGTTTTGCGTACAAATGTTTTTCATGTTAATATAACATGAATAGTGTTAATTAAAATACATGAAGATTTCTCTGGGTGTATACAAATGGAACACTGATTTTTCAGTGCTGCCATCTAAGTGAAAATTCTATGTTACGTGTTTCTCACAAAAAAAGTAAACAAATTAAATCCAAACAAAAAATGAACAAGTGAGTAAGTTTCAGTCGGGCAAGCCGACTTATATATACCCTACACCTACTGGGCCATATTGGATCAGCCATCTTGAATTTTGAAAATGCGACATCAAATTCGAAATCCGCGACCCCAAAAACTTCCCTATACAGAATTTCATACTTTTTTGATGAAATCCTAAAATTTCGGCCGTCATATTGGTTCCGCCATCTTGAGTTTTTAGAATCCGACATCAAATTCGTAATCAGCTACCCCGAAAACCCCACTATACAAAATTGCATACTGTTGTGATGAAATCTTAAAATTACGGTAAAAACACGATTTCCACTTATATGGGAGTTAGGCGTGGCAGTCGACCGATTCCGCCCATTAGCAATACCAACTCCTTCTAGGGCCTAAAAAGGATAAATTCAAAATTTGGGATCCCTAGCTTTCTTCAAGCACCTGCAATCGTGTTTACAAGAAAAGAGGACGGACAGACCGGGAGGTAGGCGTGGCAGTCGACCGATTCCGCCCATTTTCAATACCAACTCCTTCTAGGGCCTAAAAAGGATAAATCCAAAATTTGGGATCCCTAGCTTTCTTCTAGCTCCTGCAATCGTGTTTACAAGAAAAGAGGACGGACAGACGGATAGGGCTAAATCAATTCAGGAGGTAACGCTGATCAAGAATATATATACTCTTCCATATCGGACACGTCTCAGACCAAAGTGAATATACCCATACCTCATGAGGTGTAGGGTATAAAAAAATAAAAAAAGGTTTTTTATATGTTTTATTGGAAAACTGATGGTTTTAGCTTAAATAAATAAACATAAACATTAATTCCAATTTATTAAAGGTACAAATTAATCAAATTTTTTATTTTCCATCTTTGAGTTTCCGTTTCTTTAGGAACGACACAATTCAATTCAATATATTAAAGGTTAGTTAAGTTAAATTTCTTCGATTAACTAGCATTAGTTAACTTTGAAACGAAAACATTTTTTTTATAATTGAATGTAAAAAAAAGGGAAAAATTAAGAATTCATACTATTTTTTAATCTACCTAGCCAAACTGTTGAAAAATTGTAAACACAGAACTCTTTCGTGTTGTTGACAAAAATTTAAAGTTCCAAGTCGAAACGGCGTGCCGCCGTCAAATGTATCGGCTTGGTCGGCGGCGAAATATTGAGTCGATTGTGTCGGCTCAACCGATATTGACATCGATTTGTTCGCACGCCGAATGAAGACGATTATGGTCGGCGCGAAACTGTTTAGCCGCCGCCTACATTTTCCAATCAACTTGGAACTCTGGGTGCGTAAAAATTTTGATTTTTAGTGGGATCAGTATGATTTTTGTGATTGATTATTTTGTGTTAGCTTTCTGAGCAGCAATGTTTGTTTTTGTAATGAAAGGCTGATTCAATGGAGAAACAACAATGTGAAAAAAACAATAAACCAGCAAGGCATTTGTCTTATGGCCATTTCGGGACTGCCACTCCCTCATCAGAGACAATTCTGCTGACTACTAACAACCAAAGCTGGGTCGAGAATTTAACTTCGTTAATCCGGAAATAGTTAATCAAAAATTTAACTTCGTTAAATTAAAAAGTATATTGCGTTGAAAAGATAACTTCGTTAAAAGTTAAATTAAATAGTTAAATTCTCTATAGAATAAATTTTTTTTTTCTAAAAAACCCATAACAAAACATTTTTACTATATACAATAGAATGCCTGCACTCACAGACCCTTTTTTCGATCGATTTCAGCCCTCTACATATGCAAATTTAACTTAAAAAATTAAAAATTTTACAAAACGAATTTGCCGACGGGTTTTTTTTTTATTGTCACTACGCACCCAGAGTTCCAAGTTGATTGGAAAATGTAGGCGGCGGCTAAACAGTTTCGCGCCGACCATAATCGTCTTCATTCGGCGTGCGAATAAATCGATGTCAATATCGGTTGAGCCGACACAATCGACTCAATATTTCGCCGCCGACCAAGCCGATACATTTGACGGCGGCACGCTGTTTCGACTTGGAACTTTAAATTTTTGTCAACAACACGAAAGAGTTCTGTGTTTACAATTTTTCAACAGTTTGGCTAGGTAGATCACAAAAATCATACTGATCCCACTAAAATTTTTAAGTTTTAAGTTTTTTAACTAATTTTTTTTTCATTTTGGGGTTGTCCAAATGTTGTCAAAAACTATTTTTCTACTATTTTTATGAGTGATGAAAAGTAGTATTTTTCTTGTATTAAACTTTTTTTATGGACTAATTTATTTAAAATGTAGTCCCGGAAATTCCGGGATTTAGAAAAAAATATCCCGGGATTTTCGGGAATAAAAATGGACCGGGATCCCGGGATCGAATGCCCTAGTCTTGGGTATTGCCTTTGAGTGCATTTGCGTATGAAAATAGTTGTTGTTGTGGTGCAGTCATAGCTCCATTCCCTTGGAGTGTTGGGTATGATTTCATCTAGGTGATATTGGCTGGAGTAGGGTTTGACATCGTCACAGTTGTTCCTCTGAAGGGCTTCTTGTGAAAGAAAGCTTCGTTTGAAAGAAACCTTATTTTTAAGGGTTTTATAGACACATCCTCTATAATTTGCAGTGTGATTTTTACCACAGTTACTACATTGTCTAACGGCTGCATCGTTCCTAGATTTCGGACATAATTGGATCTGGTGCAAGTCAACGCAAATAACACAAACACTGGGAAGTGTACAATATTTTTTCGTATGGCCAAATTCCTGTCAATTTTGGCATTGTATTGGACCACGGCATTTACGCGGCTCCTCAACACTGACTTTACGGTGTAATAAATAGGGTCTTTGGGTCAAATTCGAGTTCAATGCGGAAGAGGGTTGGGGGTAATTTATCTCTGTTCTTCGGCACAGATCTAACCTGAAATTTTTGAAAACCTGAAATTTACACACGTGTTTTACTTTGATTCCATTGTTTTTTTTTAATTTTAAATATTTAATGTACATTTGTATGCAATAAAACTCCCACCCATGCCTACTCCCTGGCTACGCTCCTGACTGACCACACGCCTTCCACTTAACATTTTTAGTAATGATTACACAACCCAACAAGATTTTGCTCCATAAACCAAACTTACATATATTTTCTTAAAGAATTTTTAACAAGATGGCGTTCACAGAAAATTTTTATCGCGTCAAGTTTTTGGGAATTTTAGGGTAAAGGAGTCAAAATATGGCCAAATTGGCAAACTTCAGTAATTCATCAAAAAAAAGCTAATCTTTTCTAAGCAAATCTGTTTACGTCATCATTTAGAACTAATATTTATCTTCAAAACAAGCTATTACTCATATTTATACTCCCACACACACTGTGGCAGGGTATATTAACTTTGGCACAATGCTTGTAACGCCCATAAGGAAGCGTGTCATTCCACGTCTTTTTGTAGGCATTACAATCGGTGTGACAAAAACAATATAGCCTTTGGGTATATAACAGAGATACACATTTCATAGCAAAATTGTGCTATTCTCTCTCTTGCTCACTAAGCAACTGCAAATCAATTTTGCGCACCCCTGGTATTAAGTTAGCGAATAACCACCCAACGAATTAGCGAACCCTATGAGAACAGCACCATTGTGGTTTCTTTAATTGGTAAACTTTAATTTCAAAATTTTATCACTGCTGCACATCTTACCATTTTCCAGCACCACACGTATTCTGGCAATCAACTCGACGAAATCCTTACGGTAGTACATGAAAAGTGAAAACTTCATCACGCAAAGACAACCGGTCAGCGAGGGACTCAGTGCGTCCGTCAGCCTGTCGATGTCCGTTAGATTGTTAACAGCAAACGAGCCCATCGGGAGTATGAATAGTGTCATGGGACCCATTGTACACAGCGTAAGAAGTGGCCAGGTGATAACTTTTGTCTGCGAAAAAATGTCGAAGCCCAGTGTCCAGAACAGCTTCACTTGTATTTTTAGAAATATTTTTGTGTTCATTTTGTTGGAAATATTATTAGATATTTCCGATTGTAATGCAATTGTAGTTGAAATCAGATTGCGCCATTAACAAATTGCCCTTTTATATGGAAAAAATTCAAAAGAATTTCGAGCTCTTTTCCTGTCCATCTCGGGTGTCACTTTTAACACCCTCATGACCGCCTCCATTTGAGTAACGGGTTATTAACTATATTATACCAATTTGTTGACGCAGTGGCGTTCTTAGGCTCGGTGTGAACCGGGGCGGATTCAATGATATCCGCATACTGTGCGAATTTCGCTGATTTTTCTGATAGTAAAAATAAAGTGGAGTGTCTGGCCGCTTCCATAAATCAAATTAATAAAATTGTCTGCTCAAACCATACCTTATATTTTATTTATTTTATTTTCATTCTCACGTCAGTGTAAAAAGATACAGCATCTTATGATGTACTATCTGTCTGATGTACTATAGTCGTAAATGGGAATATATCATAAATATTCATTTTATATAAAATTTTGTGTTGAAAATATTGGGTCTTACTGCCCTAAGGAGGAGGTTATCGGGAGAACCAATAATACTGATTTTTTTCCCTTGTATATTTCTCGTTCTGAAATGTATATCTGAAATGTAGTTTTGTATGGGAGCCCCGCCTAGATTTTGTCCGATTGTTCTGATTCTCGAACTTGATCTGAGTTTTGGAGGAGAAAAACATGTAGCCAAAGTTTCAAGTCGATATCTCCGAAATTGCGACCGCTATCGTGATGACGTACAGACGGAAAAACAGACAGCCGGACATGCCTGGCTAAATCGACTCCGGTGGTGATGCCGATCAAGAATATATATATACTTTTCCATACCGGACACACCTCCTTATGGGCGTTACAAACGTTGTGACAAAATGGCACATACAACAAAAAATATAATTAAAATCAGGGACTGAAACCGAAAGGAACCGGTTTCGGAACTGGACCTTCCACTTTAATAAGCATAAACTTATTTCTTGTTTATCGTATCCCACAATCCCTCAACGCGAAAAAATATTATTTTTGCTGCATGTATTAACTCAAAGCCTGCTTTTCATGTTAAAATTAGAGGTTTGCTTTAAAAAATACCAGAATAAACAAGATAAGAATAAAGGAATTCGTTTAAGAAAACATATAAATTTAACTTTTTGCATCATTTTTTAAACATTTTTAATGAGAATGACAAGAAAATTTCGTTAAAAATTATAACTTTAATTTGTATTTTTTCTAGAACCGAAAAAATTAAACGGTTTCGGTTCTTGGCGGTCCCTGATTAAAATGTAACTTAGTAACCATCGAATATTGAGTGGTTCATGCCAATAACTCCGTCCTTGGACATTTTTTGAGTGAATCATGCCGGGTGGGATTACAGCTGCAACAAAGAGCGTCCTTGAACATTTTTGGGTGAATCATGCCGGGTGGGATTACAGCTGCCACCAATTTTAGGTTAATCGCTTCACGGGTGGAATTAACTACACTCAAAGAATTATTATATTCGGAGAACGTTTGCTTCAAATATACTACTTTTGAATACAAACTTAAACGAAAAAACAAACAAAAAACATTTGCTCCAAATTAAGTCGTTTTGCCGCAAATAATAAATAAATTTGCAAGAATTCAAAACCGTTTCCCATTTAACTTTTATTGGAAACGTTTTTAAATTGGTGCAAATTAAAAACTAATTTCTAATAAACGTTTAAACGAATTCGATATAAGCTTTGTTTTTATCGACCAGAACGAAAGTAGCTCAGTGGCACAGCTTGTATGTGCGTAACTTATAAACCTTACGTCCCGCGTTCTAATCCTGGCTGAGCTGAACTTTTTTTTTTTTCGTTACTTAAACGTTGGTTGCAAACGAAACAACAAACGAAGTGTGTTTGTCTAATTTTTCGTTTCTTACGAACGAAAAAATTCTTTGAGTGTATCAACTACAGCGTCCATTAAAGTTGTCGCAAATTACCGGGTATGTAACAGCTAGTCAAAGGAGCATCCAAGGGGGGGGTTTTGGGGGTTTGACTCCCCCCCCCCCGAAATTATTTCGCATTACCAAACCAAATTGCAGATAAATGTTTTTTAATTTGATTGGTAAAAATATATTGATGAAACAAAAACAGCTAAAAAAGTCTTCAAAAGTTTAAAATGGACAAATAATGATGAGTTTCATGTATTTTTCACCATGTTGCATTCAAAAATGGCCAAAATCCTTATATACTACGATACAAACAAAAATTTAGTATAGGCCTTTATTAGACTTTTGATCCGAAAATTATAAAAAGTTTTGACACGTCTATATTTCAAAAAATCAATTTTTGTATCAAACTACAAGTCATTTTTTGATTCGATTTCAAATCAAAAATTGGATTTAAAATCTAAGACCACACAGTATGGGCCATTTTTTCGAGTAATAAAACAATTTTTGATTTGATCCGATGCCTTCAATTATTAAATATCTATTTCATATTTGAATTAAAACGTCTTGTTCATAAAAATTTCATATTATCAAATCACCCACTTGAAAATAAGGAAATATCCAAAATGTTGTAAAACACCGTTCGACAAATATAAACTTTTGGTAATGCACATGATCGGGGCGAATAGATTCTGTTAGAAAGGGTTAAAAAAGAGTACACGTGTCTCCCAGTTTTTCTGAATCAATTCTTAAAACAGTTTTAATTGCATATTTGATGTTGCATTTTTCCATGCAAAAATTTTGTATTCCTGGGTATACTCGGGTTTTTGAAAAAAGCCGATTTAGGCCCGTATTATTCACCTCTGGATATTTCGGGATAGCAATTTACCCGGTCTGGATATCTTAACGGCTGGATAGTAATTTTTCCAATATATTTCCAGCCAAATTTCAAAGTTACCCAGAGTTTGATTTTTTAATACTTCAAAAATATTATTATTTTCCGATTTTTTTAACTGCTTGCTTGTTTTCGAGTTTTTTTATACCCCCACACACATTGTGGCAGGGTATACTAACTTTGTCACAACGTTTGTAACGCCCATAAGGAGGCGTGTCCGGTATGGAAAATTATATATATTCTTGATCAGCATCACCTCTTGAGGCGATTGAGCGATGTCCGTCTGTCCGTCATCACGATAGCGGTCGCAGTTTTGGAGATATCGACTTGAAACTTTGGGTACATATTTTTCTCGTGAATACTGAGATCAAGTTCGAGAATCAGCCAAATCGGATAAAAACTGGGCGTGGCTACCATACACCGAATAAAAAGGTCAACATTTTTCCATTCTTTTTTATTGTTGTATTCGATTGGAAATGTTTAGAAACGTATTTTTTACATGGTCCGAGGTTCCGACCATGAAAAATCAAAATTAGGAAAAAAAAATGTCGCACTGCATTACATTTAAAATGTTCGTCAAAATTTCTTATGGAATTCAATCTTAGTGAAAACATATTATGTACCTTAAAAACAAATGAAATGATAAAAAATTTTTGGAATTTTAAGAATTTTTTTTAAACTTGCATTTTTAACTTATATTGACCAATTTTGCTAACTTTTATACAATATTTGCCTAATCTGACCGTAGCTTTACGCGTGCATATTTTGGTCATTTTTGGTGAGTTTTTTTTTTGGACTCTACCCTGTAAGAAAACGGTCTAGTTCCAAAATAGTTCCGAATTAGTTCCGCAGTAGGGTGTTCTGGTTCCACCCAAATCTCTTTCACATGTGGTGAAGTGGCGAATTCAACATGGCGTTGTCATTGGAGGAAGTTACCAGCTGCCACCTCTGAATTACCTCCGGTCAGCTCGGAAATAGCTCTTTCCTAGCGGTGGAAAATTGGCCCCTATACAATACATGTAACCAGTTAATAACCAGTTTCTACAACTTAGCTACATACTAGCTTTCGGTAACTTTAAAAATTTTTTCGCAAAAATAACTCAATTTTATTTTTTTTTTTATGTAGCACTTTATTATTAATAATTGTTTTGTGTATTAATTATGGGTTTTAGCTCATTTTCCAAAAAATTCATTTTGGAAAGAGGAGTCAACAACTAAGCAAAAACTCAGTCTGGCAGAGTGTACAGCTGTTTCGGATCCAGCCACGGATCCTCGTCAGCACTCTTTATGCATTTTATTTTATCCAAGCGACGCTATAAGTAAGTATTGGTATGACGCACAAGAGAATTGTTTCTCCTTTGCATCACACGCCAACTCACTGAAGCAGCGAATGGTAAAATGCAGCAAACTGAATTTTTACTTGTTGTTGTATAGCAAGCTACTACTATGCCTGGTTGAAGAATTTCCTCAAAGTCCCAGCAAGCAAGTTGCATGGCAAATGAATTTTTACATTGTGTGTGCTCTGATACACACACAACAATTCACTTGCCAGAAAATACAAAAACAACAAAATTGTTTTTGGTTTAATTGGCGTACCCTCCATATGTTTATTTAGTAAAAAATTCAGATTTTTATTGAGCTTTTCATAATTTATGTATTAATTATGGGTTTTAGCTCATTTTCCAAAAAATTCATTTTGGAAAGAGGAGTACAACAACTAAGCAAAAACTCAGTCTGGCAGAGTGTACAGCTGTTTCGGATCCAGCCACGGATCCTAGTCAGCACTCTTTATGCATTTTATTTGTATAAATATATTTTTTTTGTAACCAAAACACTATTGATTTCACAAGTATTATCTGAAAATAAAAAATTGTAAAATATATGAAACTGCAAAAAAAAAGAAAAAGAAAAAGAAACAATTTTAAGAAAATATCACAAAATAAAAGATTTGACATCTGTAAAAAAAAGGGAAAAATGTTAAAAATTAAAAAAAGGATAAACGAAAATCTATAAAAATAAAAATATGAAAAAAGTTCGAAAAGTATGTCCTTTTTCTAACAAGATTTTCTCTAAGTGTACTTAACGGATTAAGGTGTCAAATGTACTCATTCGAAAGGAATTGAATAGACCATTCAATTGATACTAATATTAATAATAATAATAATAATAATAATTGTGTCAGTGAGCCACTACACATAAAGAAAAGGTGTACGAATACTTTTGTGAGTCACTGTATGTCGCACTGGCATGCTTAACAAAAATATATGTTGCTTTGAAAATAATTTCTATTAGAATGAAATCACTCACAACTATATTTTTTCACATTTATTCTTATTTTTATTAAAAATTTTTTACAAAATTCCAATATTTTCTAACATTTTCAATTATAAGAAAATATATCACTTTACACAAAACGAATGTTATTTCTCCAAAAGAATATTATTCAAGTTATTTCAACATTTTTTGTTACTTGATTTAACTTTTTATATTTTTTTTATACGAAGCCACAAATCACAACTGACTAGAAAAACTGGTTTACTCACAGATTACTGGGTTACTACCTCTGCATTACCTGTGTACTACCTCTGCATTACCTGAGTATAGTTCCGAACCAATCTACAGCTCTAAAAGTGCTTGATGAAAAAAGGATACAATTATCTTTATCGAAAAAATAAATTTGCTTTATTTTTCAAGTTAAAGTAAAAAAATTTGTTTGTATGACAAAGGTGGTTTTTTTTGACCACTGTAAGCCATTAATTTTAGTTTCGACAATTTCACTCGACTTTATATTTATATTATAATTGGATTGGGGAACTATTTGGTGAAGCAGTTCAATTTGATCACGTCCCCGAGGACTTGTCAACGACTAGCTTTGCACACAAATTATCCTGCAACTACTGCTCCTGAATATTTTAAAAATCCATTCATAATTCCATATTTGGTTTCATTTCAAAGCTTCCTCGTTTCTCCTCAAGCATCCTGGCAACATGCTATCTTTGACGAAGGAAGATTTAAAGTTGTGAGAAGATTCAGCAATAATACAACAATTTGAAACTTTCTTTCTAACCACAAATTTAGCTTTAGAAATCTATTCCCTCTGCCATGCAAAATCGAACGTTAATTTATTACTTTGAGAAAAGTGAAAACAGGACAGCGAAAATCCCTTAAATTGTAAAGACTTTCTAATTTTTTTTTTGTTATTTAATCAACATTTTTTAACATTCAAGATGAAACTATAAATCGATTTGCAGAGAATTCTCGTCGATTCGTTTTGAAATAAATTAAATAAAAGTTAAAAGGGTGGATGGATGAAGGAGGTAACACAAACGGACTTTTTGGCAAAATTGAAGTGGCCTTGGTCATATCTTGCCTATAATATCTCCCGAATATAAGTAATGATGATAGTTTCGAAGATTCAGAAGCGACAAAGGAGACTTGTCACCAATTTTGTATTAAAAAACAAAATGAGAAACTTTCAAACTGATTTACTCGAAATAATTTTTATATTACATACCGCCTTCAGTTATATGTTAAGCTAAACAAGTTAATAAATGTATCACGGCGTGACACGATACTCGACACTCAAGTTTTTCCAGTACAATTTTGATGATTTCGTTGTACTGAAACATTTTCAGTACAATTTTATAACTTTTCAAATTGAAGAAATAAATACTTAGTTAGACACTGCACTAGAATTAAACGATTACAAAATTTTATAATTTCTGAATTTTGGGAAAATGTACATATAATTACAAATTAACAAAACGAACTTCTCTTTACCAATGGAATTTTTTATTTCCGCATTCTTCAGATAACATAGAAGGAATATTTTCCAAAAATTATATCGGTTCCGGTTCTCAGATTTAAAAAAATATCGATTTCGGTTTCGGTTCCATAGAGTCAAACAAATTATAATTTTAAAGTGAAAGTAAAAAAGACAAAAGTTAACTAACAAAAATTGGATGACGAGAAAATTTTAACAAAATTTATATTTTTAAATTGTTTTTATGACTTATGAAAAGCGCATTTAATATGCACGAACAACGTTGAACAATGCACGAAAAATACAAAAATATCCTTACAAAATTCTTGCGTGAGTGATCGTGAGCGAAATTCACTCACGCGCCCACCTCTAGTATAAATTAGAGCCCGACCGATAGGCATTTTCAGGACAAAAACAACAAATATACTTTTGAAAAAATTTGAAAAAAATTTTGTAGCTAAAGCCGTTTTGCTACATTTTTTATATATTTACGATATTTAAATTAATTTGTAAATGTTTTCGGATGTCACCCATGAAGAGGGTATCAGGCTGGGCTGACCATTAGACCGTCTCGAAAAAATGAAGTCATCCGCACACCATCTAATTTGAAGTATATTTAGAAGGAGATTCCGGAAAAAATTTTCTTTTTTTTTTTGGCCGATCGTAGAGGTAGCGCATCGACATATTTCTTCATATTGTCTCTATTTATGATCCGATTTTAATGTATAACATATCAAAAACATGTCTCGAGGAGACCTACAATAATGTCCTAGAGGTCCTTGCTCCTAAGTACACCCTTCTAGTACTTACCCACCAGATCTCAGTTAGTACCACCCTAATGTACCATTACAAGAGCAGAAAATTAAAGCTCTCGAAAAATCATTAAATTCTTGCAAAGGAAGTATACCGATTATACCATTAGAACTATTTATAAAAAATATAATTAATATTTTTACCGAACGTAGGGGTAGCGCATTGACATATTTCATCATAGCGTCACCATTTATGATCCGATTTTAAAGTATAATATATCAAAATTTTTGTCTCCAGGAGACCTACAATAATGCCTCATACGTCATTGCCCTTAATTACACCCTTCTAGTACTTACCTATCAGTTAGTACCACCATAATGTACCATTCCAATTGCAGCTCTCGAAAAATCATTAATATATTTGCCGAACATAGGAGCAGTGATGCTACATACTTTTTAAAAAATCCCTACACTGGCTGAAAAAAAAACGTATTATTCCCTACGATTACAAAATTGTTTCCCTTTTCCCCCCGTAATTTAATTTTATCAGAGAACTTGGACAAAAGTGAGTGCAGTTTAATTATTTTGCATATTCTTGCCCCCACTAAATTCATTCAAATGAAAATTTGTTCAAAAGGGAAAACAATGGTGAAGCTCATAATTCATTGCATTTTTAATTCAAGAGTTGCTTTTGTTCATTCCGATTAAAAAACCGTACAAAATTGTTTAAAAATGTCTTTTTTTATTAGTGAATTAAATTACACCCAATTGCCAACGGAGAGCGATGTGATTAATTTCTTATTATATCTGCAGCGTAACAGTGATCGAAGGCGGAAGTTGGATGCATTTAAACAGGAAGCTTTGAAAAACTTTATCATTTTGTGGAAACGCGCGGGTATTCCAATTTTATCGGAATCAGCTATTCGTAAACGTTTAGATAAGCTTGTGAATGTTACTATAGAATTGCTAAAAAAAAACCCTTAAGATGCAATATAAATAAGCATTGAAAGACCTAAATATTTACACAGCTTATCCATGCCATTCTCAAAACACCGAGCGCTTTGTTCATGTAGTGCATGAATCTGCCATGGCGGTCACCGATGAACAAAGCATGGGACACATTTTAACTAAACTCGAGAGCCGGCACAAATACAGCCAACTTGAATCACGTCGAGATTTGATCGATTAAAAGTAGGTTAATAAATAAATTAAAGTGGAGGTCCTTCGAGTTGCTGGACATCGACTTTAAACACTTAATTCGATTTTACTTTAATTTCTTTAATTCATGTTGTAGAAGTTGAGAAGTTTAAAAAGCAAACATTCCAATGTATACACAGAGTACATTATGGTTGTCCTAACTGAGATCTGGTAGGTAAGTACTAGAAGGGTGTACTTGAGGGCAATGACGTATGAGGCATTATTGTAGGTCTCCTGGAGACAAAAATTTTGATATATTATACTTTAAAATCGGATCATAAATGGTGACGCTATGATGAAATATGTCAATGCGCTACCCCTACGTTCGGTAAAAATATTAATTATATTTTTTATAAATAGTTCTAATGGTATAATCGGTATACTTCCTTTGCAAGAATTTAATGATTTTTCGAGAGCTTTAATTTTCTGCTCTTGGAATGGTACATTAGGGTGGTACTAACTGAGATCTGGTGGGTAAGTACTAGAAGGGTGTACTTAAGAGCAAGGACCTCTGAGGCATTATTGTAGGTCTCTTCGAGACAAAAATTTTGATATATTATACATTAAAATCGGATCATAAATAGAGACAATATGAAGAAATATGTCGATGCGCTACCTCTACGATCGGCCAAAAAAAAAAAGAAAATTTTTTCCGGAATCTCCTTCCAAATATGCTTCGAATTAGATGGAGTGCGGTTAACTTTTTTTTTTCCCCCTATAAGGTGATACGGTCTACTGACCATCCCCCCCTCCCCACAACCTATGAACGTTACTGCGTTGACGCCTTGTGCAAATAGTGACACTTGACAAGTGGCCAATTAAGAGGGTGGACTTTATTAAAATGAGTCAAATGGAATAATAAAGTAATAGCAGCTTTAAAAAAAGGAGTTGTTTTTATTTTTTAATGAAACGGAATTGCATGCCTCTGTATGCGTTAGAGTGGACCGTATTTTGGCATCATTCAATTTTCATTCGCGCCGCCCACTTAGGGTTCACAACTCCAAAACATTGGTTTGCGGGACAGCGCTGGTGAAAATGCGGGAAATGACCCAGAAATGTGGGAGAATTTTGTAATACAAAATACCGACGTTTTTCCCAAAGTCTAATGTTATACAATTTGCATTTATCCTGAAAGGTTATATCAAAATTTGTTTTTCAAATTGTCAATGCAGTGGCGTTCCTGAAGTGGGTCAACTTTCACTTTTTTCTTCTCGAATAAAGCATTAAAGTGATAACAAGTGTCGCTAATCCTCCTTTTTTACACTACTTTTCCAAATCTATATACTCGGTCGCTACAAGCGCGCTGAAAAATTAAACAAATTTTTTATTAAAAGAGCGAGCGGTAATAATTTGGAAACAATTTTTCAAAGGCGCGATTTTTTATTTAAATTTTTTAAGTTTAGAAGGATTTGTGATGTAGCGTGTTTGCAATACTATCAGTTTATAGTATGGGCGATTTTACTTTTCTGAATTTAGCTTTTGGATGATTTTCATTTTAAGATTTAAAATTATCATAAAAATTTAATGCATTGTTTTAAATTTAATTAAAAAATCCTCTTCCCAACTTGCATTACAAATTTTAGTGCATTCATTAAATTCATAAAATAGCGCAGCGTGGTCTTGCTCGCATGCAATCTGTACATCGACTGATCGCTGCTGCTTGCTCGTTCGGTAGTGTCGGTGTGAAAACACGACAGCTTTCGTCGTATACGTGTGATAACATGAGAGAAAAATTCAGCACGTGTGCGTGCATTCTGGATGGCTGACACTGATCTGACCGATTTATTCAAAGTGTGTGCAGGACAACCCACGGCAATCATAGATTTATTTTCTTTTAGAAATAGCTTATAAACTGAGTGATAACAACCAAAATTTACATGAGCGTTATCTTTTCAATAAATAAAATTCATTGAAATGTTTGAAATGCGGGATATGTTCCGCATCCCGCAGCAGGTCTCTGCGAGACGCGTAAAAATACGCCCTTATCCGGGATGTCCAGGAAAATACGGGACGGTTGGGATCCCTACACCCACTTAAACTATTTTACATAATGAAAAAAAAATACCAATAAAATTTGGGTCGATCGGTCAACGGGAAGGCGTGGCGCATTGTACTTGTAAAATTCATCAGTATGGGATATCCAAAAATAAAACTCAGAATTGAAAAAAAAAATTTATTTGCAGTTTTGGAGTTTTTAGCCGTACAAATTTGAATCTTATTAAGTGGTCAAAACTAGAGACTGGCCGAATTTCAGTCAATAAAGCTGTTTCGGCCGTGTTTCGGATTCGGTGGAAAAAAATTAATTATGACGTGCTGCAGAAAAACTGAGGACGCCATCGCACAGTGATTTGTCTTCATATATGCTTTGGACAAAAAGTATTTTGAATTAATTGAAACTAAGTTTCTAAATGTATTTTGGGTCCGATGATTTCAAAAATGAAATCGGATTTTTTATAACAATTTTTCGGAATAAACCTTAAATTGTATGGAAGGGTTTCTTATGCATTAAACAGAATTGCAGCAGTTAATGGTCAGGCGGACGACGGCTAGCCGCTGTCAAATTAAAACACACGCAACTATATGGGAATGCAAGGAATCGGGACGAAGACGGTAAAGCGGTAGCCGCTGTCAAATTAAAACACACGCAACTATATGGGAATGCAAGGAATCGGGACGAAGACGGTAAAGCGGTAGAGCGGTAGCCGCCGAACTTAGATTTTTTTCTATTTTTTGGTCGACGGCTGACGGTAGAGGGTTGCACCATAGCTTCAGTAATGACAATAGCTATATATATATATATATATATATATATACCACCCAAAGCAAGTTAATATAAGGGTTATAAAAACTTAAATTGGTTTTTTATTTCAGAGGTGAAATCATGTTTTACGACATGGCTTCGACAGCTAATATGGTGTCGAATGTATTTCGATAGTGTTCCGACCAAATATCAAACCAAACACGAAACTTAAATGATGGAATACTGTCGATCTCGTTTGATATCAAGATACGCGATTGCACCCCAGAAGTTTACAATTATCTAAAATTTTGTATGGCGATCTTTTAGCCGATATTTACATACAACAACCTCTTAGTTACGTATAAAAAAAGTGCAAAAGATAAGTGCAAAGATAGACACTAAAACAATTTCAAGAAAAAGAGTGCAAGTGGCGTATCAAAAGCCACTGCATATAAAGTAAACAAATAATATAATATTTGTGTGAAAAATATATCAGTTAATCGTTTCCCCCAAAAAAACAGGAATTCTCTCTCAGAGAATTCATCATCCCGCTCAAAACAAGAGCTTCAAACAGTATCAGCAAGTGGTAATGAAAATACGGCGAATTCACAAAATAAAGCTTTTGCCATGCAACCAACAGGTGCGAGCAGTGCGAATGCATCGCAACCTGTCACTGTTACCCTCCCCGCCATGAATAGTGCTGAAACAACTATAGCCGTCGATCAGCAGAGGTACTCTTTGCTAACTCTCCCGCATCGCCATCGGGCTCTCTCTCATGGAGCAAGCAGTGTCAAACTCCAACACCCTATACCCAGCAGGCAGCTAATATGACGGCGTTTTTAGCATCACAAACAAATTTGGCAAGTACAATTACTACTAATACTACAGACCCTGTTAAGATATTCACTGTAAATAAAGACCCTGCAAATAAGTTCTTTGAGAACAAAAACCCTTTGTATAAGCCTCAGTCGGCAAATACGAGTAATGTAATTGGCGCAAACACTACAGAGAAAAACACTCCACGTGCGGCAGTGCAGACTGGCATGCACCGCTACCTGCAAAAGCCAGACCCTACATTGCAAAAGCGCAGAACAACCCCTCCCAAAAATACGAATACGCCTATGGTTTTAAAGGCAAAGCCGAGTATCCAGCCCACAAATCTTGGGCGAAACAGATACTCACTATTATATGAAGAGGATAATTCAGACCCTAAACCCAAGACGTCAAAGCCGCCACCAATTTATCTCAGGGAAAAAAACTCGAATTCCCTTGCTGATAACACAAATTGTAGGCGCCAACAGATTTCATGAGATGGCTATTCTCAAGGGAGCAATCCATGAAACAAAAATACAAATTTATAATGAGGCAGATTTTCGCAAAATTGTGGACCTTTTCGATAAGTGTAAAAAGAGCTATTACACATACCAGCTCAAAAGTAGCAAAGGCCTATCGGTTGTTCTAAGAGGTGTAGACTCTTTTGTCGAATGTATCGATGTAAAAGAGGCATTATTTGCATTAAAATTCCGAGTTAGATCTGTGTCTAACATTCTAAACAAGGAAAAATTACCCCAACCACTTTTCCGCATTGAACTGGAATTTGACCCTAAGACCCTGCAAAAAACTGAAACCCACCCTATATACAATTTGCGATATTTACTACACCGTAGAGTAAGTGTTGAGGAGCCGCATAAACGTCGAGGCCCAATACAATGCCAAAACTGCCAAGAATTTGGTCATTCGAAAAAAATATTGTACACTTCCCAGTGTTTGTGTTATTTGAGGTGACCTTCACCAGACCCAATTGTGCCCAAAATCGAGAGAAGGCGTAAATGTTAGACATTGTAGTAACTGCGATGGAAATCACACTGCCAACTACAGAGGGTGTTCAGTCTACAAAACCCTTAAAAATAAGGTTATTACCGAACCGAAGCCCTTAAGCGCAACAGCTACAAAGAGGTCAAACCCTACTCCAGCCAATTTTGCGCAGATGAAATCATACCCACCACCCCAAGGAAATGGTGCTAACTCCGCATCACAACAACAACAATTTTCATACGCAAATGTACTCAAAGGCAATGCCCAAGACCCTCCAGTTATTCAACCCGCCCAACAGAACATTGGCATTGAACAAACACTCCAGATGTTTATGCAAAACATGTCGCAGTCTATGAACGGCATGCAAACTATGATGCAGGAAATGATACACAATCAAAACCTGCTAATCCAGACCCTTTTAAAAAAAAAAGCCATGAATGCGATAAAAATATTCTTCTGGAACGCGAACGGCTTATGCCAACATAAATTGGAACTCATTCAATTCCTCAATTCATTCTGTATAGATGTAATGCTAATTTCAGAGACTCATTTGACCCAAAAACACTTTTTTAACATACCCGGATACAATTTGTATGACACTAAACACCCAGGTGGTAAAGCACGAGGTGGATCAGCGATTCTAATTAAGGACAGAATCAAACACTATGTTTTACAGGAATTTTGCACCGAGTACTTGCAAGCCACCAGTATTTGTCTTGATGAGTACATAAAAGGATTGACAATATCTGCAATTTACTGTCCACCCAGCTCCAAAATAACTGAACAGCAATTTCAGACATTTTTTGCAACCCTTGGCCCAAAATTTCTCGTAGCTGGAGATTTTAATGCCAAACACACTTATTGGGGCTCTTGTCTGATTTTGCCCAAAGGAAGACTACTATGGAATACTACTAGCAAACTCGGCCTTGATGTGGTTTCGTCAGGCACGCCAACATACTGGCCATCAGACAGACACAAAATTTCAGATGTTATTGATTTTGCAGTAATCAAGACCCTTAAACGAACTCAACTAACCATTGAGTCTTCAGTGGAAATCTCGTCTGATTACACACCCACTATTATTACAGTAAAATATGCGCCAAATTCAGAAGTCAACCCAGCCGACAAATTCACCAGTATCCATACGAATTGGCTCAAATTCAGAAAATATATAAGTTCACACATTACCCTACATGTGTCACTGAAAACTGAGGAGCAACTGAATGTGGCAGTGCGTAACTTTACCCTTCTGCTTACAAACGCCCAAAAAAAGGAATTTGTGCCACAAAATATAGCTGCGCTCTTAACAGAAAAGAGATCAATAAGGCGTGATTGGCAAAAGTTCAGATCACCCTATCTGAAAAAAAAGCTGACCCTCATTACACGAAAACTACAAAATGAACTGAGGGCGAAAAACGAGAATGATCTGCATCAATTCATGGAAAAGCTTAGGCCGACGAGCTCAACAAATTACTCACTTTGGCGTGCCACCAAAAATTTAAAACGACCCATTATTGCAGAATCGCCAATTCGTTTACCCAACGGAGACTGGGCGAGAAGTGATGCCGAAAAAGGCACTGCTTTTGCAAGTCACCTACAAAATGTATTTACTCCTAACCCCCCACCTGCAAATTACCCGTTACCACAGCTCGCAACCAGGCCAAACTATAACCCACTACTCATCAGAAGAAAAGCACTTATGGATGATATTGCCAAGTTGAACCCAAAAAAATCTCCAGGTCATGACTTAATAACGGCTAAAATGGCGAAAGAGCTACCATCAATTGCTGTTACTCACTTACTGCACATATACAATATTAAGAATAGGTCACTACCCAACTGACTGGAAGCTGTCGCAGATCACGATGATCCCGAAACCGGAAAAAGACCCCACGAATGCAAGTTCATATCGCCCAATAAGCTTACTCTCTACCTTATCAAAACTTTTTGAGAAAATTCTGATAAAAATTATGTTACCTACAATACTTGCTAAAGGTGAAATACCCAATCACCAATTCGGATTTAGAGAAAAGCACGGCACGATTGAACTGGTTCATCGCATTGTTGAATTGATCAAAAAAACATTTGAGAAAAAGCAATACTGCTCAGCAGTATTCCTCGACATCACCCAAGCCTTTGATAAGGTATGGCATAGAGGATTGATATCCAAACTACAGAAACTATTACCCGCAAGCATGCACATTTTGCTTGACAACTACTTGACCCACAGAAAATTTGTAGTTAAACATAAAAGTTTCGTTTCTCGTAGATTTGATATTCTTGCCGGTGTACCCCAAGGCATCGTCCTCGGACCCCTACTGTATATACTCTATACAGCTGATATGCCCATTTATGATCAGACTCTAATCTCAACATTTGCCGACGACACCGTAATATTGTGCTCACACTCAGACCCCAAAATGACATCACAACACGTGCAACAGCATTTAAACACATTGCAAAATTGGTTATCACAGTGGAGAATTAAAGTCAATGCGCCTAAAAGCGCACATATAACCTTCACCCTAAGGAAAGACACTTGCTCCATGCTTACAATAAATAATAGTGAAATACCACAATGTACTGAAACCAAATATCTTGGTATGCATCTCGATCGCAGATTCACATGGAAAAAGCACATCGAAGCTAAAATTACACAAATCAAATTAAAAAAACTCGAATCAAATTGGCTCCTCTCGAAGCAATCAAAACTCAACACCACATATAAAATCCTTTTATACAAAAGTATAATTAAACCCATATGGTCTTATGGGATCGAGCTCTGGGGAACAGCATCTCCATCAAATGTTGAGAAACTGCAAAGGATGCAGTCAAAAATTCTGCGACAAATACTTGGAGCGCCATTATAAAAAATGAACACATCCACAGAGATTTACAAATATCGAAAATATCTGATGAGATACCGAAACGTAATACAAAGTATGCGGATAAGCTAAAATTGCACCCTAATATTCTAGCTCGAACCTTAATAAAACCCACCCGATCCTTCTGTCTGAAACGAAATTATTCTATTGCCTTTGAATAGATAGTTCAGGGACACCCTCGTCGATGCAGCCGTTCGTCTATGCCGACATCCTGTAGATGCCGACATCCAGTCAACGCCTACACCGCCTTGATATATACATTAAGTTGTCCAAATCAGTGGATAAGGTCAACTAGTACTATGTTAAATCTGTTATGTAATGTTTAATTATTTTGTTCAAAGTTATTGTTAGTTCTAATTTTTATTTTAGAAGATTCAATAAATAAATTTTATCTAGTTAAAAAAAAAAAATATATATATCCAAAAAGGTTGGGAAAATTATAGTAAGCGATGTGAAATTTTCAATCAACATAGTTAATTGTGGATGCGAGTTTTATTTGTCAACTACCGCTAGTTGAATATGCAACTCAAATAAACCAGGCATATTATGTTTTTCAAAATGCCCTGAAAAATTAACATTACCCTTTTCAGCTAAAAAATTACCCATTTCCATTATTTTCACCATAGGACACCACTGATTTGCATCTGTCAAGTGATTGCCGCCACCTCCTCAATTCTGTTCACTCAGGGCGGATTTTGATACCACGGTAGCATAACCTTCCTTACCAGTCCGCTGAAGTTCTCCAGGCAATTGTTGGCGATGGGAAATGGTGTGATTCCAATCGACTTAGTCACCGGCTTGATTGAATTTCCACCGAATTTTTGCCATATTACAACGACGCTAGAAGAGCTCATCACGAAAGTTTTCCATTCGTGATGAATTTTTATTTTTGAATTCCTTGGATGTTCCGGACTTGTGTAATGAACAACCTAAATAGCTCCACGTCGTTCATCAATTTAATTCAAAATTGACAATCGAAGGAACCCATCTCTTGGACTTGTAGTATACGAAGAAGATGTTAAGCAGTCGATATGTGTGTAGCGGAAACGGATGCACGCGCTGGCTCCAGCTTTTGCTCGTCGGTGGGGTGGAGTCTTGTTTCTCTACATCCTGTTGAGAAGCTGCACTACCAAGTTCGTACTGTTCAGACATAGTACATATATCACGTGCGGTAGAGGATAGAGGAGAGGAAGGACAAAATACCATGATAGATCGGACAAGGACAAAAAGAATATAGAATAACTCAGGAATAAGAATGCTTATGGAAAAGAACGACTAATTGTGCATAGCTGGTACATACAACAATCTTAGCCTTAGCCTACCCAACCATAACCATTTAAAAATAATCCATGAAATCTATTAATAAATGATCCCTAATACACTTGTCAACATGAGCACCTAACCGACATTGTCGAAATCAAAACCAAATATTATTTTATCCTGACATTATTATAGCGATAAATTTATTAAAAAGAAAAACCAAAATAAGTTCATTAGAAAATTTATACCTATACTTGAGTACATCAACTCAAGAAAGGTTGATATAATTCAAAACAAAATAAACTAATAATAATCATTTTCACAATTCATTATTTATATATTAAGTTAATTTTAAGAAAAATATATTTAAATCAAAATATTTTATTTATTCCCGGTTGAATTCAAAACGAATATTTTTTTTCATCCAAAATTATTTAAAACTTATTTAATTTTCATTCTTAGCACTTTCAGTCAATTAATCACTTCTCATTTTTCACTGTTAAATTTAATCAATACAAAGAACCAACACACATTTTTGTTCAAAATAAATTATAAAATCAATACGCTTTGATGGTAATGGTGAGATGGTAACCTTAAATCGTTTGGTTATATTTGCAAGAGAGAGATAAACAAGTATGACTTACAAATTGTTTTTGGTTGCTCCCTCGACGAAAGATCTTTCGTAGACGTGCTCTCCCATGAAGATTCACGGCGAAAAATTAGGCTGTAAGAAAATGCACTAAGACGAAATTGCTAAAATAACATGCTAACACCATGTCAAGAATTCGCTTTGAAACCACTAAAAATATTTTAGAAAATAACCAGCTATTATAAGCTTTAGCATTTAAATAATTATAATTATTTAAATTTACTTAACCTTTTGTTTTTTTTTTTACACTTATAAAACTATTTTAGCTTACGAAAGAAGAAAGAAAGAGAAATTAGCAAGATTGCATACATAATCATGTTATGTTATTAATAGAGCGAATGATCATTAAGAACTAATGCACTGTTATTAACAGGGAAATTATCTCTTCACTAATTTAACAGAATAAAAGAATGTTAAGCTAAGCTATTTTTTTAACATAAACGCTTAAGAGTAACATGACTTTTTCTTTCTTCTTTACATTAATTACACTAGGTATCAAAATTTAACTTTTTCTAATCCTTTTAAATCACTTATTAATTAATTTTTTTTTTTTTTTTCATTATTTAAATTTTCAATTTCAGATTATAACTATGTATGACTCAAATCAAATTTTTCCATTTTTAATTTAGCATTATTCGGATAACTAATTTGCGTCCATCTGCGACTGTACTTAGTTAAGTTAGGCTTTGGCTTTTGTCATTTTTCCTTTACGCTCGTTCACGATTTTCGTTTGTAGCAACAAATATAAGGTGCCAAATCTATGAGCATATTAATAAATCAAAATGTGAATTTGATAAAAGAGACTATATAAAAAAAAGAAATTACCCTTTTGGAGGAGATGGCACCAAGAATATATTACTAGCTTGATCCAACAAATTGAGAGTAATTCTCGCAAAGTAATGCTCCATGCGAATATGTTTAATAATAGATTTGGATTTTTCTAATTTCAGGTTGGAAATTTAATTGTATGTGGAAATTTTTGTGTCTAAAACAAAAAGTAGAAATGAAAATTTTTGGTTTTTTTTTAAATAAGCATTGCTCTTGAAAAAATGTGGATAAATTCACGAAAAATTTGGGAATTAAAGTTACAAAATTATAATAAAATACTCACTTGAACATATGTATCACACAAAAAAATTTAGCACTCTAGTATATTTTTTTTGCAAACTATTCAAAAAATGTTGCGCTTAAAAATTTAACTTTATATTTCGGCGGCTGGATCAGAAAAGACCGATATGATTTTCTTGAAATTTAAGAAAGGCTCGGGTATTTGAAATGATTTCGCATAATTAGAAAAACTAACGCAATTTTTCCAACTTCGTTAAGCCATAGCCATTGAAAATCATATAGCAATTTTACGCTTATTAAACGCAGCGGCAGCCAACAGCGACTAGATAGGTTAAATTCACATATAGATCGCGTAATACCGGAAATAACAAAATTCAAATAAAAGGTTTAAAAAAATTTCGCTGCTACAAGCGCCATTACAAATTCCCCCCCCACCAAAATCAGATTTGGGGTGAGAAGCAGAACAAAACTGATACCGCTTGTAGCGAAATACTCACAATAATTAAATGGAAATGGACAAAAAAATCTAATTTAAATTTACTGTCGAATATCCTTAGCGTGATACGTGCCTATGAGTCGTCCTTGCAGATCTTCAAGTTCATAATAGCAATTTCCCTTTTTAGCTCGTACTCTTGCCTTTACAAATGTCGGAGCCAATTAATAAAAATTAAAATTTCTTCGATATATTTCCTGACCAACATCATATGACACTATTCTTGATCGTAGATTGTAAGCTCGCTCGATTCGTTCTTGTTGTTTTCTCATCACATCACCTGCTCTGTTTCTAATGATTTCAAATGAGTCATTTCTATCAAAACGCACGGATCTATCTTCTAACATATCCAATTCACGAAGCAAAACGTATGTGTTACCATTGGTAATCATGTTTTGACCAAAAGCCATATAATAGGGCGAAGTTGCAGTGTGTGTTGCTGATCGCAAGGCGCAACAGATGCTACTGAGATTCGCATCCCAGTCCTTCTGATCCGGTTTTACATAAGCCTTGATAGCAGAAATTACAGAACGATTAACTCTTTCCGAGGCATTTGCCTGTGGCGCATGTACTGCTGTATACACATGTTTGACATCATAACGTTTCAAAAGATTATTGAATGAATTTGATTTGAATTGAGAGCCATTGTCAGAGACAATGATCTCAGGAACTCCATACGTATGGAAAATTTCTTCGTCGAGATATTTAATGACTAAATCAGCTGTACATTTTTTTACTGCTTTGAGAAAAGGAAACTTAGAAAAATTGTCTAAAATTATAAAAATTCCGATATGTCCTGAACGAGAACGAGGATACGGCCCTAAAAAGTCTACATATAATTTCTTGAAAAATCTTTGTGTTGCTGTTGTTTTGCCCATCGGAGGACGTAAAACTTGATTTGGATGCTTAGTGCATTTACAAACTTCGCATGCATTTATATACCTTTTGACATCGTTTACCAAATTTGGCCAAAAATAAAACCTGCGAATTCTTTCCAAAGTTTTATTGATTCCACCATGTGACGATAAATGGTCATCATGTGCTTTTGCGAGGATTTTTTTTTTTTTTTTTTAACGACGAATCCCAACGGTACTACTAACCCGCCCAACCGACCGAGGGGCACATCCGCATGACGCACGGATTTGGTGACCGAACAGCCGTAATCCGGATTACGCTGTGTAACCGATCGCGGGTAAACATATTTGGAAATTCGTTTCAGCTACAGATTAAAATCATCAGCTGATAAAACGCATATTAATAAAACGCGAATTAGGTTATGAATGCAAGAGAGAATTCTTCCAAACATAACATAATATGACACCCTCAGATTGAAAAAACCCTGAACAAAATGTGTTTGCGAAAAAGCCGTGGAAAAAATTGTGCATGAAGAAGCCATGCAAAGTGAACGAGAACGAATTTTGGTGCAAGAAAACTTAGTTTGAAAAACTGATGGAGCGGCCATCAGACTTTTACGCTAAAAAGCTTTTTATTAATTTTCGGTGAAAAATTTTGTTATGCAGATTTTTTTCCAAAAAGCACTTTTCATAAGAATTTTGTACAAGACATTATTTTGAAGAAATTTTGAGCTAAATATTTGTTAATAATTTTACGGCTTCATTTTATTTCGAATCATATTTAAAATTTAGATATATTAATATTATCGCTTTTGTGAAAAGTCGAAACGCAAGTTTGTTAGCTGCAAGTTGTTTTGTATTGTTCGCAGTGAATTTGGGTACAAATTTTTAAATTTTGGTTTTTGGGTTTTTTTAGTTTGTAGGAGTTTGTAATTTGTGCAATGTCCGTTATTTATGTACACTAGGTGACAAAATTTAAAAACAAAAATTCTTTCAATAAAATTTTAATTTAAAAGATTTGTGTTCTTCAATAAAATTTGTCAAATAATTTTCGTGAACATTTATTTGGTTTTTTATTTTCTACATTTTTGGGAACATAGCATGTGTGTTTTAAGGTGTATCGATGTATTTATACAATTTTTAAACTTCCTGCAAATAGCATTTCATGTGATCACAACCATTTAACAATAAATTGTGAATTATTGAAGTTTTGTGTATACATAATTGCATCCAAAAGACTTTCTTCTCTGGTTTTACTACGCGCATAGAAACCCTTTCAGTTGTGCGTATTAAAACAAAAGGAAAAAACCAAATACGCGTGGCTGAAGGAAAACAACAACAAAAAACGCACAAGTGTTCATGTCACACATTCCTTCGCTTGATCACACAAAACAAGAAATTGCTTGTTTATGATTTACATTCCTCCAGTCGATGGTCAATGCTGGCGCAGCGAATTTCAGAAGGAAAACAATGCGCGAACTAAAAATGTGTGGAGTCTGAAAACCACCCTTATTTTTGTGCGCAATTGGAGGTACTATCTTGCTGCGGCGCGACTTGATCTCGGCGACCATGTCGCGTGGGTGCGTAGACGACCTGTTTACATGTAGAACAGACAAGTGGGCTCCAATTTTCATGCTGCGTGTGTGTTTTGTTGTCTTTGCGAGGATTTTTAAAGTTGTTTTGGGTTAGTGACGCATATGGAGTAAAGGAACTATTAGGTACTATTTTTATTTATATGAAGCCCTTGAAAATGCATCGTAGAGCAAGTGGCGACATTTTTTTAGTTTACGTTTTCACCGCCTGTTTACCCCATTCAGTTCTGTGTTACCAAAACAAAAAGAAAAACAGATAGACAAAATTGTGCAATTTTATTTCCGTGAAGGTCGTCCCCTTGAAATTCGTAGTGGTCCAAAAACCACAACAAACGCACAAGTGGTCGTCTACACATTCCTTAGCATAATCGTGCCTTTTAGCCAGTGATGATATGAAATTTGGCTTCAAAAACTTGTTAATTTTGAAATTAAGTTTAAAAAAAAATGTTTAATGCTACAAATTTTATTATTTGCAAATTTAGATCGGTTCTTTTGTTGAAATTAAGTAATAAAAATTACATTTCAGAGCTTATCGTTCCATATTTTTAATAATATATCACAATTTAAAATTTCACCGCATTCTTTAAGTCGCACTTAGCATCGAATGTATATCCCAATGAAATGTTGATCTTCGTTTTCATTCCTTTCACTCCATATGCGTCACTAACCCAAAACAACTTAAAAAATCATCGCAAAGAAAGAATTTATTAGACAACCAAACAC